>CM029601.1:3253458-3787518 GCA_017311375.1 Mytilus coruscus | reverse complement strand
ACATGTTTTTTATATCTCAAAGCTCACCCTTAGTAATGAATTCTTGCATTGGCTGAAAGCAAGCTCAAAGTTCTAGACCTGTTGATATGAAATCTTGTGCAATGCCTAAACCAAACTACAAAATTTCATGCAGAAAACTTTTTTTTGAAGAGCTTCAAATTTTGAATAAGCTAATTAATGTTCTTTTTAAAAAATATAAAAGATGCAATTATCGAACAACAAAATTTTTGGAAAATCCATGAGTTGACGCCAAGAGAAAAATGTCACTCTTATTATTTCATTTAATACTATCTCATTGGCCTTTAAGATTATTTCTTTTTCAATTGCTCTGGTACTTTTTCAAGTTTTTACAAGTGAATGGAAGTTGTTTTGATGAAGTTTACCTTTAATCAATGGGAGATAACTTTGACCACATGGATTGAAATTTTGAAAACTCTGTGCTTACTTATATCTGTGATAAACATAAGATTATCATTTCATTCTGACTAGTAAACTTTTATTTCCATTTGTTTTTGGCATAGAAATTAATACTTTTCTTACAGTTAAGCAATTATTGCCTTCTTTATAAATGTTTTATCTTCTAATTTTTACTAAGTTGTGTCAAATATGTCAATTCTAAAATATTCTCTACCATTTTAATGTATGTCAGCGAAATTGATTTTTATTTTGAATTCTTACTTATTTTATCAATTGTATTTCAATACTTGATAATTTATTCAAGTGAGTTGTTTCACATTATGCTTTTTCTAATTTGTGGTTTTTGTTTGAAACAAAATTTTATTTTAACCAGACATTATATATCTTTTCTCAAATGTTTCTTTAGGTGGTGTCTGGTATTCATGATTGATAATTAAGATAAAGAAATACAGAAATTGTTTATATAACATTACACTTTGCCAACAAAAGAATATTTTTTCATTTTCCACAAAAATAAGGCTATGATGTAGGATGCCATTCTTCTAACAAAACATCAAGCATGGAGACCCTCATCAGCACACTAACATGTCAAATGTGTATCCTACATCTTAAAACAAATATGATTTTAGAAATGTTCAAATACAAGAACTTTCATTAAAAGATTTTTGCTCATTTCTACTCTGTAGAGATAATTCACTAACACTGCACTTTGACTGATACATGAAGACAAACAACATATTTATTGAAGTTGAATGGCACTAGTGACTAGTGACGACTTGGTTTGGGACATGGAAAGCACTTTGTCATTGTTGGTAGTTTTATGGGCTTTGACCTCTTGAGTCAAAAAGAAACCCTATGTTAGTTAGTTCCATTGAAATGTTCAGTGCATTATCAATGCTAAACATCTGATTGACTTTTGACTGTAGATTTATTGATTGACTTTGACTGTAGACATCTGATTGACTTTGACTGTAGACATCTGATTGACTTTGACTGTAGACATCTGATTGACTTTGACTGTAGACATCTGATTGACTTTGACTGTAGACATCTGATTGACTTTGACTGTAGATTTATTGATTGACTTTGACTGTAGATTTAACATCTGATTGACTTTGACAGTAGATTTATTGATTGACTTTGACTGTAGATTTATTTTTAGTTTCTGCAGAGTATAAATGCTAAACATCTGATTGACTTTTGACTGTAGATTTATTTTTAGTTTCTGCAGAGTATAAATGCTAAACATCTGATTGACTTTTGACTTTTGACTTTTGACTTTTGACTTTTGACTTTTGACTTTTGACTGTAGATTTATTTTTAGTTTCTACAGAGTATAAATGAGTTTGATCAAACACAGCTTAACCTATTTTAAGTGTTAAGAAGATTTGATGTCAATATTTGATAAATTTTCACCATTTTTTACTATTAATAGCAAGGCTTAGGGTTTGTGCACTAGAATATATTTTTTTTTCACAAGGAGATGTCACTGTTTTTAATAAATTTGTAAAGCTAAGCATGATGTTGATATGTTAGACACACTTAGGAGCAACACCTTTTTCTTTAAGCTTAAAATTGTTACAAAAATTGCTTAATTATCTTTTGTAATTTAGCCAGCTTCCACTCACTTTTTTAAAGTTTGAAAAAATACATTTAGGATATTTATCACTTAAAAGGTCATACGCTATGATTTAGAAAAAAAATAACACTAGCTTCCACTCACTTTTTTAAAGTTTGAAAAAATACATTTAGGATATTTATCACTTAAAAGGTCATACGCTATGATTTAGACAAAAAATAACAGCATTTTGTTTTTTTATAAACATTTATTAAAGTGGAATAATGAAGTAATAATTTGCTATTAGCAGGCAGTTTGGTTAAAGTTTGTAAAAATGAGCTCAAAAACATAGCTGATATATTATTGTTTTCCAAGTCAATAATTCAACCTCATTTTGGTCTGTATTCCTGCAATATTTAATTTGACCATTGTAGTAGATGGTTGCTCAGCTTGGTCAGATATTAAAAGAAAGGAATGGTCAAAATAAAAAAATGAAACAAGGAAGCCACCATAAAAAAATGGTTTTGCTGACTGATTAATGGCCCACAAAACTTATTCCTTCACAGGTTAAACTCAAATGGTTATGCTTCCACTTTGGCTAGCTTGAGTGCAGTTATTTGAAAAGTATAAATCTTATATTGTATTTTGACAGCAGTTATATTGCTAAATTTTATGCAAAAATGAAGTGAAAAACTGTAATCATATTTTTTAAGCTCAGCTTTTCTCAACACTTGGTGTCCATCGTCCGTTGTCATCGTCATCGGTTTTCTCTTATAAAATCTTCTCCTCTGAAACTACTGGACCAAACTTGGCCACAATCATCATTGTGGTATATTGTTAATAAAATGTGACCGATGATTCTGTCTTCCAACCAAGATGGCTGACATGGCTAAAAATAAAACATAGGGGTAAAATGCAAGTTTTGTCTATTATTTTGAAAACCAAAAGTCAAAATTTGCCGATATAGTTAGTAGACTGTCACTCTTTATAGGAGTGATTGCCATTCAATAAGGATATTTTTTTTTACCCTCTTTTGTTGTGTTTCAAGCAAAAACGAAAGAAGATAGGGAGATACTAAACAGACCAAACGATCAGCAATAGAAGATCAACAAAAAAGAGATTTTTTTAATGAATTCTATTCTCGTCTGCAATGTTGGAGAGTGTCCTTTGTTGAATATGAACATAGACCTAGGTGAGGGACACAGGCTCTTTAAAGTCTATAGTTTTTTAATATATTTAGATTTTATAAAGATTTGAAAGTTACTCCAAAGAATAGAAAATAAGGTTGGTTGATCCATTTTATACTTTTATGTGTAATGTTGTATATATATTTATATTTCATTCCAGATTTCACCCATGGATGTTTAATTTATAATTTTGATTTTTTCAGATGCAGACCAGAGGATGTTAGTTATAAACCTTGAATATGGCTCCGTTGTAGCAGACCAGGAAGAGTGGCATATAGTTTCCGCAACTCTATACAATAGTAACAAGATCACTCTACTCTGAGCTTGTTAAAGGGCCTGTTTGATGGAAGTGACACCAACGTTCTCCAATACACTACTAATTTATAAATTTTATTTTTGTTACAGAGGCAGACGAGAGGATGTTTCAGTCATAGACCTTGAATTTGGCTCCGTTGTAGCAGACCAGGAAGAGTAGCATATAGATTCCGTAACTCTATACAATAGTAACAAGATCACTCTACTCTGAGCTTGTTAAAGGGCCTGTTTGATGGAAGTGACACCAACGTTCTCCAATACACTACTGATTTATTTTTTTTTTTGTTGCAGAGGCAGCTGAAAGGATTTTTCAGTCATAGACCTTGAATATGGCTCCCTTGTAGCAGACCAGGAACAGTGGTATATAGATTTCCGTACGTCCATATCTTTGATGGAAGTGACAAAATTTTCTCCAACAATTCACTAATCTTTATCATTTATTTCCATTTCAGAGTTCTTACAAAGATGTATAGGGTATTTATTATTTCTGACTGTCTTTATGTGTGTTTTTGTTTGTCTTTTAGAAATTTCATGTGGTATTAATGTCAATGAGATAAAACACACAGAAAAAATCAACTTAAATTCCTTTATAAAGTATGAAAACCATTCTAATCATTTTATGTATCTATGCCGATAAAATTCTTATCAGAATAATTAAAAATAACTACATTTAACAATAAAAACAATCATGTTTAGTAGCCAAATGCAGGCTGGGAACATATTTCTGAGTGAGAAATCATTGATTTCTGAAGTAAATGGTGTAATTTGAGACTGAACTCCCTGGAACACAAAAAATATCCTACCTCACAAAATTTAACATATGAGATGTCTTTATTTTCCCCTTTTTTCATGAAGCAGTGCACAAAATTTAATCAAGTAGAAGGTATCCATGTGCTAGAACATCTGGGAATGGCTTATCTCTAATAGTATTTCCACAATTATCCTCAAGATTCAAACAGTCAGGTATAATGATCAACAGAGATAAACAAACAGTCAGGTATAATGATCAACAGGAGATAAACAAACAGTCAGGTATAATGATCAACAGAGATAAACAAACAGTCAGGTATAATGATCAACAGAGATAAACAAACAGTCAGGTATAATGATCAACAGGAGATAAACAAACAGTCAGGTATAATGATCAACAGAGATAAACAAACAGTCAGGTATAATGATCAACAGAGATAAACAAACAGTCAGGTATAATGATCAACAGAGATAAACAAACAGTCAGGTATAATGATCAACAGAGATAAACAAACAGTCAGGTATAATGATCAACAGAGATAAACAAATAAGGAAGATACCAAAAGACAACACATAGCCAAAAGAAATGACAGACAATAGTCTACAAAACACTACACCGAAAAAAAATTGTACAGCACCAACCGGCACCGCAGAAGGGTAGTAAGTATTTAATATGTTAACTTATTTACAAATTGACAAAGTTGAATGCTTTTTTTTTCATTCATTTGCACGAGTTTCTTTAATTTTAAATGTAAAATACCTTTGTGACAAGTTAAAGATGGCATATAATATGCAAAAACAATTTTCAACTTAAAGGTTATTTTTCATCTGTTAATTTGTATTATTATATTTTACCATTTGTTAAGAATTCATGTTATATCATGGACATATTCCCAATGTCTCCATTTATTCTATCAAAAATTGTCAAAATGCAACATCAATCTTTTGAATGTTTTTCATCTCTTTCTACAAAATGTTTTACTTATTGGAAATTTTTAACCTCAATTGAACTATTAATAATGATATGTAAATAATTTCGTGAATAAAACCAAAATTTGGAAATGTTAATTCACTTGAATTTACTTTAATCCACTAATATAAAAAGAAATTCGCAAACCTTTTTCATGCATCAAATAATTAAAGTATTAAATGTGTTAAATAAAAGATAATGAATAACAAATTTCTATATTTTTTTAAAGTATACAAAGGTATGCTACTATGAATTTATACATGTAAACCGTTCCAAAATCTAATTAATGCACCTTTTTTTACAGAAAATATTAAGTCAAGTAAAACAATGACAATTCAAATGATGACTCAGTCTTACTGCATGAAAACACTGATATCTTGAATGACAGTAGAGGAAAAAAAAAATCATTCAATGAAAAGGGGAGGTAACTCATATGAAATGGTGATACCAATCTGAAACAGTATTTCAATTTATTGATCCCAATTGTGCTATAAATTTGTAATTATAAATTCAGGGACACTGCCAAGATAAAAGTCATGTATATTTTACCAGTAGGAAAGTTGAAGAGGTACAATGTTATACCAAGGGTATTTTAGTATGATATACTGCTTGAATGTGATGCTATCTAAAATGAAATCAGTTTGCATAGGTGAAAAAACCTACTTCAATACTTCATTTTCAGATTTAGATTCTATGATTATAATAAATATTCATCATCAGAATTTTTAATGATATTTCTGAAAGATTATGATGAGCAATTTTTAATTGTAAAAGTTTTCATCTTATTAATTATAACAGTAGACAAATGATCATTTGATCCATGATAGCCAAGGACATAATGCCTACTTAAAGGAGTTCCTTTTATATACTCTAAACATGTAATTATAAAAATATAAATTAACAATACTCTTCTAAAATATTTTTACCATTATTCTGATAATTAAAAATATCAAGATGAATATGCCAATGATATAAATAGGTTGTAGTTCCTACATATTACATTCATGTCAATGGGGTCTTGAATAAGTGTATTTTATTTTAAAACATACCAATAACTATTTCTTTTAATACATGTTCAGATACAATTTATCAATGAAATTGGAATTTTTGGGTTAGAATAGTAATTTTAGTGTGCAGTTCATGAGTACAATGTAGTTAGAATTTTGACCCCCAAAAAAAAAAGAAACAATTCATACATTCAATAGTGATGTATAGATAAAAATTATTTTTTTACTATAAAAATTGGAAATTTTATAAGAAGATTGATTTAATTTGAATACAACATACAAAAAGTATTCCCCATTAATTTACAATTGAACTAAATTTTCTCCTGGAATGCCATAAAAACATTTGTCCATAATTTTCAATAGTTGAATTAGGCATATGTTAATATGCAACAACCATGGAAGCAAAAATTAAGGTTGGAGATTAACCCAGGGTGAAACGCCCACTTATTTAATTTGTTAATTTATTATCAAAGTGGTCAATGCAGAAATGTTGATAGTTACAATGACTTTGGATGAGGTTTATTAGATTGTAATACATTTTTAGGTATTTACAACAGACTGTTGTTAGATCCAATGATCAACAAATATCTTTAAACGAGTTTTGAACAGTTTTGTTAGCTCTATCAGTGCTTTTTTTTTGCACTGCAGTAAAAAGTTATCATTAAAATGAAAATTTCAGATTTATAATGAAACAATATTCCTAATTTTTTTTCTATTTTCAATACATTGTGATTGTCAAATTGGAGAAAAACACAGTACTTGAAAATAAATTAATCTATGGTCAAGTGCATTCAAAGTTTCATAGCTGAAAATATCTTAAAAGTTTTTTTGTAGACTAAGCAAATATCAAATTATCATTTCAGAAATACATTGAGCTTGGTGCGCTGCGTCTCTACTAACATTTAACATAGTTACTTTTTGGTGTAGCTTGCAATAGGGTCTGGTTATATCTTCTGTTTCATTTGTTTTTTGGATGGTTTTATGGTTTTCCAGTATTCAGGATATGGTGTTTTGCATTTAAAGGAATCTTTATATGTAATTCTGAAATGAAATATATTTGATATTTTTACAGTCATTTATATTAAAAAAAAAGAAATGTTAGAGCATAAAGCTGCTTTGAACTTTGAATCTGTACAATAGTTAAACTTTTTCTAATTCTCAAAATTATGTTAAAAGCAAATATCTAAATTGTATTTGATATATTAGGATGCATTGGAAATGGAAAAATTCAATATACTTGTATATTAGATTGAATTCAAGTATAGTTAAAAATTATCCAAAAAGTGATATTTATTTTAGCGTCTTCAAAATCATTTCTGGGTATCTGCTTCTTCAAAGCACTGATTGCTAACAAGGTAATTGCGAAGTAAAAGTAACATTTAAAAAAAGATTATAATCTAATATTGGATGTACCTCTTATCTAAAATACAATCACTTAATACTTTGACCAAAAGGGAAGAACCATTATTTTAATAATTTCCAATACCCCAAAAAACCTTCATTCTGAGTTATCTGAAACTATCATCACCTCCCAGAGTTATTTCAAGTATTTATACTTAATATCATACAGTAGATATTTTTGCTTCAAATATCTCAACCTTGGGTTAATTTTCAACTCTCACCTCTAACACTAGGCTTTCATTCAGACATTGAATGATTACTTTAATTACATGAATTCATGGTTTTGACCAATTGTCCATACAAGTCTATAAAAATTTATTTTGTCAAAAACTTAAATTTGTGGTTCACCTGAATCCACAAAAAAATTAGTAACCCTGGAATTATTCACAGTATTCTCTTTTTGCTAACAACATACTTGTAATCAAATTTCATCATCAAGATACAAATGTACATTTTTTTAGAGATAAGTAAGGGAGATAACTTGCCCCAATTTTGATTTTATTATCAAATTCAAGATTCTAAAAATGAGTTTTGGGAACAGGCTATTTTTTATGTCTTTGTCCATTTGGCATTAGATTTTACTAAAATCATTGTAATTTTATTCTGTATAAAAATATATATTAACTATTTTGTTTATAATTATCAAAACATAATTGACAACTTGCTTTTATTTGACTTTTTCGTCGCATTTAACAATTGCTCATCATGATTTGTAGACTAGATTTGTAAAGTTTGGACTTTGATCCTTTTTGAAACTTCATTGATTTTTCAAAAAATGTTTCCTGGCCAATTCAATAGGAATCTGAGGGCTTCACTTTTAATGGGGATCCTACTTTAGCCTCATTAGTTAAAAGTAGTTTCCCATTAGTTCATAGTAGTCCTTGAACTGCTTTCATTATAACAGGGATCCTATTCAAGACTCCCAACACTTTGAAGAATTGCATACAATCAGTTGTATTAACCAAGCAGTTTTAAATTCAAATTGGACCCTATTCCAGACTATGGGGGTTTCAATAATTGCTTTTTAATCTTTTTAATGACATTACAGAAAACCTTTTTTAGTTTTTAAATGGGATCTGTTTCCTCTCCCAATAGCCAAAAGAGCTGTTTCCTGTAAGTCTGTATATTGACTGCAGCTGGTTCTGTTTTGACTGTTATCCATTTTAGGAACCATGAGTCCATCTCTATTAATGACAAGATATCAGTGATTCCTAAGAATTACCTCATGTCAGTCCATCTCTATTAATGACAAGATATCAGTGATTCCTAAGAATTACCTGGTGTCAGTCCATCTCTATAATGACAAGATATCAGTGATTTTTTTTCTTTTCCAAAAGAAGTCATTGGAAGCAGTCTTATGAAAAACAAATTTTGATACCAACAATCAATATGCTATCAAACTTAATTTGGGAACAAAACATTATTTTTTAATTGTAAATTTTGGAACTGTTTTTCTTCAAGTATTATAGTTTAAAAAACAAAATTATTGAAGGATCAGATGCATTTTGAATTTTGACAATTATTTTTATTATAAAGAATCAGTATTTTTTCATTTCTTTGGGTTCACAATTTTTCTTACTAAATTTTGTCCTTAATTTAAAGATTTCATACTACATAGTACCATTTTGCATCATATTTGTATTTTTTTATTTCAGTGTTTCTTGTACCACCAAACTTCGCAGAAAGATTGCACACATGTTGAAGTTGTGTACCTGCTAGTATGGAATTGCTTGAGGAATTTTTCCCCATTTTTCCAAAATTTGTGAACTTAATAATTTTTTATCAAAATTTACAAAGACGGTACTCATTTTTTCCCAACTTGGGAGCTTAGTCATGTTTCATCAAAAAATTTCAAAAGAAGGTAACAATTTTTGTTTTTAACCCATATCTTTGGAACTTCACAGAGAGTTCCAAATTGATTGAGGTTGATCATCATCCCCCATTTTTACATTTTATATTTCCATATGTTTAAATTTCGGTATAGACCATTCTCCATTGTTTATCAAAAAAGAACAGTCTGCACAACTCAGCTATTTGAGACTTTGATCAATTTTTGGAATATACATGACTGCTATGTGCATGATGAGTAAACCTTAAAAGAAGGGATATTTTATTAAACTATGCTTCAAAATATTAAAAAATGTTGGTGATTTATAGGTGTCAGGCTATTACTATATTGTCCTTTTTTTATTACATTTGTATAAGTTTTTACATATCAGATGTCTGCTAACTAATAAAAAAGCTATTATTTAGAGCTCTGTAAATAAAAAAAATGTAAACATAGTTCTAAATAATACTTTAAATGGGAAAGACAAATTGTGGGGTACCAAAAACATTTGGTAAAAGTTACCTGTCTACATCTGGTATTTTTACAGTATTTTATGAATAAATTTAATAAATTATTTGTATTTTACATCTTACAATATGAGTAGCCATGAATGGAAAAAGAATATCTTGTGAGATGCTTTGGAACAGTCTTGTGAA
Source organism: Mytilus coruscus (assembly GCA_017311375.1). Lineage (NCBI taxonomy): Eukaryota > Metazoa > Mollusca > Bivalvia > Mytilida > Mytilidae > Mytilus > Mytilus coruscus. The sequence continues at coordinate 3,777,429 of CM029601.1, read as the reverse complement.
AATTGTATATTTGATTAGATACAATGGAAAAGACATTTCAATAAGTGGATAAAATGGATTCAGTGAACTGATCAGCACAAAATCCTATAAAAGTAGCCACGGTAGCCGCTCCAAGGAAGATGGTTAAATAAATCTTCAACCAAGTTTGAGGCTTTACCAAGAAAATAATAAGGCAAGTTTTATTAAGCCAAACAACTTCTATACATTCTGTAAATAATTTGATAAAAAGTGTATATTAGACAACAAACATCACCCTTCTAATCTTATGCATTCATAACACCATTGACAAATTAGTTTACTAGTTAATAATTTGATACCAGGTACATGGAACAAGATTTTCTATTTAAATAGCAATATTAAATCCTGAAATAGTACAATTTCAAGGGGAGACTACTACAATGAACAGCAAGCTGTTTTCATTCAATGGGAGATAACTCATTGTAAAATATGCAGATGATTTGTCTTTTTGAACAATAAAATATGTTAACTAGAAGATTTTTGTGGAGTTGAAATTCAAATCATAAACTTATAAGACTTTTTTGTTTTTCCATCTTATATATTAATTTTACAAACTGTTGTTGATGTTATACTATTGTGTACATGTAGTAAGAAATCAGAACAAAATTTAGTAAATGTCAGAGAAAGGGAATTGTAAAATATATAAAGTGTCAATTTTAATATTTTAGGTTCTTTCTGTAAGATGTTTTCATGGTGAGGGAATAAGACTTGGTGGTCTAATACAGCTAATATGTAGGTAGGTACCAGTATACTGTTTTGAAAAAAAATGATGTATTATAAAAATTATTTGGAAATATGTGCTATTGGCTTTTATCAGTACAAATATTTGTGTAAATTTAAGGATCTAACTTGATTATTTAGTTTTTTGGGTTGTTGGATTGCTGTCTAGTCAATATGTTCTCAACATCTATTACATGAATATAACCCATGTCTATATAATTTACATACAGTATACCAACAGTGATCCTTTTAAACAATTTTGGTATAACTAAGCATTTCATATTTCAGGTTAGCATCACAGCTTGTCCATAAGGATTGAGGCTGAGAATGGCCATTGGAGCTGACTTTTATGGTAAGAACCAATACATAGATTTTTGAACTATTCATCCAAGAGCATGTAAATACCCTAGATTTTTATTATGCAGAAAAGAAGATCTTCAAGTTACATTTTAATTTTTCTTAAATTATAACTATATAATCTCAAAGGAGGTATCAAGATAAATAAGGAAAATCAAAAATTATACTGGTACTTAAAAAATTTTAACTATCTGTTTCTATGCCCCATCTACAATATTAGAGGGGCATTATGTTTTTCGGTCTGTGCGTCCGTTCGTTCGTCCGTTCATCCGTCTGTCCCGCTTCAGGTTAAAGTTTTTGGTCAAGGTAGTTTTTAATGAAGTTGAAGTCCAATCAACTTGAAACTTAGTACACATGTTCCCTATGATATGATATGATATGATACCTCCATAAACTAAGATGTGGTATGATTGCCAATGAGATAACTATCACCAAGAGACCAAATGACATAGATGTAAGCAACTAAAGGTCACTGTATGGCCTTCAACTATGAGCAAAACCTAAACTGTACAGTTATCTGTAAAAGTCCCTAAGATGACTAAATGTTATAATTCAAACGAGAAAATCAACAGCCTGATTTATGATGAAACAATGATATAAAAACAATTATGTCAAACATCAACCTACTACTTATCTGTCATCCTTTATTGCTAATAAAGACTGGTAGTACTTATGCCAACACATCACTTTAAAACAAATTAAAAGAAATGTTATATGCATCATAAGTGTAATTGCCCAGTTAATTATTCCTTTGCATTGAATATTGTTTTGACAGATATGTTTAAGAATGTATATTTCTTTTTCAGGTAACTTTAACTGTGGCTGAATGAAATCATTGTGTGAACTAACAGTACAGAATGTAAATCAGACAATTTTTGTGTATGTTTGAAAAAATGTGTATAAATTTTACAAAAAAAAAAAAAAAAAATGTGTAAAGATTCTCCATTTTCAACAAGATTGGAAGTTGTGTGTTAACTTGTATTTGAAATTTCAAAATTTTTCTTTTTTTTTTCCTTTAAAACCCATGGCTATTTTCCGGTATCTCTACTCATGTCCATTATTGGCTTAACACTTTTTTTGTCATGCTTATGGATACTGAACTGGTTTTTGATATGTAGTTTTGTAAAGATGAGTTTATAGTTCAGATCCTTATTCATTATTTTTCCCCTGTGACTAGATTTAATTGATACTTTGAAAAGGAAGTGAAACAGACAAATTTTACAATTTTACTTGTAGACCTACTTGAGATATCTGAATAATCGTCCATGTGTAGTCAAAACACTTCCAGTAGGTTTAGAATGGAGAATCTAAAAAAAAAGAAAAAAGAAAAAAAGAAAAATGTTATTTTATTGAAATGTATTTTTGGGGTTTTCTGAATTGTTAGATATATATTTTTTCCAACTTTTTGTTATTTTTAACCGTGTTTTTTTTAGCTAAGAAAAAGATTGATTGATTCTTGGTGTGAAACACCACTTTCAGCCCAAGTTGTTATATCTTGGTGACCATTTTTTTATTGGTTGAGGTAGTTAGAGTAACGAGAGAGAACCTCAACCACCAACTTTCCCGGAAAACTGGTACTCCTAGTCAATTAAAATTTGAGTGGAACACACCTACCACATGCTGGGTTTGAATTCTTAACCTCAGTTTTGACAGGCTAGTGATACAGTAGTTGAACTACTTTAGACCACTCTGCCACCAAGGCCCCTAGGTGAAAATTGAAGTACTAAATATGTTATTGAAATGTGTTGTATTTTTTATATTAAATTATTTTTTAATTTTGATTATACTATATTTTGTATTTTTGTTAAATATAGAAAGGATGTGGAGTCCCAACAGGGTGAAATATTCAGGGCAAGGGGAGGTTATACCCCTGTTTAACTCCTCATACTTTTTTTTTACTTGTATATTCACTTTTGTATAAGTTTTCTTTAAATATCAGATGTATACTAGCTAAAATTGACTATTATTTAGAGTTCTGTAAATAAAAAAAAATGTAAGCAGAGCTCTAGATAATAGATTTTGAGGGTGGGAGAAATCATGGGTCACTACAATTGATTGGGCGAAATTTTCAAAAAAAGGTGATTTGTTAAAAGTGCATCTGATACTTTTTATATAAATAATTTTATTTCTAAAAGCAAATGGACAATAAGACAATGAGGACATGAACCAACTTGGCAGCCAGGAGACAGCTAAGGAAGATGGTCAATTAAATCTTCAACCAAGTCTGTGGCCTTATCATGAAAAATCTGTGGTGAGTTTAAATGTTCCACAAAATTTATGGTAATAATATTATTATAGGCTTTTAAAATTATTTGTTTATTAAGGGTTTTTGTTTGATTTTGAGGATCATTGCCTAACTGTTTTTTATAACCTAATAACTGTAATCATTTGTATTAAATGTATTTGTTTTCTACCTTTAGTATAAAAAAAGTAAAATAACGAAAATACCGAACTCCGAGGAAAATTCAAAACGGAAAGTCTGTAATCAAATGGCAAAATCAAAAGCTCAAACACATCAAACGAATGGATAACAACTGTCATATTCCTAACTTGGTACAGGCATTTTCTTATGTAGAAAATGGTGGATTAAACCTGGTAAACCATCAAGTTTACATATTGAAGATGATAATATATAACAAATTTATAAGAAATAAAAACAAAGCATAATTTTGTCTTCTTAGGCATAGTTTGATCTTTGAAAAAAGTATATTTTTATTTTAGGTTGTTGAAATGACAATGTTTTCATGGTGTTGGGAGTAAGACTTGGATATCTGATACTGTTAACATGTTGGTAGGTATTCAAGGTTTTTAGAATAATTTTATGGTATTTGAAAATTTTGTAAAGGTTTTAAGTACCAAAAAAGGAATCATACAATATGATGAAATACAGGTTGATTTTTCTAGTGCAAATTTTAAACCATGAGCTTTTTCATTCAGTATACCAAATATTTTTCCATGGATTTTTTGTTGTTGTCCTAGTACTATCCAAAATTTATTTTGATATAGAAAAGTTTAGAATAACCGACAAACTTTGTATTACAGGTTAGCATCACAAGTTTCCAGAGGGTTACTTGCTGGGATAGTAATTACAGCTGTTATAGGTAAGAATTTATTCATCAACATACAACTGAAATTTATTTATGCTATCTAATTATGAATTTCCTAGATATCTATATATCTATCTAAATATATTTCAATGTAAAATGTTGTACCTTTTCTTTAGAAGTGTATCTTTATTCAGTAATATTTTTATCTTGCTTGTCATTTGATAAATGTACCTATCAGCAGTTACTGAATAAGAGAGATGAAGGGGAGATAACCATATATTATGTTAGGGTATAACTGCCTTTCATTCAGTCTTGCATATTTTCTTCACAAATTTCAAAAGAACTATTTCTACATTTTATCATGGAGAAAATTATGTCAATGAAACACAACCAAATAACAAAATAATCATTTATTTTAACTTTTTATTAAGTGAGTATGAAAATAGTATATCAATTTATCAGCAGCTTCTGCATTCATTGTGTTTGATATTTCAAATAACTGTTCAGGTATTTGAGCAATCTCCGGCGCAGAGATCATATCCGTTCCGTTCAATACTTCGTAACACTACACTCAATATGAAGTGCAGTATTGCGGAGCATGTATGGAACGGATATGAACTCTGCGCCGGAGATTGGTATTTGAGGTCAAGTCTTAGTAAAGTCCAGAAAATTGACTTTTGTGTATTGACAACTTTTTCATTTTTACAATACATGTAGTTGCACATTTTTGATACCACATATTTTGGAGTAATCAGTAAATATAAGTAGCAAAAAAAAGTTTTCACATTCATTGATATGTTTTTTTTTTAATTCAAAAATTGCCACTTAAATTTTATTATATACTCTTAAGATTACTTTGATATTAAGAATTAACAATTAAAACTTAATTTTATTTATTTTCAGTTGAAAGCGTTACTGTTGCTGCCTTGTATGGTAAAATCCTCAGACAATAAATAATCCTGTAAACCTTTGGATGAACTGTTGCTATCTTTTTTAAGACCAGAAGAATGAATTGTTAACAAATTTTGTTTTTATTGCTGTATTGAATTATCCATATTATAAATATTTTAACTTACATTTGATTATTGTTTTGTGATTGATGAAAAATAAAACTGTGAAATAATAGTTATTTGAGGGGTCACAAAGGTATGCCATATGGTTTCACAAAGTACCCATAAGACTTACATCAGTTTACATACCGGTATACTTTTTTAAGTTATGTATGTGTTAGTCTTAAAAGTGCTTTGTGAAATGAATTTTGCTGGTTACAAGCCAATAAAGTAGGACTTTGACGGCCAAACACTGAAGAGAATATAAAACAAATCCCCTGTTAAACATTTATAGTGCTGGATTTTTGACTCCAAATAAAAATGTTTGGCTATTTGGTTGGGTTTGACTCCATTTTCTGTACATTCATATAAATAAATGGCTGTCAGTTTTATTTATTGGTTTTGTTTATATATTATAAATGCATTATTCAGCATCTGAGGCTACTCAAGCAAAAATAATTACACATTTTTTGTAGTTTGTTTTATTTTTTTATTTTTTATGTGATTGATATTTATGATTTTTTTCATTCATCATAATTTATATTTTGAGGAATGTTTTTAAGGTTCATCTTTTGAGGTGCTCAACTTGTTAAGAATTATTTACCCCACCCAAGATTACTCAGGAACCTGTTAAATTATTTTTACCTTAATTTTGATGGATGGCTGTTTAATGTACAGTGGCAAATTAAATGAAGATTTAGGATAACATGTTAATGTGATATGAATATAGACCCTGCTTTGTACTAGATCAGCACTCTGAGCTGGATTTTTGATGTGCTAGTTCACAAATTGTAACAGTCCCCAAGAAGACATTTCACCCTACCTGGACACATCATTCTGACTACGAGCTGAAGATCCTTAGCTCTTACTCCTAAATGCAGCATGATTTGCAGAGGAGAATCAAATACCAATTTTCAATTCTTTGGTTTGACCTGTTCGGGATCAAATCTCCTTCCCTCGAGGCTTGCATGAAATGGGCTGTTGGAAGAGATTTGTCTGTCTGTTTGTCCATCATCATCTCTCATCCACAGTTTATATACTATTGGTAGAGTTTCATTGAAACTTTCAGATTATCTTCTGTAACTAATGGCAGTGTATTTTATTTTATTATGATGGAATTTTGGGGTTCCCAATTGAAATGAATGGATCTTCTAAATATTTTTAGTAACTAGGGAAGCATCTCATACAGCAATTTCATCATGTGAAGGATAGGTTGGTTTGAATATTTTTTATTGTTTTTATTCTGCTTTTAATCTTGTTTTTAGTAGTTGGATCTCATTATGACAAAATTTTCCTAACATTAACGAGAATTCTCAATATATTGTACTTTAAGACACTAGTATATTACCACTGTAGCTGTAAATTTTATATGATGGTTTTGCTATAACAAGATTTGTGTTTTATCTGGTTTTATCTGATTTTAGTGGTTTTTATGTGATTTTATTTGTTTTTATTGTCAAATCTTGTTATACCAAGCCTTAGTATGATTGAGTTTGTGGGAAAAGATTATAGATTTTTCTTACACATGCAATACAAATTATTTATTTACATAATGAGATCTGACATTTTTATGCTTTTAACTCATTCTGAAAATGATGAAATAGAAAATAAATGCATTAAACTATTGGTGCAGTCCTTGAAGATTGACCAAATTGCTAGATTTCTGGATGCAAGTTCAGAATTTGCTCTTAACTATATCTATGTGCATATCAGCTGAACCATCCTATCCTTCAATATGAGTAATAAGATGTAGGAAATGGAAACATTCATTCTTCAATTGGAGAACCTTTAGAAGTGAAAAAAATGGTACACAATGTCGACAGATACTGAAGATTATTTGAAAGTTTAGGTAAAATCTATTTAATCCTTTGTGGGTTGAGTTTGTAGATGGATGAGCAAACAGATGATAGGCTTGCTCACTATAGCACATTTCATAAATCAGACTATAAAATAACTGCATACTAGTTATCTCCCTTCCTGGGGAAAAAGTTCTGGTTCCCTAAAACGAAAAAAAAGAAATATACTAAATTAAAAAAAAAAAACTTTGCTTAGAAATTGGGTGGGAGTATTAAAGGAACTTTATATTATAAAACAGCTTGGGGTAAAAAATGTAGAATGAAAGGCAGTTAACTAGTTTTCTTGGTGATCTCATAATTTTTGCACAGATCAAGATATTTTGATTATTTTAATTACCCAATAAATAAGTTGAGTACTTCTCAAAAAATAATTTGATTCATGTATTTTTTTACATTTTATATTGTAGTTTTACCATAGTTTTCGTTTGTATAAGAATTGTTATGTTATTTAATGCTCTTTTTAAAAGTTGAGACAAACTGAGGATTCTATTTTTTATGGAATTCTATTATTTTGTTATAAGTTTGGTATTAAGTAATGGAAAGCCTCAAGTTTATATATTAAGCAAAAAATTGTCACTTTAGAAACCAATGATAACAAAATTTTATACATGACATGATTTTCTAACACAACCAGTCTTAGAACTGGTACCCGGGAAATAATAAAGAATCCTCAGTAGTGTCATTTATTTTGTATTGTAATATTTTGCTAATGATACCAAACCCATGATGCAGATCCTTTTCCTCCTTTTTATTGTAAAGATAATGTAAACTGTGGTCAAAATATGAAAATAAAAAGATGTGGTATAATTGCCAATGAGACAACTCTCCACCACAGACCAAATCACACAGAAATTGACAACTAAGCATATCACTAGTTACAAATTGTTTGATACACACTGATGGAGCAGATCGTGTTTGATATCATTTTGGGTATTTTGTATCATGATGCATGATAATAATGAAAATTATTTAAATAAATAAAATGTATTTGAGAAAACCCATCTTATATTTTATTTGAGTCTGGATGACCAATGAAGGGAAGAGGTTTCTGTGGTCAAGGGTATGACACATATGATTTATATTGCCATTGCTTATCATCATCATTCTTTAAATGTTTTTAAATGGTCATGAAACTTCTTGGCTAGTTAGAACAAGACCTGACACAAATGAGGCATTACCTTACAGAATTGTTCATTGGATTAGCTGCCAATGCTTTAAATAGATCAAGAATGCTAAAATGATCTTATTGTCTTGTCTGTCACATGCAAAACATTGGGATACTTATCTGGCGTGGGAGGCGTCTGCATAAAACTTCATTATCCAGATGGTAGAAGAGCTGAATAATCCATATCTTGTATGTATATGCCTTGTGGTCGGAGATTTTCACCTGGCATATGACTATTGTCTTGACAACATTTTTAAGGATTAATGACCACTTAAAAACTCTATAGTTTTTTAAGACATGAATTTTGAGTTTTTATATGTAATAAGGACAACTATATTTTGTATATAGATTTTTCCCACACTAATTCATAAAGTAATTCATATATTCAATAGCTAGAACGAATGTATACACAATAAGGCTTTTAACAATGAGCAAAACCAATACCACACAACAACCCATAAAAGATCCATTTCTAACCGGACCCATCTTACCTTGACCTAATTTATGTGTTGTTTTTTGGGTCGACATTTAATAGTTATCAATATTAAGTTAGTGTTAAAACATTTAGTGTTTAAAATAATAGTAAATTGAATAGGTTTGTCCGATGAGGTACATCTGACCTTGACCTTAATTTTGTGTTTTTGGTCAACATAGTCTTCATGATTAGGTCCCAACTATAGTGGGTGTGTAGAATGATTGTAATGTTTACATTTCCATCTGAAACAGTTTATCTGAAATTAACCTTATTTTCATGGATCATGGAAAATTTTATCTTTCTGTTACTATACCTGTATTGAAACCTTGGTCCTAAATACTTAACATACAATTCAATTATCATCAGTTACATAGACAGGACAATTCATTGTGTGCACTCAATTTGGGACAAATATTTGGTCACACAGTCCTTCCTTGAACATCTTTTAAACATTTGAATATGATTCACACATGGCTGTATCTGCAAAAATTATATCATAGTTTGTCTCCCTTGCAACGCATAGGATATTGTTTTTAAAGGATCCTAGGATATTTTTGTGGAGCCTGCCTTTTTGGAGGGGAAGCTAAAAAGTCATCAACAGTTAAAGTTTTTATAGAAATCGATAACCTTGACAAACCTTCTTAAATTGTATGAAAATTTGACAGAAGCTTTTTGTTGAGGCTTTCGACTTTTGTCGAAAAAGCGAGACATAGCGATCCTACATTCCGTCGGCGGCGGCGGTGTCCACAAATATTCACTCTGTGGTCAAAGTTTTTGAAATTTTAATAACTTTCTTAAACTATCCTGGATTTCAACCAAACTTGGACAGAGGCTTGTTTATGATCTTAAGATAGTATCCAGAAGTAAATTTTGTAAAAAAAAAATTATTGTTTTTCCGTATTTTACTTATAAATGGAATAAGTTTTTCTGCCAGGAAACATTACATTCACTCTGTAGTTAAAGTTTTTAAAATTTTAATAACTTTCTTAAACTATCCTGGATTTGAACCAAACATGGACAGAAGTTTGTTTATGATCAAAAGCTAGTATCTAGATGGAAATTTTTATTAAAATTTTGTACTTGTTTATCCATATTTTACTTATAAATGGACTTAGTTTTTCTTCCAGTTATCATTACATACAGTCTGCAATTAAATTTTTAAAACATTTATTAGATTCATAAACTATCCTGGATTTTTACCAAACTTGGACAGAAGCTTCTAACAATAAAAAAATTGTATCGAAAGAAATATTTTTATTAAATTTTTTCCTCATCTCATTTTTGTTGAGCCTGCGATTAACAGCAAAAGTAGGCGAGACACTGGGTTCCGCGGAACCCTTACAAATTTCTTTTTCTTTTTTCATTTTACTGATGGATGGACTTAGTTTTTTGCATATAACTTTTACATATAGACATGGATTAAATTCTTTAGACATCAATTTCTTTGTTTAACCCTTAGGGAATGTTATGAAACTTGGACAGAGGATTCTTCAAAATCAAGTTACTGCATCTGAAAGAATTTTTTCGGATGAAATATTCATAAAATTATAAATGTTTGTCTGCAAATTAAAGTCAATATTTTGTAGGTAAAGATGAATATTATGGACTGGAGTATCATTTTGTGAGCTTTGCTTGCTGTTACCTCTGGTATGAGATTGGTATTAATGAATCATTCATAGCTTGATATTTTGATGGTAGAGGAAGCCAAATAACAGATTTGTTTTTAAAGTTTACGTCCAAATGACACTTACAGACAGTTATGACAATGACAGTCACAATGTGATAGCAATAGCTCACGTGGCCCAAATTCTCCTTGTCCTCCTATAGGGCCATGTTAGCTTTTGCCATCGCTTGGTGTCTGTTGTCATTTTCTTTAGTCATCATTTTTGTCGAGCCTGTGACTTTTGTCGCAAAAGCGAGACATAGTGATCCTACATTCCGTTGTCGGTGGCGTCCACAAATATTCACTCTGTGGTTAAAGTTTTTGATTCTTTAATAACTTTCTTAAACTATCCTGGATTTCTACCAAACTTGGACAGAAGCTTGTTCATGATCATAAGATAGTATCCAGAAGGAAATTTTGTAAAAAAAATCCTGTTTTTCCGTATTTTACTTATAAATGGACATAGTTTTTCTGCCAGTTAACATTACATTCACTCTGTGATTAAAGTTTTAAAAATTTTAAAAACTTTCTTAAACTATCCTTGATTTCTACCAAACTTGGACAGAAGCTTGTTTATGATCAAAAACTAGTATCTAGAAGAAAATTTTGTAAAAATTTATTTCCTGTTTTTCCGTATATTACTTATAAATGGACTTAGTTTTTCTTCAAGTTAACATTACATACAGTCTGCAGTTAAAGTTTTTAAAACATTTATTAGATTCATAAACCATCCTGTATTTTTACCAAACTTGGACAGAAGCTTCTTACAATCAAAAGATAGTACCTAGAGGAAAATTTTTAATATTTTTTTCCCCATTTTTGTTGAGCCTGCGACTAACAGCAAAAGTAGGCAAGACACTTGGAACCCTTACAAATTTTTTATTTAAATCTCCTCTCTGAAACCCTAGGCTAAATGTTAACAAACTTAATCTGAATGTTCCTTAGAGTATTTAGTTTAAAAATGTATCCAGGGATTTGATCTATCTACAAATATTGTCGCTGTTGCTAAAAATAAGAAATAGGGATAAAATGCAGTTTTTGACTTATGTTCAAATTTGCTCTAACTGCTTTAGTTTTTGAGACATAAATTAAAATAATTAGCAGGTCAAGGTCTATCTCCTGCAGAATTTTCATAACAATTGGACAACCAATTTTGAGTTATTGCCCCTGATATGCCAATTGTATTGCAAATTTTGCTTTTTTTTATTATTATCTTGAAAACTTTAACAGATAAAAAGTAATTTGAACAGTAAACATGACCAGAACAGTAAGATCTACAAATAATTACTTGAAAAATTACCCTTATAGGAGAGAATTTTCAGTAGTAAAACTGTTCAACAAAATATGATCTGCAAAAAAGTTAACATGGAGGGATTGTCAATTGACCTCTTATAGGAGTTATTTCCCTTGAAAAAAAGACTAATTTCACTATTTTCATTTGTTTTTTGCAGTAACTATTCTAGATATTAAAAAGAAATTGTTGAAATCAAAAGTGTTCAAGCAAAATAAAATCTACAAATTGTCTATAGACTGCTTATAGGAGTTATTGCCCCTGAAATTTGGTTTTATCCATTATAAATTTTTTAGAGAAACCATTGTAGATAGAGAGAAACTTAATTGAAAAGATGTTGAGGTCAATAAGATCTACAAATAAGTCAACATGGCTGAAATCGTCATCTTGAGGAGTTATTGCCCCTGAATAACCATTTTTACCCATTTTATGATTTTCTTTTGCAAGACCAAAGAATGATAGAGAGCAGCAATTTATTTCATAATTGTCAGCAAAATAAGAACTACAAATAAAGCCTGTAAAAGATTTTTTTTTCATTTTTGCAGATTTTTCACATTTTTTTTGGGACTATGATAGATAGAGAGAAACAGTTAAAGCAAAAAAGTTAAATCAGTCATGATGACCGAAAATTCTCCACAGGCTCCTTATAGAAGTTATTTCACTTGAATGATGATTTTAATTTATTTTTTGCATTTTTAAAAGCAAAAAAGATCAGCAAAATAAGATCTACAAGTCAGTCAACATGACCAAATTGTCAGACTAGTTATAGAATTTATTGCTGTGAAATGACTTTTTTTTCTCAAAAACTTTAATGATAGATAGGTATAAACTGTAAATAGTAAAAAGGATCATGAATACAAGACCTACAAAAATGCCACTAAATATGATCTACAAATAAGCAAACATAACTGATGACAATTAAGGAACAAATAAAAATATCCAAATGGCATATTTTTCACCAGGTGAGCGATTCAGGCTCAAAAATTTTTGCGGCCATATAATGTATGAATTTGTCAGCATCTTCGTGGTTGTCCAAAAATGTTTGGTTTCCAGACAATAACTTGAGTATAAGTATAATACTTTATGAAATTGTACCATAAGGTTCCATACCTCAGAAGGAAAGTAAGGATTAAAATTGGGGGTTATGGCCCAAACCGTTTAGGAATTAGGGGCCAAAAAACTAGGATTTTCTGGTTTCCGGACAATATCTTGAGTATAAGTATATGGATCTCTATGAAATTGTACCACAAGGTTCTGTACCATAAAAGGAAGGTTGGGATTGAAACCGTTTAGGAAATAGGGGCCAAAAACAATACTTGTATAATACTTTGTATAAATTGCTCATTTTCAATGAGGTTTAATTCAAAGTCTTGAATTCTTTGGGTTCTTTAATATGCTGAATCTAACTGTGTATTTAGATTTTGGATTTTGGGCCCCTTTTTATACGACCGCAAAAAATTTTTTGGGATTGTATAATGGTATGATGTCGTCGTCGTCTGTGTCGTCGTCCGAAGACACATTGGTTTCCAGACAATAACTTTAGTTTAAGTGAATGGATCTCTATGAAATTTTTTAAGAAGGTTCAATACCACAAAAGGAAGGTTGGGATTGATTTTGGGGATGATGGCCCCAACCGTTTAGGAATTAGGGGCCCAAAAAGGGGCCCAAAACAAGCATTTTTCTAGTTTCAGGATAATAACTTGTGTATAAGTATTTTGATTGCTCTGAAATTGTACCACAATGTTTAATACCACAAGTTGAAGGTAGGGATTCATTTTAGGGATTATGGGGCCAACAGTTTAGGAATTAAGGGCCAAAAACACATTTTTCTAGTTTCCAGATAATTACTTGTGTGTAAGTGTATGGATCTCTCTGACATTGTACAACAAGGTTCCATATGACAAAGGGAAGGCTGGGATTGAGTTTGGGGTTAATTGCCCCAAACATGTAGGATTAGGGGCCAAAAAAGGGCCAAAACCAAGCATTTTTCTAGTTTCCAGACAATAACTTGTGTGTAAGTGTATGGATCTCTCTGAAATTGTACTACAAGGTTCCATACTACAAAGGAAAGGCAGGGATTGAGTTTTGGGGTTATTGCTCCAAGGGGGGTTTAAAAAAATTGGGGGGGGGGGGATTTTTTTTCTGAATTTTTTTTGAGGGATTCATATTTTTTTTTCAAAATTTTTAAAAATTTCAAATTTTGAAAAGTTTCAAGAAGAAATCTTCAATTGCACAGTATTGCGCAATGGATTTATAAGATCTTTGACCACATTTATTTTGTGTCAGAAACCTATGCTATGTCAGATATTTAATCACAATCCAAATTTAGAACTGTATCAAGCTTGAATGTAGTGTCCATACTTGCCCCAAATGTTCAGGATTCGATCTCTGCAGTCGTTTCAAGCTGCACCCTGCAGAGCATTTTATTGGTTATCATCTTGAAAACTATTTCAGATAGAGAGAAACTTTTAAAGTCAAAATGACCAGAACAATAAGATCTACAGGTAGGTCAACATGGCCAAATTTGTTAATTGATGGTTTAAAGGAGTTGTTGTCCTTGAAAGACAATTTTACCCATTTTTGCAGAAGCTATAATAGATAGAGAGAAACAGTAAACAATAAGAATGACCAGACAAATAGGATCTACAAATAAGTTAACATGATTGAAATCATCAATTGACCCAATAGAGGAGTTATTGCCCTTGTAAGATGATTTCTACTAATTTTTTGATTTTCTGGTTCATCATAGATGGAGAGAAACTGTAAATATCAAATATCTTAGAGGAGTTATTGCTCTTGAAAGATGTACCTATTTTTTGCATTTCTTTAGAAACTATAATGGAAAGAGGGAAGCTATAAATAGCAAAAATGTTCACCACAATAAGATTTTCAAACAAGTCAACATGGCCTAGATTGTCAAAACACTTTTTGTACGAGCTATATTGCCCCTGGATGATGATTTTTGTCCATTTTATGCATTTTTGTCAAAAACTATAGTAAATAGAGAAAAGATTTAAAATGTAAATGATCAGCAAAGTGAAATAAACAAGTTTACATTGTGGAAATCATTAGATTCCTTATAGGAATTATTGCCCTTAAATAACGATTTTTAACTATTTTTTATAATTTTGCCAATTATTTTGAAAAACTTTAATAGACAGGTAGAAACTGATACCAGTAAAAATGATCATCAGTACAAGATCTACAAAAATGCCACTAAATAAGCAGACATAACAAATTGCAGTAAAGGTAAAAATAAATATTAAAATGTAAAATTTTGTCCAGGTGAGCAATTCTTGTTCATAGGAGTGTCTTGTTCTGGATCTTGCGCTTTTAATTTAGGTTTCTATCTGGCATAAGTAATTTATCCTTGACCTCATTTTTGTTGATGACTTTTTAGCATGAACCTTCCCCAAAATAATTGATTGAAAAAGTTTCCTTCTGTGTATGTAGGTAAGTTCTTGTTTTGTCCTTTTTCAGTGTTGTTTTTTTTCAATTGTACTTTAGTGTTCCTTAAGCGTACTGTATTAAGGATGTCGATTAAGCGGTGTTTTCTCATTTGAATTGTTTTACATTTGTCATTTTCAGGTCTTTATTGCTTACTATGCTGTATGGGTTTTGCTCATTGTTGAAGGCGTACGGCTTACCCATAGCAATACTTCTACGTCGTTTGGTCTCTGGTGGGGAGTTGTCTCATTGGCAATCATTACACATCTTCTTTTAACTCACCTGTCCCAAAGGCCCAAGTGAGCTTTTCACATCACTTGGCGTCCGTCGTCCCTCGTCCGTCGTCGTCCAAGATGGCACACATGGCTAACAAAAGAACATGGGGTAAAATGCAAATCTTGTCTATTATTTTGAAACCACTATAAATAGAGAAAATCTGACAGGGGCAGAACGTATTCAGAATGTTGAGTCTTACCTATTGTCCATTTATGTCAAAACTGGCAGACTACTTATAGGAGTTATTGCCCTTGCATGACAAATTTTACTATTTTTTCCATTTTTGTCTATTATCTTGAAATATATAAAATATACAGAAAAACTTTGAATTGCAGAAATGATCACCAATACAAGATCTACAAATTAGTGTTGCATGGCCAAAATCGCCAGGTGACTCCTTATTAGAGTTATTGCCCTTTAAAGACGATTTTTACCAACTTTTTGCATTTTTACCTAATATCTTACAAAACTTTTTCTAAAACAACTACGCCAAATTTAACCAAACTTGGCCACAATCAATATTGGGGTGTCTAGTTTAAAAAATGTGTCCGATGATCCCGCCTATAAACCAACATGGCGGACTTGCCTAAAAATAGAACATAAGAGTAGAATGCAAGTTTTGTCTATTAACTTGAAAACCGCTATCAATAGAGAAAATCTGACAGCGGCAAAAATTATCAAAAGTTGAGATCAGCCTGCTGTCCATTTATGTCAAAACTGTCAGGCGTTTTCTAGTAGGATTTATTACCATTTTTTTCATTTTTGTATATTATTTCGAAAAGTATAATAGATTTAATATAAAAAAAAAGATCAGCAAGACAAGATCTACAAAAAAAGTAATAGGCTGTAATCGTCAAAGGAATTATTACTCCTTAATGACGATTTTTACCATTTTTATTGGGCAATTTTTGCCTATTATCTTGAAAATTAAAATAGATATATAGAAAATTTAAATAGCAAAAATGATCAGCAGAACAAGATCTACAAGTACATCAACATGGCTGAAACTGACCGAATAACATCAGTTTGAAACTGATTTTATAGTTATTTACGAGATTGTAAAATTCAAAGGATTTTGTACGCAATATTAAATAATGTAACGCATTAACCCCATTTTTTCTAGTTTTAGAACCTTGATTAATTGATTGGTCTGGAATGCTCGACGTCCAGCGGCAAATATTTCATGCATGTTCAGTTCTGTGACGAATTAAACAATTCATCAAGTAATAATACATTGCCAATTCATTTAAAGCACTTTTTCATGTTGGGATGTGCCTCAGAAGGAGGTATAACACTTTTTCATGTTGGGATGTACCTCAGAAAGAGGTATAAAACTTTTTCATGTTGGGGTGTGCCTCAGAAGGAGGTATAACTTTTTTTCATGTTCGGGTGTGCCTCAGAAGGAGGTATAACACTTTTTCATGTTGGGGTTTGTTGGGGTGTGCCTCAGAAGGAGGTATAACACTTTTTCATGTTGGGATGTGCCTCAGAAAGAGATATAACACTTTTTCATGTTGGGATGTGCCTCAAAAGGAGGTATAACACTTTTTCATGTCGGGATGTGCCTCAGAAGGAGGTATAACACTTTTTCATGTTGGGGTGTGCCTCAGAAGGAGGTATAACACTTTTTTATGTTGGGGTGTGCATCAGAAGGTGGTATAACACTTTTTCATATTGGGGTATGCCTCAGAAGGAGGTATAACACTTTTCATGTTGGGTGTGCCTCAGAAGGAAGTATGTTGTATGTATGATTGCTAATAGGTAATGCAAAGTTGTTAGACGGGAATAAAGAGCGAGAACATGAACTACCAGGTTGGAAAACACTTTTTCATGTTGGGATGTGCCTCAAAAGGAGGTATAACACTTTTTCATGTTGGGATGTGCCTCAGAAGGAGGTATAACACTTTATTGGGGTGTGCCTCAGAAGGAGGTATAACACTTTTTTATGTTGGGGTGTGCATCAGAAGGTGGTATAACACTTTTTCATATTGGGGTGTGCTTCGGAAGGAGGTATAACACTTTTTCATGCTGGGGTGTGCCTCAGAAGGAGGTATAACACTTTTTCATGTTGGGATGTGCCTCAGAAGGAGGTATAACACTTTTTCATGTTGGTGTTTGTTGGGGTGTGCCTCAGAAGGAGGTATAACACTTTTTCATGTTGGGATGTGCCTCAGAAGGAGGTATAACACTTTTTCATATTGGGGTGTGCCTTTTTTAATGTTGGGATGTGCCTCAGAAGGAGGTATAACACTTTTTCATGTTGGGGTGTACCTCAGAAGGATGTATAACACTTTTTCGTGTTGGGATGTGCCTCAGAAGGAGGTATAACACTTTTCATTTGGGATGTGCCTCAAAAGGAGGTATAACACTTTTCATGTTTGGGTGTGCCTCAGAAGGAGGTATAACACTTTTCATGTTGGGATGTGCCTCAGAAGGAGGTATAACATTTTCATGTTGGTGTTTGGGGTGTGCCTCAGAAGGAGGTATAATACTTTTTCGTGTTGGGATGTGCCTCAGAAGGAGGTATAACACTTTTTCATATTGGGGTGTGTCTTTTTAATGTTGGGATGTGCCTCAGAAGGAGGTATAACACTTTTTCATGTTGGGATGTGCCTCAGAAGGAGGTATAACACTTTTTCATGTTGGGATGTCCCTCAGAAGGAGGTATAACACTTTTTCATATTGGGGTGTGCCTCAGAAGGAGGTATAACACTTTTTTCATATTGGGGTGTGCCTCAGAAGGAGGTATAACACTTTTTCATATTGGGATGTGCCTCAGAAGGAGGTATAACACTTTTTCATGTTGGGATGTGCCTCAGAAGGAGGTATAACACTTTTTCATGTTGGGATGTGCCTCAGAAGGAGGTATAACACTTTTTCATGTTGGGATGTGCCTCAGAAGGAGGTATAACACTTTTTCATATTGGGGTGTGCCTCAGAAGGAGGTATAACACTTTTTCATATTGGGGTGTGCCTCAGAAGGAGGTATAACACTTTTTCATATTGGGATGTGCCTCAGAAGGAGGTATAACACTTTTTCATGTTGGGATGTGCCTCAGAAGGAGGTATAACACTTTTTCATATTGGGGTGTGCCTCAGAAAGAGGTATAACACTTTTTCATGTTGGGGTTTGTTGGGGTGTGCCTCAGAAGGAGGTATAGCACTTTTTCATGTTGGGATGTGCCTCAGAAGGAGATATAACACTTTTTCATGTTGGGATGTGCCTCAGAAGGAGGTATAACACTTTTTCATGTTGGGATGTGCCTCAGAAGGAGGTATAACACTTTTTCATGTTGGGGTGTGCCTCAGAAAGAGGTACAACAATTTTAAACGTATACATTTATATGTGTATGTAGTTCATTCATGTTCAAACTGCTTTTTCTTTTCTTTAATTTATGTTTTGTTGTTGTTGTCTAAATAATGTCTTTATATTCTTCTTCTTCTTCTTCTTCTCCAATGTTGTATGTATGATTGCTAATAGGTAATGCAAAGTTGATAGACGGGAATAAAGAGCGAGAACATGAACTACCAGGTTGGAAATTATAGACTTTTTTATATTTTAATTTCAAAAACCTTTAGATTTTGTCTCAGTGAGTGACAAAAATAAACGGTAAATTAGCCATATCTCTGTTGCCATTCAACATGCACCTACGGCCTTCACAAAAGTTGTTGCAAATACTCTAGACTTCAAATAGAGGAGTAGACGCTTTTCTATACCCAAGTCGCCTATTAGGTACTTAAACTTGATTACTAACTTCAGAATTATTTGAGCATTAATCCGATATTGAGCAATTTTTTTAATTTGATTTGATTTGATTTTTTCCCAATCAAAATCGGATTCTAACAATATGTAATTATTATATAGATATAAGAAGATGTGGTATGAGTGCCAATGAGACAACTCTCCATCCAAGTCAAAATTTATAAAAGTAAACCATTATAGGTCAAAGTACTGTCTTCAACACGGAGCCTTGGCTCACACCGAACAGTAAGCAATAAAGGGTCCCAAAAATTACTAGTGTAAAACCATTCAAACGGGAAAACCAACGGTCTAATCTATATAAAAAACGAGAAACGAGAAACACTTATGAACCACATCAACAAACGACAACTACTGAACATCAGATTCCTGACTTAGGACAGGTGCAAACAAATGCAGCGGGTTTAAACGTTTTAATGGTACCAAACCTTCACCCTTTTTCTGAAACATGCACATATGTTTAAAGGGCATGAATGACACCAAATTTCACTTCTAATGTCAAATAGTAATCCGAAATTTGAATTTTGTGTTTTTTTTTTTGCACATTTAGTAAATTTTCATGCGTAAACAGATGTGACATATTTCCCCTGAATCTATTTTACACCAGAGACACTTTCAAAAAGTCTTTACATGTAGATTTTAAACAAAAGTTTTCTCCACAATTCATGTGTACGCCCGAGCGTTTTGACGTAAACGTAGCTATACACACCTGACAGAAGAATCTTCGATTCACTATCTGGATTACCACTAGTTTTGTATTTTAGTACGGGAAGCAGCTGTTCGTCCAGGCATTGCCACAAGATTTCTCTTATGTCCAAATTTTTGTGCTTTTTGTTTGTTCCTATTTTGATCCATCCTCTACAAACATAATTTTCAAAACAACTAAATATAGATCATTGTACATCATGAAGCTAGTTTAGAAAGCAATTCTGGGAAGAGTACAGTCGGGCAATAAATTTTGAAAGAACTTACAAAAAAAAAAAAAATATTTTTATGTTTGAACCATATTAAGAATAAATAAAAAAAAAGGCAGGTAACTGATAATTACAAGATTTAGAAGTAGCCGCTGTCATGAATTTGAAATTGAAAGAGGGAGGTATATTGGTATAAAAGCTGAAAACAGAAAGTGTAAGCTATGTAAGAACGCAGTTGAAGATGAACTACATTTTCTTTTAAAATGATCTATTCTGAAACTACAAGATCTCATCAACATCTGTCTAATTTAAGTTCTAAATTCAAAATTTGTTCATAGTTATCTGATGAGATAAAATTTGTTTGGATTTTTCGTCTGAAGATTTGTTTGTTACTTCAAACTTATCTAAATCATTGCACTCCCTATTTGAAGAACGAAAGAAACTTCTAGAAAATGAATGAAGTTTGAAGAAAAAAATCGATTAGGAGTTGTCTCCCAATTGAATAAGAAAACGTATTTTCCCCAGGTCACAGTGGCTTCCAAAAGACTTTAAAATTTGCCAATGACATTGTTTATATTATACTTTGTTTAAATGTGTTTACATGTTTTTGTTTAAATGTACTTCAATCACTCTAATCATTCTAATCATTTATTTTGCTTTTTTGTGTAATAATTCCTTTAATTGTATTGCTCAAATCATGTTTGGGCACCATGATTGGTTAATAAAAACAGTGAAATTTCCAAATTTTAATCTTTCAAGATTGTAAATAATAGTTGAAGTCTTCTATAAACTTAAGTTAATAATAAAACTACTAAATATTCTTCTAGATACAGTAATATATCAATAATAATAATTATATTTATTCAGGCCAGTTTATGGCAATATATGTAAATGCAAATTAGAGTTGGAAACAGCTAAATAAAACCTTCCGAGATAGTAATGGTTATTATTATAGGTCTGTATAATAAATGCCCCCTTCCCAGGATGATCCATCGGAAAGCAAAAACCTTAATTCCAATGGGGTTGTTTATATTGTGAATATAATATAGAAATAAAAACACATGTAATATCTATGAAGTAAGCTAATAAAATATCAAATCTGCATCCGACATTGACCTCAGATTACTCATTATGTGTGGGTTTTTTGGTTTACCTCAAATTTTAATCTTGCTTTTGGTTTCACAGATACATTTTACATGATCTGGTATAGCAGTCCAGTTTTTATTTCCATGATTAAAAAAGAAAGTTGAAGATTCCGCAACGGCTTTAACACTTGGAATATAAAAATTATAGACACTAGTTCTAGTGTTTCTATAACTTGGGGAAGTTTTTGAAAAGCAGGTGTCCCCAGGGTAACGCAGTGGCGGATCCGGGAGTTGGAACCCCCTTTTTTAGACGATCAATGCATTTGAATAGGGACATATAGTTGGACCCCCCCCCCTTTAAAAAATGGCTGGATCCGCCCCTGTAACGGAACATCTACATGTGGTAAAAAAATCGTTCAAATATGCTACCGATCCTGTGGAACAGTCTCCTGGACCATTTCAGGACAAACACAGTTTAAAAGAAATGAAATATCTTCTTTCAGCCTAGGAATGGTTTGGGACGTCGCTTTCCCGCATGCTTTTAATTCGCATTGCTTGCTATTATATGCTCTCTGCTCTGCATTTCTTTTATATTGATCTGCTCAAGTGTCGGGTGTCCAGAGAGCTGTCCAGGTGGACACAGACTGAGGCGCTTGTCATCGTGATGGACTGCTGTTTGAATTTTCTCAGACAGTCCTATCTAATTATTTTTATAAGCTTGCTATAGAAATCGGTTTTATTTGTTTGATGCATTGTCACGGTTGTTTTCACCTGTGTGGTTTATATGTGCCTGGTGCTTGTTTAATCTGTTTTAGTACGTTTTTATAGTGGTAAAATGACTGATCTCATCATAGCTTATGTTTTAATATATGTTTTTATACAAGCCGAATTTAAATAAAGTTTTCTATATATCTTTCTAAAGTATCAGAAAGCCAAAGGTCCGAATATAAACATTATTACTTTTTATGTAACATGTTTTATGTTAGACGAGCAGTAAAATTAATGAACTGGTAACCTGCTGTTTGGTTTGTTGCAATCTGATTGAAATACATATCCTGTGTTCACGCTTTGCCTCCTTGTAAACATATGCAAGTGTTTTCTAATCAAATGTAATATGCCTTCCTAGTGCCCTAATTTGGTAAATCAAACTCGTCTTTTCTTCTTCATAGTATCTGTATTTTATTCAGATTTGGGTTTGTTGTGACATTAGTAGCATATTGCTGAAAGATGACTTAAATCAGAGAAATATATATACAATTTGTATAAAATGTCTCTGCTTAAATGTAATTGACCGTGAATGGTGTAGATGTCTGCTCAAATAATCTAAACGTAAGAGTTGCTACTTTAATCATGATCATGCTTTATAGCAGCAGGTTTGCCCCGGCTTTATTTCTATAAACTGTTTATACTTTCGTTGAGCAAACCGTGCTGGGACAGTATATTGTCAGTTATCCTCTTCACAGGAGCTAACAACACAAAACCCCAAATATGTAGAGTTATTTAACATATGTTTTCAACATGATAAACAAGTATTTATACCACATTTCATGTTCTTGATTGTAATTCTAAAATTTTAAGACCTTTATTAAAGCTACGAGATAAAAAAAAATTAGAATATGACTGTTTTTGTTCAATCCTTAATGAAAGTGAAATAGTGAAATGATAATTCGCTTTTAGCAGCCAATTTGGTTCAGTTTTGTCAAAATAAGGTAAGAAACATCGCTGGTGAATTATTCACTTGCAAGTGAATAATTCGACCTCATTGAATCCGTACTTATGTGACCTTCAATTTAACCCCTAAGCATGAGATGGGTTACGCATGTATTCAGCTTAGAAAGGAAAAGAATGTCAATACTGAAAGTGAAACAAGGATGAACCATAAATTTTGGTTGACTGAGTCGATCCACAAAAAGTCATTCTTATACAGGTAAACACGATGGTAAACATACTTTTTAACCTACAATATGAAATCATACAGACCTAGAAAAACCCATTGCACGTGGCCGCTATCTATATATATTTATGTTTATATCGGGTTATATGACCATCGGCAGTCTTCGGAGGTCATCTTGATGGTTAATTAGATGACATCTAGACAAAAATACAAACTTAATGTTGATACATATTATCGAGTCCATGCATTGTTAATTGTTTATTTTAGACTTTTTGTAATTTGGATATACGTTTTAGTATGTTATAAATCAAATATGAGAATTTGAGTCAATGCAGTGAACATTAATTTTACAGCTAATGCCCCTTTCAAGAGTTTGAATGGGTTGTATGGGTCTGAATGAGGTTTACAGAATAGAGAACATTGGGCAAAAATTGCAGAAAAAAGGACAAACTTTGCAAATACAGAATAGAAAAAAATATGCAAAATAAAATGAAGAATAGAGAATTATTGGTTGCTAAAATATAAAGACTAGAGAAAATGGGCAAAATAAACAAAGAATAGAGAAAATGGTATAAAGAATTAAAGAATAAAGAAATTAAAGTCCCAATCCAGACTCTCTTGTATACTTTCTCGTGAAATTTAGTTCAAAGATCTTCAAAGGTGCACATATTCTCGTTGCACGAGGCTTCCGGACATTTTTTTGGTGAAAAAGTAATTCAAAATCAAAATATATATATTTCAAACTGTAGACAATTATATTAGCTGTGTAACACCATTTCAATTTTAAATCTATGTTGAGCCATTCCAGAGAAATGACTTAAAGTATATCAATTTTCACTTCCGTCTTTTCCTACTTCCATGTTTTAGACATTCTCAAATTATTTCACACAAAAATTGATGACGTAAACACATGTGCAAATATTTTACCTTATAGTTTAAGCTTGGATAAATGAAATGCCGCCTAAATATAAGTTCCAAGAAGGTAGTTAATGAAATAATTAAGTACTTTAGTGAATCTGACATTTATAAATAACTTGATAAACTGTCTTTTACTGCGATGGAATTTTTTTTGTTTCGGTGAAAAAATTATACAAACACACCAACAATGACCAATCTCGCTTGCACTGAAAAGTCCATAAATCCAACCTTACTGGAAAAAATGACATGTCATGCCTGAGTTTTCTTCTAGAATCTTTATCAGTTAAGGGAAGATCCTACAATGACTACTATGAGGCAGGTGTTGCCTGTGAAAGAGGACGAAGTCTTATATTAAGGTTCATGTGAACCCTTGTTCGTGGTCTAGTGGTTAAGACCGATGGCTACAGTGCTGAAGGTCCCGAGTTCGATTCTCACTCGAGACGTCGAATTTTCAGTACATCAGTAGGGTGATTTTCACCCTCCCACACACATCTCTGGTATCCAGACCGGAGTTTAAACTAGATTGGATACTTCGGGGGCCTCGGTAGGTCAAAGTTGTTCCCAGCTTGACCTGGAGATCAATCTTCTGAAATCTCTTCTGGTTGTCTGTTCCCGCCGAGAAGCCCGGTGGTTCTCTCCGAGTCCTTCGGCTTCCTCCACCATAATAACAGACTTCCTGGTGTCCTACACACTCCCTTGGGCGGTGTTGGGGTGGGGATTGTTCTGGTGGTGGGTTAATATTGTAAAGGATACATCTCCATTTATCCTTAGGGAGTGTACATGGATCCGCTGTACCCTTGCAGTCAATCAAGGGGTGCGTCTACACTGGTGGAATCTCGTAGTACATACATACATTTGGCTAAAATGGCTGCATTTTCACCTCAAAATGTACTCCGAGTACAGACAAACCTTTGTATCTGAAAAGTTTTTCGGCATAGCATGCCCTAGATAAATAAAATTCAAATATATTTTATGTTTTAGAAAATTAAAAACTTAACAGGATTTTGCAGTGCACTTTTTTCATTCCTCCAGAAGGTGCCAATATAGACTAAGTTGGGAAAGAGGTTTGACAACATCCCACAGGTAACAATTGAAGTGAACTGTATTGATTGACATGGACAATAGATGGACATTAGATACTTGACAATAATTGGTGATTTAAACTGTGTACCTGACTGGACCATATCAAGTGAAACTCAACTGTTTGTTAATTTTATCATCTTCTGCAGAGACAAAAAAAGTGCACTGCAAAATCCAATTAAGTTTTAAATTTTCTAAAACATACAACGAATTTGAATTTTATTTATCTAGGGCATGCTATATCTTAAATCTTTTCCAAATGCTGCTCATGCACAGGTTTGTCTGTACTAAGAGTAAATTTTGAGGTGAAAACGCAGCCATTTTAGCCAAAGGGTCCACATGAACCTTAAGAACTTTTATTTTCATTGTTGTCGTTATTCTTTTTTCCAAATTTTGGTTATCAGAGATGCGCATTGCTGGAAACTGTATGATTTACAACTGGGCAACAGAACAGGAACAGGGTAATGCGTAAGCGCAACCATTAGAAAAAAAAGTTAACGATTTTGAGTTCATTAGTATATATATAGACGACTTTAGAATTCATGCACTTTCCTGTAAATTTCCTATGTCACAATGCGTTTGTTGTTACCTCACAGTAAGAACTGATTGTCAAGGGAATTACTTAAATGGGCCGAGATAACAGTTATTTTGTAGTGCATTTCCTTTAGACAAAAAGCGCAAATTAAAAAATCGCACCTTCTCTATCCAAAAAGATTTTTACAGTGTGGTGTACTACTTTTGGGACAAATTATATCAAAATTATAGAAAAGTCTATCGGCTCTTACACAAAATATGGACAATTTTAAGTTAAGCGGGTCTGAAATTCAGTTTGACAGCTTCAGACATACTTATTTTTGATCTTTTCAAACTGGACCAAATCACTTCTTTACCTAAAAATTCATGCCCAAATTTTTTTTTACATGTAATTTCATCCCCCTATTTACTTTTTATGCATAAAATATAAATAAATAAATTTGGAAGGTGTATGAAAAAAATGTGTCCCCGGACCAAAGTATGGCCTTCAACACAGAGCCTTGGCTCACACCGAACAGCAAGCTATAAAGGGCCCCAAAAAGACTAGTGTAAAACAATTCAAACAGGAAAACCAACGGTCTAATCTATATAAAAAACAAGAAACACTTATGAACCACACCAACAAATGACAACCACTGAACAACAGGCTCCTGGCTTACATGTAGGACAGGTGCATAAAAATGCAGCGGGTTTAAACATTTTAACAGGCGCCAACCTTCACCCTAACCTGAAACAGTGGTATAACATTACAACATAAATAGACACACAATAAAATATCAATTGAAATGGCTTAAAGACTTAATTATAGCATTTTTATGCCCCGGGACAAAATGTTGAGGGGCATATTAATTTACCCCTATCCGTCCGTCCATTTGTCTGCCCGGATATAGATACATGGTTTGTCCAGCTATCTCCTCCTACAGTTTTTGAGCTACAGCTTTAATATTTTGTAGCATGTTTCTACACATAATATAGGTGTGCATATGCATGTCTACAGGATTTTGATTTTTTATGCCCCCGCCGTAGCGGTGGGGGCATTAAGTTTTACCCTTATCCGTCTGTATGTACGTCCGTACGTCCCATAATTGGTTTCCGTTCTCTAACTTGAGTTTGCCTCAACCAAATGTTATGAAACTTATACACAATGCTTATTACCACAAAACACAGATCAAGTTTGAATTTTGGTGGCGTCACTTTAACGTTCTAGAGTTATGCCCCTTTATAAATGGAAAAATTGCAAAATTTTTTGTTTCCATTCTCTAACTTAAATTTGCCTCAACAAAATGTTATGAAACTTATTCACAATGCTTATTACCACAAAACACAGATCAAGTTGGAATTTTGGTGGCGTCACTTTAACTGTTCTAGAGTTATGCCCCTTTGTAAATGGAAAAATTGCAAAATTTTTATTTTCTTCTAGATATCAAGTAATTTTTAAAATTGGAGTTATCTTCCTTTATCCATGATTATAGTTGAATCAACTACAATCAATGCTTTATACAATGCAATGTTTAATTTTGACTTCCACTGATAAAACACAGATCAAGTTGAATTTGGGTAGTGTCACTTTAACCATTATTGAGTTATGCTCCTTTATAAATCGAAAGATTGCAAAATTTTTAGTTTCAATTCTGTATGAAAGTAACAAATTAGATATCTTTTACAGGAGAAAAGGTTCTGTGCTTCCATGGACCTTTATTATATGAAGCAAAGGTATGTATTTGTATTTCTCTCCTTATGCTATTTAGTTATGATGCACAAACAAATGGTTATTGTCTGCTATAATTCTTTCATTGGCAGCACATTAATAGTAATCTGTTCTTATTATTTTGGAATAAGTTCTACACTCCCACCCCTGAAATAGTTTTGGTTAAATAATGCACTGAACATAACAACTTCTGTTGTAATAATACAAGTTAGTTATTTAGAATTTGAAGTCATTGTTCTTATTAATAATTTCCTTTTTCAGTGTGTTAAAGCAGAAGTAAAAGACAAAATAGTGAGATACTTCATACACTACAATGGTTGGAATAAAAAGTAAGTATTAAATGTACAATTTAATCATTATAAGCAAACAATTACACACATTGATTAACAAATTAACTGCCCGATAAGGCGACCCTGAAACACAAAAAGGTCAGTTTTTTCTAATGAAATATTGTATGTATGGAGATTGTAACAGAAAGAAATAGAATTGTACTGGAAGTTGAAGAAAGCTAAAAATATTTAAACAAATTGAAAATGGAGAATATTTTTCAAACAGAAGAGAAATCCAATCAAAATTTGACAAAGGGTAGCAGAAGTACTTTATGGAGTTAATGAACAATTTTTACCAACTCAAGTATGCATTTGTATGTCATAAAATAAAATTTATTGTTATTTTTGAAAGTTTTTAATTGCATATTTTTTTGTAGCTGGGACGAATGGGTACCAGAAACTAGAGTATTGAAGTGCAATGAAGCTGGACATCAAAAACAAAAAGAACTACAAAAAGCTCACCAGTAGGTTTTATTATATCATTTAGTTTAAAATAGAATATTCCTGAAATGCATGGTGGAGTTACAGCTCTTGGATTTGAAAATTGTACTTGACTGTTTTTTTTTTGTAATGCCTGTAAATCTGAAGCTGATTAGGTGTGTAATGAAAAGTTTTTAAATCTGAAGCTGATTAGGTGTGCAATGGAAAGTTTTTAAATCTGAAGCTGATTAGGTGTGTAATGGAAAGTTTTAAATCTGAAGCTGATTAGGTGTGTAATGGAAAGTTTTAAATCTGAAGCTGATTAGGTGTGCAATGAAAAGTTTTAAATCTGAAGCTGATTAGGTGTGCAATGAAAAGTTTTAAATCTGAAGCTGATTAGGTGTGTAATGAAAAGTTTTAAATCTGAAGCTGATTAGGTGTGTAATGAAAAGTTTTAAATCTGAAGCTGATTAGGTGTGTAATGAAAAGTTTTTAAATCTGAAGCTGATTAGGTGTGTAATGAAAAGTTTTTAAATCTGAAGCTGATTAGGTGTGCAATGAAAAGTTTTTAAATCTGAAGCTGATTAGGTGTGTAATGAAAAGTTTTTAAATCTGAAGCTGATTAGGTGTGTAATGAAAAGTTTTTAAATCTGAAGCTGATTAGGTGTGCAATGAAAAGTTTTAAATCTGAAGCTGATTAGGTGTGTAATGAAAAGTTTTAAATCTGAAGCTGATTAGGTGTGCAATGAAAAGTTTTAAATCTGAAGCTGATTAGGTGTGTAATGAAAAGTTTTAAATCTGAAGCTGATTAGGTGTGCAATGAAAAGTTTTAAATCTGAAGCTGATTAGGTGTGCAATGAAAAGTTTTAAATCTGAAGCTGATTAGGTGTGCAATGAAAAGTTTTAAATCTGAAGCTGATTAGGTGTGCAATGAAAAGTTTTAAATCTGAAGCTGATTAGGTGTGTAATGAAAAGTTTTAAATCTGAAGCTGATTAGGTGTGCAATGAAAAGTTTTAAATCTGAAGCTGATTAGGTGTGTAATGGAAAGTTTTAAATCTGAATCTGATTAGGTGTGTAATGAAAAGTTTTAAATCTGAAGCTGATTAGGTGTGCAATGAAAAGTTTTAAATCTGAAGCTGATTAGGTGTGCAATGAAAAGTTTTAAATCTGAAGCTGATTAGGTGTGCAATGGAAAGTTTTAAATCTGAAGCTGATTAGGTGTGCAATGGAAAGTTTTAAATCTGAAGCTGATTAGGTGTGTAATGAAAAGTTTTAAATCTGATGCTGATTAGGTGTGTAATGAAAAGTTTTTAAATCTGAAGCTGATTAGGTGTGTAATGGAAAGTTTTTAAATCTGAAGCTGATTAGGTGTGCAATGAAAAGTTTTTAAATCTGAAGCTGATTAGGTGTGTAATGAAAAGTTTTTAAATCTGAAGCTGATTAGGTGTGTAATGAAAAGTTTTTAAATCTGAAGCTGATTAGGTGTGTAATGAAAAGTTTTTAAATCTGAAGCTGATTAGGTGTGCAATGAAAAGTTTTAAATCTGAAGCTGATTAGGTGTGCAATGAAAAGTTTTAAATCTGAAGCTGATTAGGTGTGCAATGAAAAGTTTTTAAATCTGAAGCTGATTAGGTGTGTAATGAAAAGTTTTTAAATCTGAAGCTGATTAGGTGTGTAATGAAAAGTTTTTTGCGCCAGTCCCAAGTCAGGAACCTCTGGCCTTTGTCAGTCTTGTATGTTTTTTAAATTTTGGTTCATTTATATGTTTCAGAGTTTAGTGTGACGTCAGTTTTTGATGAACTAGTATACATTATTGTTTAGTGGGCCAGCTGAAGCCCGCCTCCGTGTACAGGATTTTCTCACCGTGTTGAAGACCAATTGTTGGCTTTGGGCTGTTTTCTGCTCTTTGGTGGGGTTGTTGTCTCTTTGACACATTCCCTGTTTCCATTCTCAATTTTATTAAATTTGCATTTCATTCTAGTTGACCTACTTTTGGCAGAATTAAGGCCTTTGACAGTTTGACTTATTAAATTTCATGAACATTTTACTTCTCAAAACTTTTTTGGTAATGCCTGCAGATATGGAACTGATTTTTGGTACATGAGTATAATGATGTACAGAACTCATTTGTTTTGTCCGTGACAGACTTTCGAATCTTTCAATAGAATTATAGCTGACTTTTCTTGATAAGTCTGTAGATGGAGACATTCTTGTTACATCAAAATATCTAGATCCTCTCTGTGTTATTAATCTTTTTAGATTAAGTATAGTTGAGTATTAAATCAACAAATTGTTACATTTTTTGTTCCAATTGGCACACTTTTGACCCAATTGTGGCCCTTCGACTAGGGAAAATTTGATAAAAAATATGTCTTTTTTCTGCCATTGTCAGTGCTTATTGAAGATTGCATTGGGCTGATATTTTTTATTTAACTGTATAATAGCATTTACTGATAACATGAGTTTCATTGTGGTGGATATACTTATAACCTCATCACAGTCCCTTGACTTAAACAAATCATGAACATAATAGTTTTCTTCTCCTTTCTCAGCCTTCGTTGAAGATATTGTGCTGATATTTGGTTAAAAAATGTATGATTAGTTGTCAAACACCCTGGAGTTTGAAAGACCATTGATAATCTGTTTATCGCTATTTTGCCTATGATGTCGTTGATGTTTACATTGACAACAGCATGTGGGTCCTTAGTTTTTAGCGATAATTTTCTATCTCAAGCGAGTAGCATGATATGAAAAATTATCACAAAACAAGGTAAAAGGAATAAGACACAAAATAGCGATAATGTTAATTATACAATCATAAGATTTATTAATAAAAAACTGCTAAACCAACGCCTCCTAAATTTTGTGCTGGTAGAGTTCCCATAAGTGGATACCAGATTGTATGCAGGGTTGTTAGATAAAAAATTAAATACTGCTAAATTGACTACAACACTTAAGTAAACTGGAACTTTTATTGGCCGACATGTTTCCCAAAATAGATTGGCGTCTTCAGGACAAGCCAATCTTCAGGACAAAGTATATAGAATTAGAGTCCTTGAAGTACAAAAAAATGGTATCAGATATGGGACGTCATAATCATATATTGTGTATTGTTGATAGGATAGGATACTATATGACATTATGTAATGTTGAACAGAAAATTAATCAAATATAATACAATGTTAATCTATTATTGTTGTAATCTTCTTTATCTGGAAAAAAATGTTGTTGTCAATTTAGCAGTAGTGAATCATAAGATTTATAAAAATTTAGAGAGGCTGGGTGAATGAAAAGTGTTTTAACCACTTACCTGAATATTTCTGCTAGACAAAGACTAGTAATAATATCTTAACAGAATAAAACCAGTATAGTTTCTAAAGAAGATCTGAGTTATCTCAAAATGAGCTTCTTTTAATTTCAACCCTAGCTATAATTTTCATAGTGCTTTCTTAAAATTTGTGTTTATTAAACCTCATCTTGTTTTTATCATTTTTTGTGTAATTAGTTTCACTTATCTTATGTTAACTATTACTTGTAGGCACACACTTATAAGTCATTAATTGTAAATTTGAATAAGTTTTTGTTTTGTTTTGTAGAAGTCAGAAAAAAGCAAAAGCAGCTGCTAGAAAAGCTGAACGAGAAAAGGAAAAAGCTGAAAAACAAGATAAAGACAAGAAAGATAAAGACAAAGACAAAGAAAAGGACAAAGATAAGGAAAAAGACAAACCTAAAGAAAAAGAAAAAGTTGAGAAAGAAAAGGGAGATAAGGAGAGACCAGCTACACCTACTGTAGAGAAGCTGAAGAAAGAGAAAGCCAAAGAGACACCTAAAGACCAGCTACAAACTCCCGACAAAACAAAGAAAGATAAAGAAGATAAAGGTAATGGAAGATCAACTACACACACTGGAAATAAAGGAGACCAGTTACACACACTGTAGACACCAGTTACACATACTGTAAAAAAAGGAGACCAGTTACACACACTGCATAAAAAAGGGACCAGTTACACTCACTGTAGAAAAAAGGGACCAGTTACAAATACTGTAGAAAAAAGTGGCTAGTTACACACACTGTATAAAAAAGTGGCTACTTACACACACTAGAAAAAAGGGACCAGTTACACACACTGTAGAAAAAAGTGTCTGTAGAATAAAAAGTACATTAAGAGACCAGTAACACATACCATAGAAAAATATAATACACAGGGAACAGTAACGCAAAGTGTAGAAAAAAATAAAACACAGAGAACAGTAAAGAAACCAGTAACACTTACTGTAGGAAAATAATGCATGACGACATCAATTACAAATGCTGTACAGGGGTTGACAATAACACTAGCTCAACACCCAGGAAAACTCAAAGTATTTCTTACTATCTAACTAGTATTTTTTGTGTTACGAAAAAGCCTAACCAACTAACACAAAAGATGTTGACTTGTCCAATCATTTCTTGCATAAAAAGTAATGCCCTGTGATGAATATAGCTACTTTTGTGATAGCAACCAATCAGAATCGTTGCATTTAATTTCCTGATAATATCTGTATGACCAAAACCATTATCACTTCTTAGGGATATTGAATCAATGTTTTTTTTTATGAAATACAAACAATAGGTGGCAGATTTTAAAATTTAACAATTTGGTGCTAATGGGATGTTGGAAAAAACAGTTGCTTGATTCAAAATTTAACTATGTAAGATAGCATTATGGAACTCTATCTTCTATCCACATCTTACTTGGGAATAAACAGTATGAAAAGATATTTTCATGGTGGTCTTTTGACTCTTAATTGATGGTAGGTGATTGAAAATTAATTTTGAAATTACTTGTATAGCATTATATAATGTTGTTACCATTCCAGGGAAGGAAAGTATTACTACAACACCATCACAAGATTCTACTGCAGAAACCAAACGTAAACGAGGGCGGGTAGACACACCAGTCGATACATTACCAGTCTCATCAGTGGTCAGTTCATTATACTTTTAAAATTTTAGATTTTTCAATTGAACAAGATAACGTTAACTTAAAGATAGAAAAATAAGAAGATGTGGTATGATTGCCAGTAAGACGACTACCCACCAAAGACCAAATGCAGAGGATGTTAACAATTACATGTATAGGTAGACTATTGCTTCAACAATGAGCAAAATCCATACCATATATAGTAAGTAATAAAGGACTTTGTGTGACAAAATGTGAAAATTCAAAAGAGAAAACCAATGGCCTGATTTATGCTAAAAAATGATGAAACAAAAAATAAATTGTCAAACAGTAACTAATGATTACCACCGAATTACAGACTCCTGACTTGGGACATGCACTTAAAGAATGTGTTGCACAGTTAGAAAATCAGAAAAAAGTACTAAAAAACCGACAAATTTCCATTCCTGAAAGGTCACTTTTGGTATTCTTATGGGTGACTGTTGAATAGATATTTGACTGTATAGTCTGGTCTATTTTTTTCAATATATTCCTTTGACATATAGCTTTAATTTTAGAGCTATTAAAGTCAGCCAACTTTCCATATCAAAATTGTAGGGTAATAATACCAGTAATCTGTCAACTTTCCTTATATAAACTCATTTGACATATGTTTTCACTTGAAGGGTAATTATAGTTTGTCAACTTTCCTTATATAAACTCATTTGACATATGGTTTCACTTGAAAGGTAATTATAGTTTGTCAACTTTCCTTATATAAACTCATTTGACATATGTTTTCACTTGAAGGGTAATTATAGTTTGTCAACTTTCCTTTGACAAATAGCATACATAATAGGGTATTTATAGTCAATGAAATTTATATAATTTATATAACATAAGGCTTTAACTCTTCTGACATATTGGTTAATTTGAAGGCATCATCACAAGAAAGTACAACTAGTCATGCTAGTATCACATCAACTCCGACAACTGTCGACCAAAAGAGAAAGAGAGCTAGGGCTGAACCTACTGTAGAAACGGTAATAATCTTATTGTTTTATGTCATAGAAATGTACATTAAAGGGAAATTTGCCTTGTAAGGGCTCTCACTTCTACATTTCTTGTCAAAATTTTTATGAAATTGATGTGTCTATGATCAGCATATATGAAATTTTTTTACTGAAGTTATGCTCCTTGGAAATGTTTTTTTTTTTCAAATATAATTTTCCAAAAATGAAGTCCCTTGTTACGTGTAAAGTCTTCGATCATGATATCTTCTTAGTTGTGTATAATTCACCAGATTTCTACAAACCATGATATCTTTAATATTTTATATACCATTATAAGTACATTGTAATACGATGCTATTGACCATTAACCCAACTCGGAAAAAATGCAACAAATGAAATAGTACAAACATGCTGTATTTTTTTTGTTCATTTTATTTTTTCAATTTATGTAAAGTTGAATTATAAATTTTATATTTCAAATGTATAAAAATCATGAACTGTGATGAAATTCTTTGGCCATTTTGTCTATCCATGTCAACAGAACGTTTTCAATGTAAATTAATTGCTATTTATTATTTTATAGGAAGAATCTTATATGACAAAAATTGAAGTAAAGATAAAAATGCCTGATGAAATGAAGCCTTACCTGGTGGATGATTGGGATTTAATAACAAGACAAAAACAGGTAAATACGGGGGTAGTCATAGTAACAGTCTGTTGGACATTAGCGGATGTCAGGAAGAATTGGGTTTGTTCAGTACAAACTGGTTAAAGTCTGGTCAGCAAAGTAGTCATAATGGAATAGATTCTGCATAATAAAAAATAGTGTGAAGGCCACTTTTTTAACTAGTTTCTTTAGGAAGATGTGGATACCTGCTACACTTGTGAAAAACTATGATCATTTGAATACTTGATAATATCTGAAAACATAATTGTTAAAATTGATCTATATATGAAGTGGATTCCACCTGGTTGCAACATTTTTTAGAAGGAAAATAGCATCTACACAATTTTCATTCCTCTATATTATTTATTTTTTGGTATATATTGTTTAACCTGCTTTCCTTCTGCAAATGTGGTACAAAGTTTGTTTACCATTCTACTGATAGCTCTGTATTTTGAAAAAAAAACTTTGGTGCGAACATTGTATACCAAATGCTTGTTTGTTTAATTTTTACAATATAATAAAAGTTTTACATCATTAATTATAGGAAACATTTGCTTGTACATCACATACTTCAGTTAAAAAAACCAGAACTGTTTTATATGTAAATTAGTTGTATGTATGTCAAGTTGCTTACAAGCTTGTAATTTCTGAACCATTTTTAATTCTGTAAGTTTAATATCATAAACAAAAGAAAGTATATTCTTCTGTTAATTAAGATTTCTAGTAAATAATACAGTTAACTCTCGTTGTCTCGAAATTTCGGATGAGTTTAAGTTTTCTCGTGGTCCCGAACTTTGTTCCATATAAATATATGTATTTTGACTCCTGATGAGTTGAAATTTGGTTGACTCGAACTAAATTTATGGTCCCAAGGTTAACAAAACCATTCAAAATTAATTATTTATCTCGAACCAAAACACATATGTCAAAACATGACCTCAGGGATTTAAATAGATTGAAGAGTTAATCTGACAATACATGTGTAATTAAATTTCCAGTCACTGACCACTAAATTGATTTATGACATGCTTTTTCCACGAGTGTTTACCTAAGATTCTTTGATCACCATGATAAATAATTAGTGATACATTGTTTTAGTTTATGAAAAATTATTTAAAATGTTTTAAAAACAATTAATCGTAATCATACACTAATCAGCTTGGCTGTGTATAAAGTGGGGATTAAGACTTCCGTTGGTGATCAACCCAAAACTACTGTATTTTCTCTTGCAGAAATATATTTAAATGAAAGAAAATTAAAAGAAATCTAAATTTTCTAAAATCTCTTGTATACGAGAATGAACAATTTTTAAATATGTTAAGTTAATCATGTTTTAATTGTAGCTTGTTTCCCTGCCATGCAAAACAACAGTTGAATACCAGTATGTTAAGTTAATCATGTTTTAATTGTAGCTTGTTTCCTTGCCTTGTAAAACAACAGTTGAATACCAGTATGTTAAGTTAATCATGTTTTAATTGTAGCTTGTTTCCCTGCCATGCAAAACAACAGTTGAATACCAGTATGTTAAGTTAATCATGTTTTAATTGTAGCTTGTCTCCCTGCCATGCAAAATAACAGTTGATGATATCCTTGATGAGTATGTGAAGACAAAGACAAAAGGAAATAATCCTAATAAGTAAGTGCCAAACAGACCTTAATACACATATATATCTTAAGTGTTAGAGAAGGCATGATATACAGTAGAAACAACGACAAATTTATGCAACATTTGAACAATGAAATAGACTTATTGTTAAGAACTGGTATATATACATATCAATTTCCAGTTAAGAAAAAAGATAATAATTTGAAGACCATTAACCAAAGAAAGACTTGCTGTACAAACATTTGAAAATACTATTTCAATACTTTCAAAAGTCTAAAAATAAACAGCAACCCATGTCAAGATTGAATCTTCAGGTTATGTTCTGAATCAGAAAAAACTTTTTTTATGTATTCTACAAAATGAAACAAGTGCCTCTCAGTAAAAACTGTTTTAGGGGTCTTTTGACCCTAGAGGACAAAGCTTACTTGGCTGATAGTTACTTGTTAAATGTTCTGTATAATTGGCACATAGGATATAAATAAGAAGATGTGGTATGAGTGCCAATGAGACAGCTATCCATCCAAGTCACAATATGTAAAAAGTAAACAATTATAGGTCAAAGTATGGCCTTCAACACGGAGCCTTGGCTCACACAGAACAGCAAGCTATAAAGGGCCCCAAAAAGACTAATGTAAAACAATTCAAACAGGAAAACCAACAGTCTAATCTATACAAAAAACGAGAAATGAGAAACACTTATGAACCACACCAACAAACGACAACCACTGAACAACAGGCTCCTGACTTAGGACAGGTGCCTAAATATGCAGTGGGTTTAAACGTTTTAATAGGCGCCAAGCTTCACCCTAACCTGAAACAGTGGTATAACATTACAACATAAAAAGACACACAATAAAATATCAATTGAAATGGCTTAACTCTATCAAAAGGACAATACACAAAAACGAGTAAATATACACTGAATTAATAAGTATGATCTGTTACACAAGGAGTCTAGTTGTAACTCTTTATGGTCCTTGGTTGTTTGTAATGAGGCTAATTATACTGTTTTTAATCAAGATGAATAAACATTATAGAAGACTTGAAAGTTAAAACATGTAACATTCAAGTTACTAGCCATATATTTTATTATGAAAAACATGGTTAGAGATAATATTATGTTAATTTTGGCCAAAATAAACAGAGACCATAAGAGATTTGGTTCTTTACAATTATATGCACTAACTTTGGTGTGAAAAAAAAAAGAGAACAACACTCAAATTAAATATTTCACCAAATGTAAACATTGAAGATATTTAAATGGACAGTTTAATACAAGTTTAGTTTAAAATATCTATATTTGAATCACCATTTTTTGAAATGCAAATTTCTTCAAACATATCTGTAATAAAAATTATTAAGTATGTTGAATGCATTATACAGTAATATTTTGCAATTTATATAATTTGAAGACAGAAATAGCATGGCCTGTTAATACATAAAGACAAAAATAGCATGACCTGTTAACAAATAAAGACAAAAATAGCATGGCCTGTTAACACATAAAGACATAGAAGCCATTCTAATTGATGCCATTAGTTAAGTATATCTTTCTCTTCTCCAGAGATGCCATAATAGAGATTACACAAGGTATCAGAGAATATTTCAATATCATGCTGGGAACACAATTATTGTACAAGTTTGAAAGACCACAGTATGGAGAGGTTAGTTATGCTTAATTTAAGACATTAGTTCAGAAAAATGAAGTTATAACTGATTATTCAATTTGATGTTTAGTAAAAGACCTCAAATAGTGAAAAGAGACTTATGTTCAATTGGGTGTTTAGTAAAAAGACATAGTGAAGGGACATAAAGTATTTTCAGTTTTACTTTTTGGTGTTTATTGAGATAAATAACTTCTTCAGTTTTACATATTTGTAAATGTTATGTATACATTAACATACACATTGCCCTATAGTTGTTTATGTCCTTATCTCTGGTGGACCATAGATGTCTCATTAGTTATCATACCACATTTCGTTATTATTTTTAGTTGCATTTGTAGTGACTACTTTTTTTCTTAGTTAAGATTGTATACAAAAGAACTCACACAATGTGATTTAATTTGGTGTTTGATAAAAGACACTTGTATGGTATTACCTGTACTCTTTGTTCTTTGATTATGTGGGATGTATAACTACACAACCATTTATGGTCAGAATTGAGACATTAAATCTGATGCCTTGTTGAGATAGAATGCCACATTCTTTGCACATTAAAGATTAGAATTTCTGGTCCTTAATTTCAGTCCGATACTATGCAAAACTTACCCAATGTATTGCTCTTTTCCTTAATATTCATGAAATATTTGTAACTGGACGTTAAGCAAGAAAAACATCAATTAATGAATCTAACTAGAAAAATGAGTAATGTTAATTTTTCATTCGTTAAAAGACTTCTATATCATGAACATAGTGTGGTGAGTTTTGTTAACTCTAGCATTTATTGAAAGACTTTTTGTATAGAGGGGTAATTAATGTTCTATGTGGTGCTTGTTGATATAAAAATAAGACGTGGTGTGATTGCCAATGAGACAACTCTCCACAAGAGACCAAATGACATAGAAGTTAACAACTATAGGTCACCGTACGGCCTTCAACAATGAGCAAAACTCATTAGTATCAAAGAATGAGATTTTGCTCAGTTTTTAATTTAAAATTACAGTTTGAAACACCTTTATTTTTTAAGCAATTTTTCATACAAAATTAACAAAATATACGTTAGTATTGAACAATGATTATAGTGTGTTTATGTCCTGTGTATAACATAAGATATACTGATATGAAGGACCTGAAAATCACTAGAACACTAGAATGCTTGACTTTTCTAAAGATAAAGCATAAACCAAGTCTTGAATACAGAAGACATGGTAATAGAAGTCAGAGAAAGATTGGACTTTGGAGTGTGATAGTATTTACCTTACCTGATGTAAATATTTAAATATGATAAAAGTCAATATGATGATGACAAGTAATTCCTTCTGTTTTCAGATTCTCAAAGATCATGTAGACACACCAATGTCAAGTATATATGGATCCATACACTTGTTACGACTTTTTGGTGAGTGTGGTGTTGTTGTTGAATCAAGAAGTATTAATGTTTCAAAGAACAACAAATGTTTTAAAGTTGTATCTATAGTCTGTAGACAAAGGTATAAGAATCATATTTAATATTTGATTCAAAAGAACACTTATTAATTTTATGCTTCCAAAGCGCTTCTCTGTATTTACCTTCATCAGGAACGCTCAAACCCAATCATTTGAAAGCCAAGGATGTATAAAACCTAAACATCTGAAAGCCAAGAATGTATAAAACCTAAACATCTGAAAGCCAAGAATGTATAAAACCTAAACATCTGAAAGCCAAGAATGTATAAAACCTAAACATCTGAAAGCCAAGAATGTACAAAACCTAAACATCTGAAAGCCAAGAATGTATAAAACCTAAACATCTGAAAGCCAAGAATGTACAAAACCTAAACATCTGAAAGCCAAGAATGTACAAAACCTAAACATCTGAAAGCCAAGAATGTACAAAACCTAAACATCTGAAAGCCAAGAATGTACAAAACCTAAACATCTGAAAGCCAAGAATGTACAAAACCTAAACAGTATAAAACCTAAACATCTGAAAGCCAAGAATGTATAAAACCTAAACATCTGAAAGCCAAGAATGTATAAAACCTAAACATCTGAAAGCCAAGAATGTATAAAACCTAAACATCTGAAAGCCAAGAATGTATAAAACCTAAACATCTGAAAGCCAAGAATGTACAAAACCTAAACATCTGAAAGTCAAGAATGTATAAATCCTAAACATCTGAAAGTCAAGAATGTATAAAACCTAAACATCTGAAAGCCAAGAATGTATAAAACCTAAACATCTGAAAGCCAAGAATGTACAAAACCTAAACATCTGAAAGCCAAGAATGTACAAAACCTAAACATCTGAAAGCCAAGAATGTATAAAACCTAAACATCTGAAAGCCAAGAATGTATAAAACCTAAACATCTGAAAGCCAAGAATGTACAAAACCTAAACATCTGAAAGCCAAGAATGTATAAATCCTAAACATCTGAAAGCCAAGAATGTATAAAACCTAAACATCTGAAAGCCAAGAATGTATAAAACCTAAACATCTGAAAGCCAAGAATGTATAAAACCTAAACATCTGAAAGCCAAGGATGTATAAAACCTAAACATCTGAAAGCCAAGAATGTATAAAACCTAAACATCTGAAAGCCAAGAATGTATAAAACCTAAACATCTGAAAGCCAAGGATGTATAAAACCTAAACATCTGAAAGCCAAGGATGTATAAAACCTAAACATCTGAAAGCCAAGAATGTATAAAACCTAAACATCTGAAAGCCAAGAATGTATAAAACCTAAACATCTGAAAGCCAAGGATGTAAAACCTAAACATCTGAAAGCCAAGAATGTATAAAACCTAAACATCTGAAAGCCAAGAATGTATAAAACCTAAACATCTGAAAGCCAAGAATGTATAAAACCTAAACATCTGAAAGCCAAGAATGTATAAAACCTAAACATCTGAAAGCCAAGAATGTATAAAACCTAAACATCTGAAGAGCTATATAACCATCTAGAGTTAACTTTTCCTCATGGAGTTTGAACCTTATTTTATCAATGGAAAATTTAAGAAAAGTTATTTAAAATCAACGTCAGTACCTAATCACTGACTACTGAGTTACTACAATCAAATAACAAAAAAGCTTTCTTCCTTATTCTTTTTGTGGATTCAGATTGTACTGTTACAAAAATAATTGTATAGAAAGCTATAAGAATCAGCTTGTTCAAATATCTTTTTTGATTTTCTGACACAGAAATATTGCCAACTTTGCTTAGGTAAAAATAAAACAACATAGAAGATACAAAGTATTATGGTTATATATCTTTTTACTTTTTAGTCAGTGAGTAATCTGTTATCAGTATTTTTGTTTCCAGAGTAGCATTTTCAATCAAATGTAAATGTACAAAATGTATATAAATTATTATTTTCAAACTTGAAATAAACTCTGAGCTGACGTCATACAACAATAAGCTTTGTCAAGATGCTGTCAATGAGTTTGAATCATAACGAAGTGACAATCTGTAGAAAAAGATGTGGTCCCTTGAACTTTCTACTTTATTTACATTAAAAATGTAATGGAAAAAATAACTAATCTAAGAATTCAGATATCAAAAATATTTAACTAGTTATTGATTCAATAAATCTATGATAATTAATTCATGTGCTATTAGCATTCAGGTATTAAGGTTTTGTTTTTTGTCCTTTGTTGAAAATTTTTCCTATTTGAATTCTTTGATTAATTATTCCATATTTATTACTATGTTACCTTCAATATAAACAGTTTAATGTTTGTTTTCTAGCATTACTTATATATCACTTTCCTGATATATATCGTTATATTTCTGTTATCATTTCAGTAAATCTTGGTGGATCTTTAGCCTATACAGCATTAGATGAAAAAAGTATCCAACTTTTACTGACCCACATACAGGACTTCCTCAAGTAAGATAATACATTTGTTTACATACCTCAGGTCTATGGTTTGACCTAACAACAACATAAAAACACCTACATTATCCTATCAGCCCACCACATGGCCAGTATCAGTTTGAGATTTTTGGTAATTTGGCATTCGTCATTTGTCTTTTGTTGTTTATATTAAAAAAAAAGATCTGTCCTTCTGAAAATGCTAGGCTACTGAATTCAGGCTTGCATAGTCCGCGGTTTTATTCTCCAAAATTGAACCTGCCAGACAGGGGTGCGGACTATAGAGTACGATAAGTAAGAAATTAAAGAAGAAAATCGATTTTTTCGAGGTTTGTTTACGTTTCGCCATGTTTGTTACTGAAATGCTCATCATTTTCAAAACTAATAATTTTACCTAAACCATATTAATATGTAATTTTTATTCAATATCAAATATAAATTATTAAATTTCAAAAATTAAATGCCTCACTACAAATTTCTAGTTTCTTTTCTTTTATTGAGAACAAAAGCGAACTGCAATGGTAAACAATTTTTTAATTTGAAAATAAGTTATTTAATGTATCTATTGTATATCTGAGCAAAAATCAGTGGCTTTGGATATTCCTTTAAATATGATTTAACAAACCACATATCTTCCTGTTTTACAAATTGAAGTACAACAATGTACTTCTTTTCAATGTATGTTTGAATGTTTCCTATATTAACATTTGAATGGACCAGTAATACAATAATAAATCAAATTAAACAGTCTTGTAACAATTTCATTTGCCTTATATGAAGAAATTTAATATTTTTCAGATATATGCATAGAAATACGTCAACATTATTCAATCAGATAGACTATTACACTGTGGCGCCACCAGATTATCATCGGAAAGCTATATGAGGACAGTTGGCATCTTATTTTATCAGATATTTGGCAAGCTCAAATGAGGACACATTCAATATAGTTGTCTTTCATTTTATCGCACTGCCTGCGACAAGAGTTGCTAAAAGTAAGACATAGGTCTGCTATTCATGCAGGGGAGGTAACTACTCATACAGAGCTTTATATTTCAGTTGTTTGATAGCTAGAAAATCTTTTATTTTATACATACATGTCCTTATTGGCATATGTCAGTTTTCCTCTGTACCATTTTCATGGTTCATTGACTATGTAAAAGAAACCAGCAGCTCTGTCAACAACTCTATTTTCTGTGCTTGTTGTTTTCCTTTAGAAGCATTTCTGGATGGTGATTTTCTCAGGTAGAATAAATAATTGGCTGTCTTTAAAATAATCGTGCTCTTCTCTGCCTGACAACAGAATTATGTTACCATTGCGTGAATTTTATGATTTATTGATTAATGTTAAGTTTTCTGAAAAAGGTTTATCAGTTTTAGTTGATAGGTAAACTATCTTTGATCTATACAACTGCTGTGAGGTCTAACAGGAATCACTGGACCTTGAACTCAGTTTCAGAGTACTGCTGAGAAATTGATTAACTACACTTGGGTCTGTTAAATCTTTGAAGGCATACGACTCCCTCTGAAAGGTGTCACCTGACCTTGAGATATTTTTCATGGTTCATTTGATAAAGTTTAGATAAGTTTTTCAGTTGTCACCAGTAAAAAGAAAACAGATTTTGTCAATAGAAAAGATGGGTCAGTTAGCTTTAACATTTTTAGTTGTTCATGATTAACACAAAGTTTTGGTGATTACATCAGTTTTTCAATTACTTTTGATAGTAATTAACTATCTATATTCTCTGTACAAATTTGTTGTAAAGGTGTACAAGACTGTCATTGATTTATATATTGTTGTTTTTTTTTTTAGGTTAGATATTTTCGGTTACTTCAAGATGTAGGTTTTTTTATGTATATAACTTTATTTTAACTGTTAAATGATTCACATTAAGTTCATAAGACTTATTTGTATCAAGTGTTTTTATAGGTTAGAATTGATATCAGTCTTCTATTCTGTGACTCCAATTGCACTTCACAGACTATGATATATTAACTCATAATCAGCTCAGAAGGCAATACCTTTCTGCATGTCATTTCTTCTAAAATATTGGATTAGTAGGAAAAACCAATTGTGTTCATGATTTATTTTTTTCGTAGTGATGAAAGATCATCTATCTGTTTTATCTTCAGTCTAATAACATGAAAATATGAAGGACTAGTTGCTGTAAATGTATATTTTTTATACAAGAGTTTTTATATGAAAAATGTATGAGTGAAAACGAAAAATGTGTTGATTGATTTGAATAAATGGCATAATATGTAAAGTTTTGATTTATTCATGATGGATTGAATTTATTTTTTATTCTTCCTGGAAATGCACGAGTATTTCAGCTAGTCTCATTACTTTGCATCATCTGAATATTCTGATTATATTCATCATCAGTCTTGTTCAAGCCATCTTATGACCTATACTATTGGCCAGATATTTATATCTACTTTCCAAGACTTTAATGTCAACCATTTTATGCCTTAAATTATTGATTTAAAAGGGTAAAACAAATGAACAGATTAAATTTAATCAACTATCTGTTCTTATTCTTTACAAAATTTTAATGTTTTGATTACCTCCCTTTTTTAGCTCAAGTGAGCTCTTCTCATCACTTGGCGTTCGTCGTTCGTTAACTTTTACAAAATCTTCTCCTCTGAAACTACAGGGCCAAATTTAACCAAACTTGGCCAAAATCATCATTGGGGTATCTAGTTTAAAAAATGCGTCCGACAACCCCCCTGCCAACCAACATGGCCGCCATGACTAAAAATAGAACACAGGGGTAAAATACAGTTTTTGGCTTATATCTCTGAGACAGAAGCATTTAGAGTAAACCTGACATGGGGTAGAAATGTT
The DNA here is from genome assembly GCA_017311375.1 of Mytilus coruscus. Taxonomy (NCBI): domain Eukaryota; kingdom Metazoa; phylum Mollusca; class Bivalvia; order Mytilida; family Mytilidae; genus Mytilus; species Mytilus coruscus. The sequence continues at coordinate 3,732,846 of CM029601.1, read as the reverse complement.
CATCAGGTTTAGATCTATCTGCCCTGAAATTTTCAGTTGAATCAGACAACCTGTTGTTGGGTTGCTGCCCCTGAATTGGTAATTTTAAGGAAATTTTGCAGTTTTTGGTTATTATCTTGAATATTATTATAGAAAGAAATAAACTGTAAACAGCAATAATGTTCAGTAAAGTAAGATCTACAAAAAAGTTTTCATATGACTAAAATTGTCAATTGACCCCTTAAGGAGTTATTGCCCTTTATAGTCAATTTTTAACAATTTTTTCGTCAATTTTTGTAATCTTTTACAAAAACCTTCTCCTCTGAAACTACTGAGACATATTGAACTAAACTTGGCAACAATTATCATTAGGGTATCTAGTTCAAAAAATGTGTCCGATGACCCCGCCTGCCAACCAACATGGCGGACATGGCTAAGAATAGAACATAGGGGTAAAATGCAGTTTTTGGCTTATATCTCTGAAACTAAAGCAAAAGTATAATGGTTGCATTATTTCATGCATTAATTGTAAACAGATATATCAGATGAGCGACACAGGCTCCTTGGAGCCTCTAGTTATTTGTGTTAATTTTATGATACGGAAAATCAGTATTACCCAATATCTATATTAAGCATGACATCACAATGGGAATTCGGCTGTGTTTTATTAAGTTGCAAGAGTCATTGGAAATAGACTTTCAATAGATATGTCCTTTTGTTAAATTCCTGTAGCAGTGATGCTCCCTTTACACAATAAAACAATCAGAAATCGTTGAAGTTTAGTTTGAAACTACTTCCAATAGATATGTTATTTCGTTAAATTCCTGTAGCAATGATGCTCCCTTTACACAATAAAACAATCAGAAATCAGTGAAGTTTTTGCGTTTTTTCTGTAATTTAACGGTAGTAATCTGCATGAAACTTTAATACTAAAATTTCTTAAGAAAATGGAGAACCTGAGTTGATGTGTAGTCCTCAATCACCACAAAAACCAACAGATTTGTCCTCAGTCACCACAAAAACCAACAGATTTGTTCTCAGTCATCGCAAAAACCAACAGATTTGTCCTCAACACAAAAAACCAACGGATTTGTCCTCAACACAAAAACCAACAGATTTGTCCTCAATCTGACACCACAAAAACCAATGGATTTGTCCTCTGCACAAAAAACCAACGGATTTGTCCTCAACACAAAAACCAACTGATTTGTCCTCAATCACCACAAAAACCAATGGATTTGTCCTCAATCTGACACCACAAAAACCAACAGCTTTGTCCTCAATCAGACACCACAAAACCAAAGGATTTGTCCTCAATGACCACAAAAACCAACTGATTTGTCCTCAATCTGACACCACAAAAACCAACGGATTTGTCCTCAATCAACACAAAAACCAACAGATTTGTCCTCAACACAAAAACCAACTGATTTGTTTATGTAATTAAATACATGCATAGTTTTTGTCTCTGCTGCGATTAAAGTCGCAGATTGCAAGACAAGGATTACTACCCTGTGGCATTTTCATGGTTCACTGGTCAATGTTAAGTTTTTGTTGTTTGGTCTGTTTCTCAGATACTATAGGCAATAGATCAGATGTATTTGGTGGATGTAGGTCAGTCAGGTTTCATCTGTCCTTGACCCCATTTTCATGGTTAATTGGTCAATGTTAAGTTTTCGTTATTGTGTCTGTTTATCAGATACCTAAAGCAATAGAATAACTATGTTTGTGTATGGAACGATTGCACGGCGTACATGTTGTCTGGCAAGGTTCATCTGACATTCCTCAATGTTCAATTTTGATAATTATGTCTGTTTTTCAGATAATATAAGCAATAGGCTAACTATATTTGGTGTATGGTATGATTGTAAGGTTGCATATATATCTGGCAGGGTTCATCTGATCTAGATCTCATTTACATGGATGAATGATAATAATAAATTTATGTCATACTTGTAGTCAAAACCTTCATATAGCATACCAGTATACTCAATTATTAGCTCACCTGGGCCTGAAGGGCCCCATGTGAGCTTATGCCATCACTTGGCGTCCGTCTTCATTGTCTGTCATTGTCGTAAAATATTACAAGAATCTTCTCTGAAACTACTGGGTCAAATACCTTCAAACTTTAACTGAATGTTCATAAGTATATCTAGTTTATAAATTGTATACGAAGTTTTGATCCATCAACAAACATGGCCGCCATGGCTAAAAATAGAACATAGGGGTCGAATGAAGGGTAAAAATGTTCAATAGGTCAAGATCTATCAGCCCTGAAATTTTCAGATGATTTGAACAACCTATTGTTGGGTTGCTGCCACTAAATTGGTAATTTAAGGAAATTTTGCAGTTTTTGGTTATTATCTTGAATATTATTAAAGATAAAGATAAACTGTAAACAGCAAAAATGTTCAGCAAAGTAAGATCTACAAAAAAGTTTTCTATGACTAAAATTGTCAATTGATCCCTTAAGGAGTTATTGCCCTTTAAAGACAATTTTACACAATTTGTTCATCATGTTTGCTAACATTTAAAAATCTTCTCCTCTGAAACTACTGGGCCTAATACTTCTAAACTTTAACTGAATGTTCCATAGGGTAACTGGTTTATAAATTGTATCCGAAGTTTTGATCCATTTACAAACATAGCCACAATGGCTAAAAATAGAACATAGGGGTCAAATACAGTTTTTGGCTTTTATCTCAAAAACAATAGCAGTTAGAGCAAAAGTGACAGGAGTTAGTGATGAATAAGCCAAGATCTATCTGCTATGGAATTTTCAGACCAATTGGACCACCCATTGTAGGGTTACTGTCTGAAATAGTTTATTTTTATGAAATTTTACTGTTTTTGGTTATTTATTATCTTTAATATTATAATAGATAGATAGAAAGTGTAAATAGCAAAAATGTTTGGCTAAGAAAGATCTACAAATAAGTCAAATGATCAAAGTAGTCAACTGACTCCTTAAGGAGTTATTGCCCTTGAAACGTTTATTTTTAACAATTTTTTGTGCAAGTCTATTATTTTTCCAAAAATCTTCTACTCTGAAAATACTGGGCCAAATACTTCCAAACTTTAACTGAATGCTCCTTAGGGTATCTAGTTTATAAATTGTATAAGAAGTTTTGATCCATCAACAAACATGGCTGCCACGGCTAAAAATAGAACATAAATGGGTCATGATCTATTTGTTATGAAATGTTTAGACAATTAAGACAATTTTTTTACATTTTTAGCTCACCTGGCCAGAAGGGCCAAGTGAGATTTTCTCATCACTTGGCGTCTGTCGTCCGTCGTCGTCGTCCATCGTCGTTAGCTTTTACAAAAATCTTCTCCTCTGAAACCACTGGGCCAAATTTAACAAACTTGGCCACAATCATCATTAGGGTATCTAGTTTAAAAAATGTGTCCGATGACCCCGCCAACCAACCAAGATGGCCACCATGACTAAAAATAGAACATAGGGGTAACATGTAGATTTTGGCTTATATCTCTGAAACCAAAGCATTTACAGTAAATCTGATATTGGGTAAAACTGATTATCAGGTCAAGATCTATCTGCCCTGAAATTTTCAGACAAATCTGACAACCTGTTGTTGGGTTGCTGCCCCTGAATTGGTAATTTTAAGGAAATTTTGCAGTTTTTGGTTATTATCTTGAATATTATTATAGATAGAGATAAACTGTAAACAGCAATAATGTTCAGCAAAGTAAGATCTACAAATAAGTCGTCATGACCAAAATTGTCAGTCGACCCCTTTAGGAGTTATTGCCCTTTATAGTCAATTTTTAACAATTTTTCGTAAATTTTTGTAATCTCTTACAAAAATCTTCTTCTCTGAAGCTACTGAGACAAATTTAACCATACTTGGCCTTAATCATTATTAGGGTATCTAGTTAAAAAATTTTGTCCGATGACCCCACCTTCCAACCATCATGGCCGACATGGTTAAAAATAGAACATAGGGGTAAAATGCAGTTTTTGGTTTATATCTCTGAAACTAAAGCATTTAGAGCAAATCTGACGGTGGCAAAAATGTTCATCAGATTTGGATTTATCTGCCCTGAAATTTTCAGACGAATCTGACAACCCGTTGTTGGGTTGCTGCCCCTGAGTTAGCAATTTTACAGAAATTTTGCAGTTTTTTGTTATTATCTTAGATATCATTATAATATCTAATATCTAATACTATTAATTATGATTTTAACCTTATTTTACATGATTTCCAAAGCATCAGTAAATACAGGTGAGCGACACAGGCTCTTGAGAGCCTCTAGTTTGTGCAAGTCCAATTACTTTTTCAAAAATCTTCTTCTCTGAAACTACTTTGCCAAATACTTAAAAATTTTAATTGCATGTTCCTTAGGGTATCTAGTTTATAGATTGTATTCAGGGATTTGATCCATTCAAAAACATGGCGGCAGTTTCTAAAAATAGAACATAGGGGTCAAATGAAGTTTTTGGCTTTCATCTCAAAAACTAAAGCAGTAAGAGAAAAACTGACACAGGTGAAAGTGTTAAACAGGATAAGATCTACCTGTCAAGTAATCATCAGGCCAATAGGACATCTTATTGTTGGGTTACTGTCCAGAAATAGTTAATTTTTAGGAAATTTTACAGTTTTGGGTTATGTGTTATCTTTAATATTATTATAGAAAGAGAGAAAGTGTAAATGACAAAATTGTTCAGCAAAGTAAGATCTACAAATAAGTCAAATGCCTGAAACTGAAATTACAGCCAGGTGAGCGATATCAGGCTCTCACGAGCCTCTAGATTTCAGTATGTGCACTCTTGTCTTAAGCTTATTATGTAATAAGATTGTAAGCATGACATCAATACTGTATGTCACTAATCAATATAGTTCCTGAAAAAAATAACCACTTTTCAACTTGCACAAACTGCAAGAACATCAAAAATTATCTTTTTGAATAAAAGTTCAGTCAATTCGAAAAAGATGCCTTTAAACCAAGTATTGTGAAGTATGTAAAAATAAAAAAAACAAAAACTGTTGCACCCACATGTTGCGTATTGTTTACAAACTTGAAGAGATGGTTTCGTCCCCCAAGGTATCACCATCCCAGTAGTCAGCACTTTTGTGTTGACATGAAATATCATTAATATATTCATTTTCCATATATAAAATGTTGAATTATTCGAAACACTGAGGTTTTTCTATCCCCTGGTACTTATTGCCTTAGCCGTCTTTGGCACAACTTTTCGGAATTTTCGGTACTTCATGGTATTTGATGTTTTTCAACTAACAAATGTACAGATTTCAATGAAATATGAAAATAAAAAAAAAAAAAAACAAAAACAAACTTTTCGGAATTTTCAAGGTCTTCAACTTCGTATTTGATTTCGCCTTCCAACATTTAATTCAAGTGCCACTGACAAGTCTTGTGTTGATGGTGTGCCACTGACAAGTCTTATGTTGATGGTGTGCCACTGACAAGTCTTGTGTTGATGGTGTGCCACTGACAAGTCTTGTGTTGATGGTGTGCCACTGACAAGTCTTATGTTGATGGTGTACCACTGACAAGTCTTATGTTGATGGTGTGCCACTGACAAGTCTTATGTTGATGGTGTGCCACTGACAAGTCTTATGTTGATGGTGTGCCACTGACAAGTCTTATGTTGATGGTGTGCCACTGACAAGTCTTGTGTTGATGGTGTGCCACTGACAAGTCTTGTGTTGATGGTGTGCCACTGACAAGTCTTGTGTTGATGGTGTGCCACTGACAAGTCTTGTGTTGATGGTGTGCCACTGACAAGTCTTATGTTGATGGTGTGCCACTGACAAGTCTTATGTTGATGGTGTGCCACTGACAAGTCTTATGTTGATGGTGTGCCACTGACAAGTCTTATGTTGATGGTATCATTGATGAGTTTTAAATGGGTCAATGCTACTGCTGGTTGACGTTTATTCCCGTGGGTATCATCTGCCCAGTAGTTAGCACTTTTGTTTTGACATGAAATATCAAATATCTAGGTGACACCAACAACCCTAGCAATATGAAATACCTTCTGCAAAATCTGTTACAGAGACTTCCAAAATTATTGTGGTGGCCTGAATCACTATCCTATATTAAGATTTTATCATGCTAGAACACTTCCTTTACTGACCAAGATTGTGAATTTATATTCTCAATGGTAAAGAAGATACAGAAAATCACATCAGTTCAGCTTTTGACAATTCAACCTTATACTTTCTCCGTACTTTCTAAATAAACGAAATCAACAAGTGTAACAGCTTCCTTCCCACAAAGAGCAACTAATGGCAACCAACAGATGTCAAGCGAGACATATAGCGCTACCACATACTCTACTCTCGTTTAAATTTGTCAAATTTTGGAGTAGTCCTAGGACATGGACCATCTACAACGTAACAGTCAACAGTCTTCTAACATTTTCGGCTGTATGAGCCTTTAAGCCAAAAGAGAACAAACTGACCACTGATATGGTTGGGATTGATAAGAACATTCACAAGGAATGATTTTAAAATGATTGCATTTGAATTTCCAAGAATTTAGGTAAATCTATAGCAAAAACGTACACACAAGAATTATATTGTTCATTTGTATATAAATGTACTATTAACATCAAAATTATTTATTTTGTTAAAATATTTCCTTTCTCTATTGTAACTGTATACGTACACCTAACAACAAAATTATTTTATTTACCTGTGTTTAAAGTTATTGCAAATGGCTGATATTTTTGTTCGAACATATTGTTTTTCTTAAATTGTTCAACTTTTCATACCGATATAACATGTTACTTTTATTATTCTTCCTTAGTTTATTTATTTTGAATTTACATTGTATCATAGGTCAAATTTATTTGTTCAGTGTATGTTCAATGGTGTTACTATGTTCTTTGATTGAGTTAAGCTATTTCAGTTGATATTTTATAGTGTGTCTTTCTATGTTGTGATGTTACACTATTGTTTCAGAAAAGGGTGAAGGTTTGGCACCATTAAAACGTTTAAACCCGCTGCATTTGTTTGCACCTGTCCTAAGTCAGGAATCTGATGTTCAGTAGTTGTCGTTTGTTGATGTGGTTCATAAGTGTTTCTCGTTTCTCGTTTTATATAGATTAGACCGTTGGTTTTCCCGTTTGAATGGTTTTACACTAGTAATTTTTGGGGCCCTTTATAGCTTACTGTTCGGTGTGAGACTAGGCTCCGTGTTGAAGACCGTACTTTGACCTATAACGGTTTTTGACTTGGATGGAGAGTTGTCTCATTGGCACTCATACCACATCTTCTTATATCTAACTACCATGGAGGTTTTTATAGTTGAAAACCTACATTTGAATTGAATCAAATAGCTAATACCTGTGCAGTTGATTTATTTTTGGAAAATAATAATTATATCAATTGAAATGATAGCCATCTTTTTCCTTAGAGCTATCAATCTCCTCGATATGATTATTCTGAAACCACGGGCTCAACTGAAATCACTTTGGTCACACTTTTTCTTAGGGATTTAAAAAGTAAAATAACAAAATACTAAACTCCAAGGAAAATTCAAAACGGGTGGCAAAATCAAGAGCTCAAACACACCAAACGAAATGGTAACAACTGTCATATTCCTGACTTGGTAAGTTTCAATTTTTTTCTTGACGTTCCCACTGATCAAACAACATGGCAGCTATTAAATTGATATCTAATAATAAAGAGCTTGTAAAAGTCAAGAAGGACAGACAACAGCAGAGCAAAAAGAAGAAGATACAAACACTAGTATGAATCAATAATACTTAAGTAAGTGTACCTTCTTCCTTCATTACTTTTTCAAAACATAACATTGAAAGGGGATACATTTAGATCACAGAATTTAGCGTATTGCTGAAAATCCCCTTGAGAATTAGGAGGAAAAAATACTTTCTGCGCTATTAATAAAGCTCTTTTAAGTAGAGTCTGTCAGAATGATGTGGCATTGATCGGATCTAAAAAGAATAAATCGTTTTCTCAGACCTCCATTATAACCAGCTGCTAAGATTGTTGACAGAAGAAGAACTGAAAAGTGTTCAATAGAAAGCTATCGCTCTTACTTTGATTCTTAGACAATTTAGAATCAACAGTTTTGATAAATGTATTGCAAAAGCCCAGTGTCTTTGGTGAGTTTTTACAAATCCACGAAGAAATGGATTTTGAAAACAGTTCTTTAACTCCCTTTTTCAAATGAAAAAGGTCTTTCTGAACCTTGTTTCCTGAAATTTTAGGATTCGAATAAATACAAACCAATGCTTTCACATGACAGAGTTCCTTTATTACCTGAACTAGGTAACGCAAGAACAACAATTAGTCTGGAACCTTTTTCAGGGTGTTGATTCTTAGACAAGAAAGAAGGCTCGGTTAGAAGTAAAACTGAAGACATGTCTGCTGAAAACCACTGATATCACTGACCGTTGTGGATAGTAAACTTGGAATTGATAGTAAATACAAGTTATTTGTATTATATTTATGTTCTTATAATACAGAAAAACGCGAAAATAATTGAAATTAATAGAAAACGAAAAAAATAACGGATTTTGGAAAAAGAGGGAGGGCCAAAAAAATATTGTCCTGTCCCGAAGTACCTATGAGGGGAAGGAGACCCAAATCTGTGCGGTAATGGTCACCAAAGAAATTGAAATTTTGAGTGAATTGTTTCATGAAATCAGGTTACCCAACCTGCCGAGAATTATATAGATATATGCTTCTTGTGTCGACCTTGATTCGTCTCTTCCTAATCGATTTACGAGATCTGAACATCGATAAACTACTGTCGTCTTAATTCCATAACGCTGCTGGTTGACTGTTAGTCCCAATGATATCATCAGCTAAGTAGTCAGTGCTTCGGCACTAACATAATTTATAACAACTAATTTATAATTTCCCTTTGATAATTTAATAAAATAAGGGTCCAACTTCATCAGACAAAGTTAACTTGAATTTGGCTGTTCTGTTGGGGTTACTTTTCGTCATAGCTCATAACGTAGAACGTATTTATGTTTATACAACCCTCCTCTCAAATGTTTAGATTTGAGCGCATCTAATGAAGGTAAATCCAGAAAAGTTCTTCTAATGAAGGTAAATCCAGAAAAGTGCTTCTAATGAAGGTAAATCCAGAAAAGTGCATCTAATGAAGGTAAATCCAGAAAAGACCCGAGAAATTTGTATAGTGTTATTTTCATTTACTAGCACGGGGTCGATACCTCTGTAGGTGACTGTTTGTCCCCAAGAATATCATCAGTATACTAGCACCGGGTCGATACCATTGTAGGTGGACTGTTTGTCCACAAGACACTGGGTCGATACCACTGTAGGTGGACTGTTTGTCCACAAGACACCGGGTCGATACCACTGTAGGTGGACTGTTTGTCCACAAGACACCGGGTCGATACCACTGTAGGTGGACTGTTTCATTTACTAGCACCGGGTCGATACCACTGTAGGTGGACTGTTTGTCCACAAGAATATCATCAGTATTCAGTGCTTTGTCGCTAACATGATGTATAGCAACTAATTTAAAATTATCCGTTGATATATTTAGAAACTAAAGGTTACAACTCCCACAGGCAAAATTGACTTAAGTCAGTTAAGATGAATTTAGCTATTCTGTTTAAGTCCCTCTTGGTCCTATAGCTCCTAAAGTTTCTACATATAGTCACCAGCCCAGTTACCAGTACTTCAGTACTAGTATGAAAATATTGTTTGATTGAAATTTGTTGTTATCAAATTTTGGAAGTTATTTTAAATATTAAAAGGAATATATCTCTCTTATGCAAAGCTCTCATTCCTTGTCCAGATTTGGTTATACTTAAGGTCATATCAACTTTTCAAATATTTTGGTCTCGGTCATCATTGAAGAGACATTAATTGTCAAAATCTGGATCTGTAAATTGGGTACCGTTTATATTATTTTATATCTCTGGCTTTTAAATAGTAAGGATTAAGCGTCCTGAAGAAGGGAAATCAAGAAAAGTGCTTCGGACGCACGAAATTTATAAAATGTTATTTTCATTTCCTAAATGTGTACTCTCAGTGGGGAAAATGAACGAATTTCAGAGATAATCGTTCAGATAAGAATGTATGAAAATAAACCGGGTGTATAAAAGCGATACTGTCGCCTAAAAAAAACGGTAACAGGCATAGATCGAAACTAGTACACCCGTCCTACCAAAACAAATCCCAGAAATTTGCGGAAATGCGGCTGTCAGGTCCAGAGACGTATATAAAATTCCCATTTGAAAGGACCCTCTTATAGATCTGTTTGTCTTCATCTTGAAATGTGGTACTACCAAATGCTGATTCAATATGGATAGGTTCCTCTGAAGTACTGACAGAACTCACTTGTCTTGAATATTTTTAACCATTGTTTTAGAATGCATTATTCTGTTCCCTGCTCGAATTTTAGGAAAAGGAATCACGTTCCCCTTCCTCTAAAGGCAGTATTGTCGGAGGGCAGGACCATAATTTACCCTGATTCTTTCCCTTCACCACTTTTTTTTTGCCATTGAATGAAGCAGAAGGTTTGGGGTAGCTGTCAATGCGTCTTGCATGCATTGACCAGAAGATGGATCAGGAGCCTTCTTATGATAGGCTTTAGACTGAAATTTTGAAGAAGTAATTAACCTTCTTCACAACATCAGTTACCTGTACATCAACCTTCACAGTTTGGAGAGCTTTATTTAATTCTTTTTTCTGCCAATGAATATCGCCTTTGTGATAGTGAAAATAGTCTAAAGTTTCCAAGTTGGGAAGCACCAAGGCTTTTGCCCGCATGTAAGAGGGGGGATTTTTGGTCATCGAAATCTTCCCTTATTCCATTAGCAAGTCAATTGCCATGCAGGGCGGATCTATGATTTTTGAAAGGGGGAGGGAACGTAATTCCATAAAAGTGAATGCGAACATTTTTTTGACGATTTTATGCTAAAAAATTATATATTTTCCAATCAAAGAGGGGGTGTACGCCCTCTACCCCCCGCTGAATCCGCCACTGATTGCAGCTGCCAAAAAATGTTTAATGCTGCTCAAAGGACGTTGCACTTTAATTGAGACTATACTTAGGCTTAGTCCAAACGGATTTATATAAACACAATCATTGTTTCATTCTACAGCTTCAACGCATAATAAGGACTAAAAAGTATTTTTTATACTTTTCCCATGGATCTAATAATCATTGAGTCTTTCTAAATGAAAGAAAGAGGACCAGGGCCAACGTACTTGCAACCAGGCTAAATTTTTGCTTGAATGATCATCTGCAATAGATTCATTCACGTAAGCAAAAGCAGGCGTGGCTTCACTCTGGAAATGGCTTAACTATGTGAAGGATTTGTAGCACTTAGAATTATCCTCAATACAACCCGAACCTGAGCAAGCCATGAAGTCAGATGGGGCACGTATGTAACGATGTAGAGAACACACATAGGAGCACCTGAGTACTCGTGACGTATTGAACACGCACGACTGCTCAAAGCTTCCCTATGCCCAACTACAGAATGGTCAACCTCATGGACAGATGATCCATCTACTGAAGAATGTGTACCAACTATGGAAATCGAAGTGTTTGACCTTCGGCTGGAGACATAAGTAAAACCTTGTTCATCTTCTGACAAAAACTTGTCCTCCAGATTCATATAGATACCAAAGATAAATTGTCCTCCACGTCAGACTAACCATTATAAGCACCTGCAGCACTGACAACAGGAGCCATATCTCTCCCATCCAAGACAAAACGACGACTGCCTAATTCCAATATCTGCATGAGCAGACGCTTCAATTTTGGAAATATCATTCAATTACTGTCATTTGATGAGGTGAATATGTGGTTCATTGGTTTTATGAAAACGTATAATCAATGAGGATAACGGCGGAACGGTGGAATGGTTGTGAGGTGTACATATCCGTCTCTTAGATTTCGTCTGACCTCGACCTCATTTCAGTGTTCGTTGGTCAATGTTAATTTTTAAATTGTCACGTGTGTCCGTTTGTCAGATACCATAAGCAATAAGCAGTAGGTCAATATATTTGCTGTATTGAATGACTGTAAGGTGTACGTGTATGTCGGTATGTCAGGTATCATCCGACCATGACCTAGTTTCCTGGATCACTAAGTTTGTCCGTTTCTCAGATACTATAAGGAATTATAAAGTCAAATGTATTTGGCGTATAGAATGATTGCAAGCACGGTGTACATGTCTGTATGGAAGGGCTCCATTGACGTTGACCTTATTTCCATGGTTCATTGGTCAGTTATATTACTGTCCAGATATAAAGCCTAATTGAATTAAATTGAATAGCTTTTCTTTCAATTTATTACAATTTCATTCGTCTCTTCAGTGTTAATACCATTCACCCTATCATATAGCTCAGTCAGTCTTAGGGACAGTCATCTTTTGTGTGGAGCAAAATACATTGTTTGAATCTAAATCTCTTGAAGAAATCAAAATTGTGAATAGAAGTGAAATAGTTATTTTGAATATAAATCGTTTTTTGTTTTGGGGTATTTTTGATTTTTTTTTGTATTTGTTTTTTTTTTTTTTATAAAAGTTGAAAAAAAATGTTAGTCCTGATATAAACCCCCCTAAACTGACTGAATTGTCAGTGTCTTAATTTTTCATATTTTCGCGGGATTTTTTAATATGTATATTTTTGATAAAACCCGAAGAAATCCGAATTTTCCCTAACCATAATATCACGTGATCTGACGTATTTTGCAAGTTTCGAAGATGGCAGCGAGACCGAACTGGAGCTCGTTGCCCAGTGTCCTTATTGTGGATATTTTATCCTACCTTTCGCATAAAGACAGACTGAACGCGTCATCAAGTTGTAAAAGATGGAGGAACTGTCTTTTTCATCCATTATTTTGGCAAAAGATTAATTTCAGAACAAGTTATTCAGACAGACAGAGGACGAAGTTTTTGACAGACAGATGTGGGAGATTCGTCAGACAAGTGGTTATAAATTTTGACTCCCACAACCACAAAGAAGTTCGTGAATGCTCACAGATTTTAGATGTACTTTGTGGAAATAAGAATCTAACAAGTTTTTCGTTGTTGCCTTCGAGTTGTCACATTGAATGGCCTGATACACAGTCGACGTATTTTATTGACAGGTAAGCGCCATGACGTAAATATTTACAAATACCAGCTGTGACCTTTAAAAAGTAATTCAACCAATCAAATTTATTTTAAGTTTAGATCATAACTGTAAACAAAAGCATGTGCATGAACAGATGTTGACAAAGTTATTGAAATTGTGACACTTTAATGACTTTAAATTCATTTTCAACATAGATTTTTAAGAAAATGCTGCCGGCAGGTTAACTGGTTAATTTCATATATTACTCCTATCTACTAGGAGAACCACCACCAGATAACAGATGTTGTAAAGAAAACATTTAAAACACTGCATTTCAGTCTGATTGAAACCAAACCTCTCACTTATCGTTTATTTATGTGTTGTGCTCCCACATACGACATATAATTATAAATAACGATAGCAAGGGAGAGGTTTGATTTTAATCAGACTGACTGAATTGGTACATACCTACCCAGTCCCCCAGCATGGTCAGGCAGGTCTTATCATTAGAGAGTTTAACTTTTCCCAAAACGTCAATATATACCCTGCAGTAATTTGTGTAAAACATAAAAGCACACAGGATCACCTAAACAGCTGCTGAATAGCTCATCATAAAAATATAACATATGGTAATAGAGGAAAGCGGAAAATTCAACCGTTAAGGATCTAGGAAAGAAACCACCAATTCATTGGGGAACAACTAAAAATCCTCAAACACCACTAGGATTGGTCTGCAGGTGCGATTCCAGGATTTTGAAAAAGGGAGGCATCTGGCAAGCCGACATGTGGAGTGATACTTGTAAAAAGTCTATGTATTTATCGATATCATATATGAAGCTCCATAAGAAGAAGCCCTCTGGGCCCTCCACCTAAATCTGCCACTGGTCTGGTTGTTTTGCCAACCTGAAGAGTACCAAATGCATTATTATATGACTGCTAAAATGTGGTCCTATAATGGTACATGTTTGATGTTGTCATCGTCCTCGGAAGACATTTGATTTCCAGACAATAACTTGAGTATAATTTTATCATGTATGGATCTCTATGAAATTGTACCACAAGTTCGATACATCAAAAGGAAGGTTTGGATTGATTTTGGGGGTTTTGTGCTAAAAACAAGGATTATCTGGTTTTCCCGAATTCAGACAATAACTTGAGTATAAGTCTATGGATCTCTATGAAATTGTACCACAAGATTTCATACCAAATAAGCAAGGTTAGGATTGACTTTGGTGGTTATGGCCCTATCCATTTAGGAAAAAGGGGCCAAAAAACAAGTATTTTCGAATAATTTGTATAAATTGCTTATTTCTAGACCAATTTCAATTGGGTTTAATTCAAAGTCTTGAATTCTCTGGGTTCTAAATTTTGTGTTTCCGTTGTCTTACTTTAGTTTGCCTCAACCAAATGTTATGAAACTTATACACAATGCTTATTACCACAAAATACAGATCAAGGTTGAATTTTGGTGGTGTCACTTTAACCGTTCTAGAGTTATGCCCCTTCACAAATGGGTAAATTGCTGAATTTTTTTGTTACCGTTCTCTTAAGTTAGCCTCAACCAAATGTTATGGAACTTATACACAATGCTTATTACTACAAAATACAGATCAAGTTTGAATTTTGGTGGTGTCACTATTAGTGTTCTATAGTGATGCCCCTTTGGAAAGGGAAAAATTGCTGAATTTTTTGTTTCCGTTCTCTTTCTTAAGTTTGCCTCAACCAAATGTTATGAAACTTATACACAATACTCATTACGACTAAACTCAGATCAAGTACAAATTTGGGTGGAGTCACTTTTAGCGTTCTTCAGTTATGTCCCTTTATAACTTTATATGATATGCAAGTGGGGGCATCATCTGTGTCCCATGGACACATTCCTTATTTATTTTTATGCCCCCGCTGCAGCGGAGGGGGCATTAAGTTTAACCCTTGTCCCTCTGTATGTACGTACATCCGAAAGTTGGTTTCCGTTCTCTAACTTAAGTTTTCCTCAACCAAATGTTATGAAACTTACACACGATGCTTATTACCACAAAACATGGATCAAGTTTGAATTTTGGTGGCGTCACTTTAACAATTCTTCGTTTTCGTTTCCGTTCTCTTACTTTATTTAGCCTCAACTAAATGTTATGAAACTTATACACAATGCTTATTAACACAAAATACTGTAGATTCATTTATTTTCGTGGGTATCAATTTTCGTGGTTTGAGCAAAACTTACATATTCGTGGATATTTGATTTTGTGGTTTTGGCAAAGTCTGCACTCACTCCTATAGAAAATTTGTAATTCGTTGAACATTTGAATTTGTGGTTCTCCTGTACCCACGAAATCCACGAAAATTGGTATCCAACTAATATTAATGAATTTACAGTACAGAACAAGTTTGAATTTTGGTGGTGTCACTTTTACTGTTCTTCAGTTGTGCCCCTTTACAAATGGAAAAATTGCTGAATTTTTCCTTTCTGTTCTCTAACTGAAGTTTGCCTCAACCAAATGTTATGAAACTTATACATAACACTTATTACCACAAAACTCAGATCAAGTATAAATTTGGGTAGCATCACCTTTCCCGTTCTTCACTTATGTCCCTCTATAAATTTATATGATATGCAAACGGGGGTGTCATCTGTGTCCCATGGACACATTCCCCATTTATTTGATTTATTAAATCTAACAGTGTATTTAGATTTTGGATATAGGACCATAATAGGTAAATGTCTAATCACAATCCAAATTCAGAGCTGTATTGCACAATTATTAGAAATCGTAAGTAGACTGACACACATGTAGTTAAAAATAGAAACAGCTGAATAAGTAGACTGACACACATGTAGTTAAAATGACCTGGGGAGAACACTGGGAACACTGGGCCATCAAATTCCAGTTTTTGAGAAAAAATTATGAATAGATATACACATAGTTTGAAATTTACTGTTCATTATTAGATATTTTGAAAAAAAAATTAAAGGCAAGTTTTATAGATTTTTAATAGACATTGTACATTTTGTATAAATGATTTTTTGGAAATTGTTTTTTTCATTTTTGCTGAATTTTTCGTTTCCGTTCTTTAACTGTAGTTTGCCTTAACCAAATGTTATGAAACTTGTACACAATGCTTATTAAAACAAAACACAGATCAAGTTTGAATTTTGGTAGTGTTTCTTATACCTTTCTAGAGTAATATATGCCCTTTACAACGGGAAAAATTGCTGAAATTTTCGTTTCCGTTCTCAATCTTAATAATACAAGTTGGCCTCAATCAAATGTTATGAAACTTATGTGCAATGCTTATTACCACAAAACACAGATCAAGTTTGAATTTTGGTAGCCTCACTTTTACTGTTCTAGAGTTATGCCCCTTTTACAAATAGAAAAATTGCCAAATCCTCGTTTTTATTCTCTGACTTTAGTTTGCCTCTACCAAATGTTATGAAACTTATTCACAATGCTTATTACCACAAAACTCAGATTAAGTACAAATTTGGGTAGTGTCACTGTTACTGTTTTTGAGTTATGTCCCTTTATAAGGTTATATGCAAGCGAGGCAACTGTGTCCCATGGACACATTCCCCTTTTATTTTTAGGCAGTTAAGCTGCCTTATGCGAGCACCCTAGATTTGTGTTCTACTCAATAAATGCTGAAATACGTGCCATTGTTATTATCTAGCTGGCTATTATGTTATTTATAACTAATTGGACATTTTTTTCATACTTTTATTTCTGGAATACAAAAAATATGACCAGGAAAACCTTAAATGATCGTCGAACTACCCAAAACTTTTGAAGTTGCACATGGGAAGTAGTGCTCAATAGAAATCCGTACGTAGTTTATTATCCCCTGTGCTTTTGGCTACGATGTCAAAGAACAGTTGTATGAAATATTTCATTGCCGAAAATCTGTAATTACAAGTTGTTTATATTTCCCAAATGGCAAAATGCGCAGGAATATTGTTCATGTACAACAAATCTCTATGATAGAGGAAGTAAAGTTATATATCTAAGTTGGCGGTAATTTTAACTTATCTTGCCAAATAAGGTTGTCATTATTTTATGAATGAAACAGACCGGAAATCGACGTTGATGGGATGTTTTGAGTAATGTGGACAACTCGTCCCCAAGACAAGTCGGACCGAATCCACCCCACCCCCTCCTGTTTGAGAACTTGTAAATGGTCGAGATCCCCACCCCTAAACCATATATATTCATGTATGGGACAATATAACAAATCAAATGAAATATATGGGGAGTCCCTGGGGTCACCCCACCCCCTCCTGTTTGAGAACTTGGAAATGGTTGAGATCCCCACCCCTTAACCATATACATTCATGTATGGGACAATAAAACAAATCAAATGAAATATAGGGGAGTCCCTGGGGACACCCCACCCCCTCCTGTTTGAGAACTTGTAAACAGTCAAGATCCCCACCCCTAAACCATATATATTCATGTATGGGACAATATCACAAATCAAATGAAATATGTGGGGAGTCCCTGGGGTCACCCCACCCCTTCCTGTTTGAGAACTTGGAAATGGTTGAGATCCCCACCCCTAAACCATATATATTCATGTATGGGACAGTAAAACAAATCTTAACACTGCCACAGTTTTCATAATTACGTTTGCCTTGGTTTTTGGTAAACTGCCTACAGTGCTTACAGTGCTTTGATTAAATTTTGCGGTCGTATATTGGTATCACGTTGTCGTCATTGTCCGAAGACATTTTGTTTTTGCACAATAACTTTAGTATAAGTAAATAGAAGTCTTTGAAATTTAAAGACAAGGTTTATGACTGCAAAAGGAAGGTTGGGATTGATTTTGGGGGTTACGGTCCCAATAGTTTAGGAATTAGAGGCCAAAAAGGGGCCCAAATAGGCATTTTTCTAGTTTCCAGACAATAACTTGTGGAATGGTGTATGGATCTCTCCGAAATAATACCACAAGTTTCCATACCACAAAGGGATGGTAAAAATTGGCTTTAGGGGGTTATGGCTCAAACCGTTTAGGAATTAGAGACAAAAAAGGGGGGAAAACAAGGGTGTCCTGGTTAATGGACAATTACTTAAGTACAAAACATAATTTAAAAGCAGTGTAAGGGAAGTAATTCAAACACAACATTTTGAATTACCTCCCTTACACTGCTTTTAAATTATGTATAAAGAAATGATGTATTGTCTTGAGGTGATTAGCTGTCAATTTATTCTTAGAAGTTACTATTTTAAAAATGCTGATGAAGGTAATTTAATTTTAGGCATGATTATGTTTGTCATATTCTATTTTAAGACTTTTATGATGTATTTAAATGGGTTATTATGGTTGCAAACTCCATTGGAAATTTGAAATGAGATTATGACCATATCTTGAGGGAAAGATATTTTTTTTGGAAAAGGGGGTTGGGGGGGGGACAATTTGTTCTCAAGATAAGATGTCAGAAATTAAAAAGAAATTTCTTCAAATATTTAATTTTTTTGCCAAAAAAAAGGGGGGTTAAGAAAAAAATCTTTTATGTGGAAAAGGGGGATCAATTCGCAACAGCAAAGTGTATTGCACAATAGCAAAAAATTAATATAAATTCAAGTTCTTTGACTACAGTTATTCTGTGTCAGAAACCTATTATGTTTCAAATATTTAATTACAATCCAAATTCAGACCTATATTGTGTCCATTTTTGCCCCAACTATTCAGGGTTGGACCTCTGCAGTCGTATCCAGCTGCGCTTGGCAAAGCAATTTATTTTATGAAGTGAACCCCTTTAAAAACTTAGCTAATATCGTTCATTAATAAATAAATATTGGTGTATTTAGATATGATCATAATCCAAATTCAGAGCTGTATCAAGCTTGAATGTAGTGTCTATACTTGCCCCAACTATTCAGGGTTCGACCTTTGCTGTCATATTAAGCTGTGCCCTGCATTTGTATGCCCCCATCGCATTGGAGAGGGCATTAAGTGTTACCCTTGTCCATCCGTACGTCCCAAAATTGGTTTCTGTTCTCTAATTTTAGTTTTGCCTCAACCAAATGTTATGAAACAGTGGAATATTATATCATTTGCAAGTTACTGTGGATTCATTTTTATTCGTGGTATACCAATTTTCGTGGGTTTCGTGGGTCACATCGAACCACGAATTTAAGAATTCAACGAAGAATAATCCCGAGAAATGTGTATGGAGTCGGATGTTTATTTCGGTTATGTTATGCAGTTCTAGTATAGTGTTGACTAGCGATAAACATTGTAACATAACACGTGTTTTTATTGAAAGAAGATACAAGTATTTGGATTAAATCAATAATAAATATATCGAATATCAGTGATAATTTACTTTTAAAATTGATTAAAACTGTTCATGGAAAATAACTGCAAGTTGTTAATTACCGTGTCATAGTTTGGTTTACAGGTGATTTAAAATCAATAGGATTAAGTACGGAATATTGCCCGTGGGTAATATTGTTTATGACAGGGACATTTGTTTTCACACCTTTTACTTATATGGCTGTTTATTATATCGTGATTAGGGAAATGAGCTTTCAATCATAGAGTTTTGAATGCCTTATAAAATTCCGACAAGAATTTATAAATTGTAAAACAAACAAATAATTAGTTGTCTCTGTCCATTATTGTAATAGAAGTTTTCAATGAACACTTTAACCTAGAATGACTAAGCAAGGATTTTGACAATTCAAAACTTTTTCAATGAATTCCTTCTTTTTGTTTGTTTTATTGTTGATCAAACCAAGGAGGTTATATGATCTCCAAAATGAGAAAGAAATCCACAATTACGTATCTGATTTTTTTTTTTTGGTAATCAGCGATCCACAATTTACGTATACCACGAAACGCCTTTTTTTCTCTATCCACGAAAATTGATACCCACGAAAATAAATGAATCCACAGTACTATGAATTGTATATCTTTGACCATTTTCATGAGGTAAAGCTAATGAAAAACTTGAGACAATCCGAAATTTCTATAAATTATACTTTTGTTTTCAGGTTTTTAGACTGCATTGAAAGTATTATAAAGAACAGCAAAAAACTGAAACACTTTTCCTTGGGATTCGCAGAAGAGTTACTAGAACATTCCAGTATTATCCTTGACTTACTTGGAAGGAACTGCTCACGTATGTTAGAAAGTCTTCACATTGCCAGCATTAAAGAAGATTCAGAGAACTATGGTATTATTGATCTCAGTGCATCACAGTTCCTAACATTCACAGCCTTGAGACATCTTAGTGTAGACTATGATCATATGAGTAATGAACTTCTCTCAGCATTTAGTTCAGGCTGTAAAAACAGACTGGAGACCTTAGTTGTCAACGTTCACGGAATTGACTCGGAGCATGAGAAAGTGACAAACTACTCTTGGGTTGCTGTCAGGAAGAACTGCCCAAAGCTGGAGGTCACTGTCAACTTGATCCATTCCTATGATGGTGTACAAGGCCTTCTAGACATCCTTCAGCCAGCTTTACCTCTAACATGTTTTAGACAAATGTTCTGTACAGATCTCAATCCATCCGCCATCAATTATTTCTCATCACATTACAAAGACACCCTCAGATCTATTTACATCATTGATGGTTTGAACGATGGCTTTCCTATACCATACTTTAGTCACATGGAAGAAGACACATTTGTCATGTTGGCTTGGAGATGTACCAAACTTGAAGAATTTACCTTGCTTGGTTTGTTTTGAATTAAAATATTTAATTCTTTTATAGTTTTAACTTCATTGAGGTCTTCTAACATGTCTAAGAATGATAAGAAAGAGTCATATTGATTTTTTTTTACTCTAAGTATCACAAATATTCCAGATCAGTATTTTGTTTTAATATAAGAATGTTAAAATTATAACCGTGAAAGATAATATGTAACTCAGATTCACAATTTTGATACATGTAGAATTATTCTGTTTAAATTTTTTTTTCACATTTCTTAATACCTGCATGTTCTATAAATGTGATTAAGCTATGTTTAAAACTCTTTATTTAGGGTAAGATCAGATATTATATTCATGTATTACATTGTAGACTCTGTATTGTAGGGTATGAGATTTTGGATGACGATATAATGGCTATCGCCAGACTACGTGGTGAGCAGTTGAAGAAATTTGATATTCCTCTGTCATGTATTGCCACATTGGATGAAGATGAAGAAACACCAGCTCGATATGCTTATGTGGATGATGATTTTGTACTCAGTGTAGGTTTTGATTATATATGATAGATCTACATGTTAATAACCTGCATGCCTGGGTTCATCTTTGCTAAGTACAAATTTTGTTTTGTTTTATGAGTTGATTTGAATCACAAATTGAAGAACAGATACCAAAATACATACATGTATGTAGTGGCTTTGGTCAATTTTTTTGTACAAGTATGCACAAAATTATATTAATCCACAGTGCTGAAATGTGTATGTACAGTGCTAAACTGTGTATTTACAGTTCTAAACTGTGTATGTACAAACAAATGATGTGATGAATCAGGACTGGAGTGAATGGTAAAAAAATTTTCTTTTTTCAACACAATAAAAAGTCAATCAGTTGCACATACAGGGCTTCAGAAATAACATCATATACTATACAAGGTTCAGAAATTGTATTGTACAGTCATGAATGTGATCACTGAAATAATGGATGGGTGCAAGAGAAATAGACTTCACTTATTTGAAGAATTACTGCTTACACATGTATATAATGCTGTTTGTTTTGAAATGTGACGACTTATCAATGCATACCCTTTCATTGTTACCTTTACAAAGAAAAACAAATTATTTGTTTTTTTATTTACATATGACCTGTAATATACTTAGTAGTAAATACAAATAAATTGTATGTGTAACCCTATTGATGGCAATCATGCTGTATCAGCCAACTGTGATAATATCAATATGAGTCACGACTGCTAAAGCTTTATCAAACCCCTAATCTGTATGACGTCACATAATTGATATCAGTCACGATTACAAGGGCTTTATCGAACCCCTTATCTGTATGCAACACGTAATCAATATCAGTCACGGTTACAAGGGCTTTATCAAAACCCTAATCTGTATGACGTCACATAATTGATATCAGTCATGGATGCAAAGGCTTTATCAAACCCCTTATCTATATGACGTCACATAATCAATTTCTGTCATGGTTGCAAAGGCTTTATCAAACCCTTTATCTGTATGACGTCACATAATCAATATCAGTCATGGATGCAAAGGCTTTATCAAACCCCTAATCTATATGACGTCACATAATCAATTTCTGTCATGGTTGCAAAGGCTTTATCAAACCCTTTATCTGTATGACGTCACATAATCAATATCTGTCACGGATGCAAAGGCTTTATCAAACCCCTTATCTGTATGACCTCACGTAATCGATATCAGTTACGGTTACAAAGGCTTTATCAAACCTCTTATCTGTATGACGTCCTGAAATCAATATCAGTCACGGTTACAAAGGCTTTATCAAACCCTTTATTAGTATGACATCACGTAATCAATATCAGTTATGGTTACAAAGGCTTTATCATACCCCTAATCTGTATGACGTCACGTAATCCATATCAGGCACGGTTACAAGGGCTTTATCAAACCCCTTATCTGTATGACGTCACATAATCGATATCAGGCAAGGTTACAAGGGCTTTATCAAACCCTTATCTGTATGACATCACGTAATCGATATCAGTCACGGTTACAAGGGCTTTATCAAACCCCTTATATATGTTTTACGGCATGTCACGTGAAAAAAACATCTAAATTAGTTGTACTTCAGGTACATGTATTTAATGAAGTGTATATGATATGGCTTTTTATACAATCGCAAAAAAATTTGTGCGGTCGTATATTGGTATCACGTCGTCAGTGTTGTCCGAAGACATTTGGTTTCTGGACAATAACTTTAGTTTAAGTGTATGGATCTCTATGAAATTTAATCAAAAGGTTCAGTACCACAAAAGGAAGGTTGGTATAGTTTTTGGGGGTGATGGTTCCAACCGTTTAGGAATTAGGGGCCAAAACTAGCATTTTTTTAGTTTCAGGACAATAACTTGGGTATAAGTATTTTGATTGCTCTGAAATTGTACCACAAATTAATTTTTGTGGAGGTTTTTTTTTGGGGGGGGGGGGGTCAATTTTTTTCCCTCAAGATTTAAGAAATTGTCAATTTTCCAAAGAAAAAAATTTGGGGTCACAATTTTTTTTTGCTAATTCTTTGTATATACATGTAGTCTGAAAACAGATTTATTAAGTATTGTGCAACAGCACAGTGTATTGCACAACAGCAAGAAATCTTCAATTGAATATAATTTCAAATCATACAACCAATTTCAAGTTCGTTGACACATTTATTCTGTGTCAGAAACCTATAATGTGTCAAATATTCAATTATAATTCAAATTCAGACCTGTATCAAGCTTGAATATTGTGTCCATTTTTGCCCCAACTGTTCAAGGTTGGACCTCTGCAGTCCTATCCAGCTGCGCTCGGCGAAGCAGTTTATTTAATATCACACTCTGTATCAACCCTCAGCCAGTATTATCAGTCTAGCAGAGCTCTTGGGATTATATTGGTGTCTTGGGTTGATACAGGTGTGATATTGAAAAAGCCATATGATATTATCTATTCATATCCTCATGTTTGGGGTTCAGTAAAGGGGATGAATATTGTCCATGATTATATTATTTTTTAAGATGACTGGCAATCAGGACATTTAAAAATCTTGTAAGGGCTCATTGTCCTTCCAACCTGCTGAAGAGTACACTATTAATTATACAAAAGTCTTCTTTATTCAACTGATTATATCTTATTATTGATATGTTTGATAAAATCTCTGAAGTAATTATCAGTAGGGAAATAAAAACTGAAGAAATATATATATATTAGTTGTACTAAACCTTTTTTTTCTTTCCCACAGGTGTCTAACAGCTTAAAGTGGCCTTGGTGTCCAAAAGAAGATAGTGAACTACCATTAGCAGTATTTGATGCTCAAGCTGACGCTGAACTAGCCTACATTGAGATCCTACTGTCTGACCAGCAACAGAAGTGACAACGTACAGCAAGCACTTACCAAAAATATTATTGGAATAGCTAAGTTGGGCAAATTTTCTTTATCAGTACAACATGAATTTGTTGGTTTCAGTTTTGTCTGTTTATTGTAATATTAACAGTATATACACACAAAGGTATTTTGTAAAAACATGTTTTTTTTAATTGACATGTTTTTCATTTATATTTTATTTAGATCAAACGTTTCAGTTATCTTTTAGGTGTCAAATTAACTCAATGTTCCTTTAAAATGATATTGATGTTTAACATAACTCATAATATATTAGTAATAACACAAAAGGAAAAATTACAATGAAAAGTATGTGAATGAAAAAATAAATAAACATAATGACTAATTAAAATGGATTAGGGAAGCGGTTAAACGTTCACTGATTTAAAAAAAAAAAGTTACAAGAAATATGACAATTTTGAAATTTAAGATCCATGCAATGATATATTTGGTTGGTTAATAACATTGTGAGTAGGGTTTTGATATCATCACACTAAAGTCTGTTTAGGGAAAGTAATGTGTAATCAAAGCAAAATATAAATTTGTCAATTTTATGTTATTATTTTGTACCCTATAGGATTACTTTATGACTTTGATACTTAATAGAAATCATATTATCGTTTTTATGTTGTCAGATCTAATAATACCTCTCAGTTTTGCCTTTTAACATCAGTAAATG
Source organism: Mytilus coruscus (assembly GCA_017311375.1). NCBI lineage: Eukaryota > Metazoa > Mollusca > Bivalvia > Mytilida > Mytilidae > Mytilus > Mytilus coruscus. The sequence goes on along the minus strand of CM029601.1, from coordinate 3,708,063 downwards.
ATTAATAAGAATACATATACACATGTATAAACTTACAGCTGTCCTCACTTTGGTAAGTGTTTTTTGATTTTATGAAAATCGTATATAAGGACACCATCAGAATCAAAAAGTATTTTGCTAACCATCTATTATAGTGCTTATACGTTTAATGTAGTTCTAGTCAATTCTTGCCGTATTTATTGTAATAAAAGATCATTCCAGTAGTCTTATAAACATGTTGACTCGAAGAACTTTTGATATATACTATTTTGTTTAATTTTTATCATTATGAAGAATCTGAGAATATGGCAAAGGTTTTAAAATTATATTTGAACGATATGTTATCAAAATAATGTGATAGACATTGTGATCTTCTAAGTATGAGGTCATGTGATACAGAACCATACGTGCCAATTATAGAAATAGATCTGAGTGCAATATTTTGTGATACATCTTAATACCACAAGAAATGGTGGGATAAAGAAACAAATGATTATTTTTATTTTATAATCTAAGATTCTGATGTTTTACTCCTATATATCCTGTTGTTGTGAATTTTGTGCTATATTTTATGTGCTTGAAGAATTTTACAACTTTATACACCATCAAAGTGCATTTTAATTCCATTGTTGTGTAGTATTGATATTCTTTGATGAAACAAATGAAGGACTTTATATTAAAGTTTAATTTAAGAATTAGGTCAAAGTAATTTTTAGCTTCCATTTGCTCCTATTCATTTTTTCAAAAAAAAAATATTAAATTCTATTTTACACATCTTAATGTTGCAAACAAATCAGAGGACTAATATTTAAATTAGAATGGGCCTCACATGTAAGCCCTCAATCAGCTCTTTTAATAATTAGGTCATCTCTACACAACTTTTTCTGTAATGATGTATATTTCAAATATATGTGAGGGAAAAATGCATTAAAGTTGTAAATAGTTCCTCACTTGTTAACCTAGGTGTAGCTAACTAAAGAAAGTTATCTCCTTTTGTTAGTGATTGCTACTTAAGTGAAATATATTTTCCTTCATCTCTTTCATCAATTTAGGTGAACATGAAAAAGTAGCTAAATCAGCAAGTTAAGAACTAGCTACAGTTTTCAAAGGATAAGTGCAATCAAAAATAAAAATTTAGAAAACCAAGATCTAAGTTTTTAACTCAATGTTGTTATTTAATTTGTTATTTATTTAAACATCCTTGTTAACTTTGGTCCATTTTATACACTGAGAGACCAAATATTGTTGATTTTTACAAAAACACATTTATATAGCAAGCCTTTGGTATATTTATTAAAAGTGGGCATTTGTAAAGGCGTAAAAATATCAGGTTTTCAATCTATAGAGATATTTTCTTCAGTAGTTGATATTTACATTACTGCCAGAGATCATTACTTGAGAATATACAATTGCAATTTCCAGTTCCATTTGTACGAGCAACAAGTAATGTTTCATGTTAGTAGTTGAATTTAAGACTATTTTATTGTAAACATATATATAGAGAGAATTGTTAAACAGCAATGTATTCGAATCATAATACAGAGCTAGGCAAAGCTTGAAGAATATAGAATTGATATATACTCTTGTTGTAAGTGCAACTTTTTGGGGAAAATATGAAATTTAACAGTTTTGCAAACCTGATATTTCAAGTACTGCTATATGTTGCTATGTGTTTTAACAACTTGATGTAAATATGTAAATATGTTTTTTTTTTATTAAGTTTGTTGTTTTATTTTTATTGTTCTATATTATAGATAATTACCAGTGTTTTCTGAAATTTTCATTATTTTAACAAATATTGTGTTAGAAATTACAAGCTTGAAATCTCTTGGATGTTGTCATGAAATTTTTCATATTAAGTTATTTTTTTCTGCATCATGGGACATTTTTATTAAAAATAATTTAGAGAGCTATTAATATGTACTACTGGTGTAATTTCAGTTCAGTAATCAAAAACAAATGTCAGATTTGAATTTGTTAGTGAAGCTAAAGTTTTCGTACATATATTTACATTCAACAAAAAGCAAAAATGACATAGCTTACAAAAGTATAAGCAATCTAACATTGGTTTCTCTAGGCAGTTAAGTAAAATTATGATTCCATGTCTAATTGATGTGCCAATCAAAAAAAGGTATTGAAAATCTAAATGTAATTTAAAAATTGTTAATGGGAAATAACGAATTGTGTAAAGAAAAATAAACAGAAGACCTGAAATATGAACGATGAAATAAAAAAAAATTCCAACATACAACACATCATAATGAAGTTGATACATCATGTCAACTTACTACAACTATATTGACACAATCAATATAAATATGGTGATAATGTCAGTGAAGTGTTACAGTAATTGAGTACAGTATTTGTTATAATAATGAATGAACACATGTTATATATGAATCACAAAGTCAGTTGAATTTTACCACAGTCTTTCTTTATACATGTATTACATTGTCAAAGATCTTTGTGTGGGACTCATCCTTAAATGATCTCAAATATTCAACAGTCCCAATTAAACATGTATGTACAAAAGTTTTTATTGAAGAAAGACGAAGAACATATCAAATGAAGTTCAAATGTGTTTGTAAAATCTTTACAGAATAGCATGTAATGTGAATATTTAAGCCATCTCTTTAACTATTGAAATACACCAAATCTGTAAATTGACAATGTTTATTTTTATTTTCCCTTCTAAAATGATAAGGTATTTAAAAATACACTACTTATGTGGGGAATATAATTGTCATCTCAGTTCTGCTTTTTACGTTTAGGATGTGATAAAGTGTGGATGAAAGACATTTGTAATAAAATTTGATACAATTATTTCAATCACATCCATAAGCAAATGATAACTTAATATTGAATACAAAAAATATAACAGCTATTTTTTTTATTATTCTATCAGTATGTAAATGGTTTCTTATTATTTTCTTGAATTATGACAAGATTTAAAAAAAAAAACTGAATTTGTTTGTACTTTTGGGCATGCATATTCTATTGAAAAATCAGATTATTTGATATGGAACTCATTAGTATGTTGGTTACTTACTTATAAGAATAGCATTTATGTTTACAATGTCCATAGTAAAATAATTGTTGTCATTAATATCGTGACAGTGAGTCATAGCTTTTGTTATAGATATGTAAAATATATTATAAATTATGTCAAAATAAGATCATTATAAATACGGGTAACAAACTTGAAACGATGTGATGTCATACACGGGTGATATATAGAAATTTATATTAATGTTATAAACATGCCTTGGTCAATCATGCAATTTGCTGATGTTTGTAATAAAATTGTTATCAAGATCCTGAAGAAACTTGACTGTCAAAGGTTTATTCACAAGTTATATTTTACAGAATCTACGTGTATGTTAAAAGTACACTTCCTTACTAAAATATTGACATTGTCCAGAAGAAATGGAAGTAAAGATGGATGAATGAAGAATTTTAAATGTTTATGGCCATGCCACTTAAACTTACAGTTCTTAAGATACTCCCTCATCATTTTAGTGAGATTTAATTTTTTCATAAATGAAGACTTCTCTGCATCTTTCATTTTAGATATTTTGCAGCTATGGATTTGATACAAAATTTTTGAAAATTTTACTAAAAGCTCAGTAAGTGAAAAATGAAAATTTTGCAAACGAACACAAATTAGAAAAACACACATATATGCAATAAATATTTATATGATTATCCATGGATTATTAGAGAAGGGAGATAAAAAGTTACTTATTGACACGTTTAAAAAAAAATCTAAGTCCATCAAAATTAAATTGGTGTTGCTTTTTGATACAATGTGTTGTAAGTTTTGCTATAATGAGTGGAAATGATAACTGCTATCTAATTACGAATTCAATGTATAATTTGTCAAATGACCAACCTTGAATAGTCAAGTTTCTGATGATTGAATGTATAAGTAAGGAAATATTTATTAAGCCTTAAGAAGATGTGTGAGAGGTTGTAAGCTAACAATCATGGAAAACTAACTTACTAATGTGGTGTAAAATTAGACTAAACTTTATAATGTGACCAACTAAGAAAAACATGTGGAATGTATGTTATTTAATGTTGTGTAAATAGTGTGTATACATATTTGTTATTATCTTTAAATCAAACTTTCAATTAATGTATTATCTAAGGGTCTAGCTCAGCTCATCTGAACAATTAATGTATTATCTAAGGGTCTAGCTCAGCTCATCTGAACAATTAATGTATTATCTATACGTCTAGATCAGCTCATCTGAAAAAAAAACTGGATCAAAATAAACTGAGACTAGTCATTTGACATTATTTAATTTATAAAAAGACAAAAACAATCTATCATTGGTGTTTAGTATATGCTTATTCCTTGTTCTAGTGATAATAGTTGATTGCAAAAAAGATTTTTTTTTAAATAGTTTTCTTCAATTGTAGATAAGTTGAATTTAATTAGGGATAATGTTAAGTTACATTGACAATTTTCCTATCACACATTTACAAGTTTTAGAAGTAGTTGATTGATTGAACAAGGCCTCAACTCTCAAAGGTATAAAACATGATGGAATGTTCATCCAAGACGAGAAAATATTTTAGAAAAGAAAAATTGATAACTTATCACTGAAGAAGACAAGTATGTTGACATTTGGCCTTATATATGTGTACTAATCACTGAGGAAGACAAGTATGTTGACATTTGGCCTTATTTATCTGTACATTATAAAACATGCATTTTTTCTGAGCTTCTTCTGAATACTGGTGCAATTTTCTGGTCCACAGACAACAGATAAGCACAAAAAAATGTCTATTATCTAAGATAATTTAATGTTTCAGATGTATTTTCTTCAAAATCAATATTATAAGAATTACTTATAAGCCTTATTTAGATCAGACAAATCTCTTAATGACCCTTGTACTTCCAGAAAAGAAGTGGCATTAATAGCAGTTTTGTTTTGCTAACACATAGGATTTATAGTTTGAGGAAAAAAATCATACTAGCATTATTGTGTGATAACATTACTAATGATAATTTTCAGTACAGTAAATATTATGATCAAGTATTAAATTTTACGCATTTATCATAATTTTGACACTTACAAAACATCTCCCACTGTAATGGATCATTTAAATTAAATTTGTTGAGCCTTTTCGAAAGCTATCACTTTTTCCCAGGATTTTTAGGGTCAAACTCCTCATTATCTACTGTGAAACACACCATAAGTTTGTATCATGCATTGGTCTAATATATTGTCTTTGTATTTATTATACCAAGTGAAGAATATTTAAGTGAAAACTTGTTTGTCTATATAGCTATGTAGTATTGCTATGCTTGTCTCTCATTTTTATGACCTAATTATGGTTACTTTGATCTTGTCCTAAATATGCATGAAATATTTGGTACTGTTGCCACTATATGTTAGTAAACAAGATTCCTTTAATCAATGTATAAAAAAATTTTGAAGATTTATATTTCATTTTAACTGGTTATCACCTGTTTTACTTACATATATATATACACGATATTTGCCAAACTTGATTTCTTCCACCATAAATGTATGTTTCAGCATAACAGTGAAAATGAGAATGTCATTTGAAGGTCATGTTTTTGCTCAGAACCTTCAGACTTCACTTTGAATATTTATTTTTTTGGAAGAGAAATAGTGAATCTTATACTTGTTGGATTAAAAGGACAGTGTATGTGTATTTTAAAAATGTTTTGTTTACTTAGTAAAAGATTATGTGAATTAATGAATGATATTTAATCTTTGTCATCTGATTAGAATTATCCAATATCAGATAAGGGCATTTGAAATCAATCATACAAGAAATGTACAGGGAAACTGTTATATCAGGAATATGCCAATCTTTATCAAATAAATCCCTTCCTGGATGTTATATATGCTTGTGTAAAATGATGTTGTGTATATAGTTGTTTTATTTATGCTTTAATTGTTTGATGTATCCAATGCTCTAGAAAGGAGCACAAGGTGCTGAGAACATCAATTGGGAGACAACCCTTGAATCAACAAATAATGCTGGTTGATCAATATAGTATGATTATTCTTAAATAGTTTTAATGGGAGGTTTGATACAAACTCGTCGAACGGAAAGATTTTGTCATTTAGCTTAATCTATGTGAGTTCATGAAGAGGAAATACATATGTGAAAAATCATTAAACAAATTAAGCCCTCTTCCACAAACTATCTCATATACACGAGATATTTTTGAAAAAATGTAAAATATGAACTACTGATTAAAAATGAATTAGTGTATTGAAAATGGTTCGTATTGAAAAATCATACTATATTTAGGCAACCAAGTAAGAATGATCATATTGTATAAAATATTTTGTCAATTGTGTGATTATAAGAAAGACACAATAACATCAATCATGATGGACTTGTGGTAAAAACATTCTAATACCAAAATGTGTTCAAACGAAGTCAACACCGAAATATGTGACAGTCAATCTAATATACATTAATAACCCAAGTAGGAAGTAATTTTTATAATACGATCTCATCTAGGAAATTTTTCATTCTTTGAATTTTGCCCCTTTATAACAATTCAAATTCCCTACATTAATGGATAAAAATGGCATATCTTTGATTAAGTGTTGAATATTTTCTTATTAAAACACTGCAAGTATCTTTTAAAATGTATTTGTTTTGACATTTATTTGCATTTAAAAGGGAAAAAAGGGACAAAAATCAAATGAAAAGTTTCTTATATACAACCTCATTTGTCTTCCAGAAAGAACTGAAAATGTACTTAATACATTGTGATGTAAATGTTCAATGATCTGCATTAAATATACAAATTAAAAAGGATGGTTCTGTAATCAAAGTATGATTAGGGAACGTTTTAGATTTGAACATCATTGCCATTAAAGTAAGAAAAATGTGTAACTGCATTTATTGTTTGTTTCAAAAACTGGAAAATAAGACAATTGAAAAGCTACTTGACATTCCAACATATAAAGCTTGATTGACATGAAGAGAAAACATTCCATGATTGACTGTCTCATGATATATAGGTACATATAATGTATATCTGTTACAACTTATATTATGTGCTTATCAAGGAACCTTGGCAATGGATACCAACTGTCTTTCATTAAGTCTAGAGATCCTGTCATATGAACTAGTCATCAGACAAGATGTGGCACTGGTGACAGGTGCTATCATTTACAGTGGCTAAATAAACCAATTTATTTCACTCTTACCAGCAAGGCATACAGTAAATATGTTTGTAAATAACATACTGTAGATGAGTACCAAAAACTGAGTTAATATTCTAAGCAAATTTTCCGTTCTCATGATATGGTTATACACTATTACAAAATTTTGTTTTTGCACATTAAGACAATAAATCTTTAGTGACTTTGTGCTAAATAAAATTTTTATAATTGTTGAATAGTACTCTTTTGGTAAAAAAAATTATAGTCTTAAGTCATTGCTCAATAAAGGTCTTCAAAGAAATGAAATGGTTTATTTAGCTATTGTATTATGTTTTGTTTTAAAAACATACCAGTTAATATCAGTTTATAATAAAAGTGCCAAAGTCAAGTCCATTAAAGACTCATGCCTTTGAAACAACTTGTTTGTTTTATCTTGTTATAAGTAGAATTGTTACACAAGAAAAAGTTTTATGATTTTATGTATATTATGGAAGTTGATATCTGAAGTACAATAAAGATGAGCATCTGTGCTCCATATCTGTGTTTATTATTTTAATTAGTGCCTTCATTACTTTGTCAAAAGCAGGAAAACTGATGTACATGTATACTGGATTAAGAGCACAACCAGTGTCAATAGTCTGGGATTGAGAGAAAAATTATTGATGAAATTTTGTGTTAAAGAATAAATATAGACCAAATGAAGTCAGTTGTGTGAATTATAGATGTGAAGTATATGTCAATTAGACATCAACCTAACAACACAGTAAAACAGAAAAAAGACATCTACTAGTATTTCAACTAGAGTCAACAAACAGCCAGTAAAGGCCAAGTGTTGTAGATATTGGTTAACCTGTAAATTGGTCTAGAGGTGTTCCAAATTGTGTGTACAGATAAGAAGAAAAGATTGATATGTTTACTTTACATTGCCTTAGTGTAATAAACTATTTAGGGATGAGATGAATAAAAAGATATGCAGGTGAAATCCAGGAGGATTTTTCCAGATTGATATAATTATCATCTGTTGCATCCTTTTTTTTCCGTGACGGACCCTGTGCAAAATTCCTTTTTGTTTTTGTTCATAACTAATTTCTGCATTTTATTTGGCAGATTGTTCATTTTCATACTGTCTTGGGCAGTATTGTTTAATTTCGGCTCGTGCAAGGCCAGGATATTCATTTTCAACACCCCCCCCCCAAGTCAAATGGTCGTTCCCTAACCAAAGGATAATAGAATTTGCAATAAAAATAAGATCAGAAGAAGCACTTAAATCTATAATAATTTTAAACAATATAAACAGTTATAAGTATACTACTCAAAATTTTAATGAAACTCGTGCCATGTTTACATTAAATGATAGTCTTTCATAACAGCATATAGAATTGGTATTGATCCAAAATCCATGATGGCTGCCAATTCATTGGATACTTTGAAAATCTCCATGGCCATCATCCTATTTATATTTAAAATCCATATATGAATATAAGATTTTGGTAAACATTAATGAGGCAGTGACCCAACAGTGACAAACAAATCGGACAAATACTTCTGACGACATTTGCTTATTACCATCATCAACCTGTCACACATTTTTCTGTGTATTGTTTATTCTGAAGTCATATTCATTATATAACAATTTAAGTGGGTAAAAGTGAACCACGAATTTAAATGTTCAACGATGTTAAATTTTTATAGGCTTTTATGCACAAAGTTCCCTCAATCCATGAAAATTGGTACCCACGAAAATAAATGAATCCATAATATACTACTAGAAGAAAGCTATCAAGTTCAGCGATATAGGCTCTTTAGAGCTTCTTGCTTGATGAATGCTTTTCTCTTTACATTTGTACCTCATATGAAATAAGGATATGTGGTATGATTGTCATATGAGACAACTATCCACCAGAGACCAGATGAAGCGAATTTAAACAACTATAGATCACTGTACAGCTTTCAACAACCCCATACTGTATAGTCGGCTATGTATAGTCCTCAACATGACAAAATGTGAAACAAATCAAATGAAAAGAATAATGACTGCAATAAAAAAAAAAACAAACATAACAGACAGCAACCAAAGACAAAGGCTCCTGACTTGGGACAGGCACACAGAATATATTTAGGAGTGCTCAACCTTCCTCTAACCTAGGAAAGTGGTGTTACAGCACAACTTAAAGAACAAAATGTAAACATCAGTTAGAAATGGCTTGAATCATCAGATCTGCATGACACACAAAAATACAACTAACATAAAAAAAATAACAAAGTGCCATTCTAACAGTACTCACATTTACTGAGATCTGGTGCAAAGCCAATAACAATTAATAAATAAATCATGTTCTCCAAGACTAAAGTATCAATCAGTAAACATCCAACAGATTTGGTGTAAAGACATCATACACAGTCTGAGAAAAGCAGGACCTTGTGCAATGCAAAAATATTAGTACATAATATAGACAGGATGTAGGACCATCAAGTTTTCATAATTGTTTAATTATACATATTTAGTTATGTTTTGATTCGTCAAAATCAAAATCATTCTGGACAGTTTCATTACAAGTAAGCATATATTGAGTTTCAAATGTGATATGGTACATGGCTTCTTGCTTAGTGGTCAAATCAGGTAATGAGTCTTCACAAACATGTTTGGGCTGTTTTCTGCTCTTTGGTCGGGTTGTCTCTTTGACACATTCCACGTTTCCATTCTCAATTTTATTTACCCCACCACATTCTTTATGTGCCTGTCCCAAGTCAGGAGACTGTTATTCAGTAGTTGTCGTTGGTTCAGGGTGTCATGTTTGTTTTCAATAAATTGTATTGTTATAAATTAGGTTGTGAGTTTTTTTGTATGAATTGCTTCACATTCTGTCATGTGAGGGCCTTTCATAGCTGAATACAGGGTATGGGTTTTGCTCATTGTTGAAGGCTTACAGTGACCTATAATTGTTTACATCCAAATCATTTGAAAGCTCTTTTTTTGTCTCACCTGAACAGTAACATTGAGAAAAACCCATACCACATAGCAGCTATAAAAGGACATAGAGATGATTATTCAGCAGTGATGGTGCTATTTGTATAAATCTTTATATTTCAGAAAATAGAAAGACCTGGATATTTTTTTTACCTTGTATACACATGCCTTTTGTCACTAAGTTTCAGTAAAAAGCACATTATGTCCATTATTTACATCATTTTCATTGTTAAGCAACTACCAGAAGTTTTTAGTATATAAAATCATTCCAAGGTCTACATGTCTGTTAGGCAGGTTTCATCTGACCTTGATCTCACTTCATGTATCAATGTTGAAGGTTAAGTTTTTGTGGTCAGAGGTATCTCTCAGATATTACAAGCAATAGGTAAACTATCTTTGGTGATTGGAATGATTGTAAGGTGTACATGTTCTTCTGCCAGGGTTTATCTGACCTTGACCTCATTTTTATGGTTCATTAGTCAATGTTTAGTTTTCTTGGTTATTTCTCTGATACTATAAGCAACTATATTTGTGTGAATGAAAAGATTATAAGGTGTACATGTCAATCTGCCAGAGTACATTTGACTTTTCAGTTTATTGATCAACATATAGTTTTTTTGGTATGGTCTGTTTCTCATATACTACATGTATAAGCAAATGTGTGCTTTGTATCAATCTGACTAGTTAATATAAAAATAAGGAGATAAAATTGAGAATGGAAATGGGGAATGTGTCAAAGAGACAACAACCCGACCACAGAACAGACAACAACAGAAGGTCACCAATAGGTCTTCAATGCAGCGAGAAATTCCGCACCGGAGGCGTCCTTAAGCTTGCCCCTAAACAAATATATATACTAGTTCAGTGATAATGGACGTCATACTAAACTCCAAATTATACACAAGAAACTAAAAGTAAAAATAATACAAGACTAACAAAGGCCAGAGGCTCCTGACTTGGGACAGGTGCAAAAATGCGCGGGTTAAACATGTTTATGAGATCTCAACCTCCCCTATACCTCTAGCCAATGTAGAAAAGTAAACGATAACACTACGCACATTAAAAGTCAGTTAAAGAGAAGTCTGAGTCCGATGTCAGAAGATGTAATAAAAGAAAATAAACAAAATGACAATAATACATAAATAACAACAGACTACTAGCAGTTAACTGACATGCCAGCTCCAGACCTCAATTAAACTGATTGAAAGATTATGTCTTCATCATATGAATATCAGGCACAATCCCTCCGTTAGGGTTTAGTATCATACCATCATAAAATATATGAGAAGAGCATAACCCGTGTCATGCCAACAACTGGTTTTAAATAAATGTGTTTAGTTCGATGCAAAGACCCTATAAGTGAATCAATATTAAAGCCAAAATATGCAATCTTTAATGACCTGACAACAGTATCGTAACTATATCCCTTCTTAATAAGTCTATTTAAAGGTTTTGTTAGCTTCTGAGGTGAATACTGACATTTTGTGCTTTATAAAGAATATTACCATAAAAGATTGGATGTGAAATACCTGAACGTATAAGAAGTCTGCATGTTGAGCTATATTTACGAATGATGTCCTTGTACCGATGATAAAATTTAGTAAATGTTTTGACTAGTTTGTGATATCGAAAACCCTGGTGTAATAATTTTCAGTAATACATAAATTTCTTTCGTTAAAATCTGAAACGTTGTTACATACACGAGCGAATCGTACAAGTTGAGATATATAAACACCGTAAGATGGTGACAAGGAACGTCACCATCTAAAATGTATGATTGCTAATGAGACAACTATCAATCAAAGTTCAAATGAATTGGATGTTTAACCTTTTCAACTGATTTTTATAAATTTGAGAATGGAAATGGGAATGTGTCAAAGAGACAACAACCCGACCACAGAACAGACAACAACAGAAGGTCACCAATAGGTCTTCAATGCAGCGAGAAATTCCAGCACCGAGGCGTCCTTAAGCTGGCCCCTAAACAAATATATATACTAGTTCAGTGATAATGGACGTCATACTAAACTCCAAATTATACACAAGAAACTAAAAGTAAAAATAATACAAGACTAACAAAGGCCAGAGGCTCCTGACTTGGGACAGGCACAAAATGCGGCGGGTTAAACATGTTTATGAGATCTCAACCTCCCCTATACCTCTAGCCAATGTAGAAAAGTAAACGCATAACAATACGCACATTAAAAGTCAGTTAAAGAGAAGTCCGAGTCCGATGTCAGAAGATGTAACAAAAGAAAATAAACAAAATGACAATAATACATAAATAACAACAGACTACTAGCAGTTAACTGACATGCCAGCTCCAGACCTCAATTAAACTGATTGAAAGATTATGTCTTCATCATATGAATATCAGGCACAATCCTCCGTTAGGGTTTAGTATCATACCATCATAAAATATATGATGGTATGATACTAAATTTATAGTTTGTTCTTATGTTGTGCTATTAAACTACTGTCCCAGGTTAGGGTATGGTTGGATGCCCAAGGACATGTTTGACCCTGTCACATTCTGTATGTGCCTGTTCCAAGTCAGGAGCCTGTAATTCAGTTGTTGTCATTTGTTGCTGTATATCATATTTACTTTTGTTTATTGTTTTGTACATATATCAGGCTGTTGGTTTTCTTGTTTGAATTGTTTTACATTTGTCATTTCGGGGCCTTTCATAGCATGCCATGGGTTTTGCTCATTGTTGAAGACCATATGGTGACTCATAGTGGTAACTTCTATGTCATTTGGTCTTTGGTAGAGAGTTGTCTCATTGGCAATTATACCACATCCTCTTATTATATCAAAATACAATTTGTTATTATCACCAAAAACTGTGCACCAAAATATCCATATTTTTAAGTAATCACCCATTAAATATTTTTGCCTGTAAAATTATTCAATAATCCACATTTAAAATCTAAAAATGACGAAAAACAAACAACAAAAATTGAATTATGTAATGTGTTCAATAGTCACTTCAAGTAATACAAATATGTTACACACAAGTCACATTTATCTGTTTATACAATTTTATGCTCAATAATTTACTATCATCTTTATATATCACAAATTAACATTAATTTTATATGACAAGTTTGAGTCTGGTCCAATTGTTTTCAGCAGTCTTTGTTTCATTTCTTTCCAACGATGTCTGTCATTTCTGGTACAGCCTGTAATTAATATCATACATGTGTTTTATTATATAAATAAATCTGCCTTGAGCTAAGGTTCCAATATACAACTGGGATTTTGTTGACCAATTCTAACTATTGGAATTCAAATCTTTGGAATATATTGATTACATATATACATGTATGACTGGAACATATTAATTACATATATATATATATATGTAACAGTTAGCTTAATTTGCATAAAAGACAGGAAAGGAGTATGGATTAAAATGAAAAAAGTCCAATTTAATTTAATTGCCTCCTGTATATCATTTACTAATACTCATCGATATATATACTGGTAAACTCCATTCTCTCCTCTTCATAAATTATAGCAAATATATAAAGACTCACACCATAATCTAGTTATGATGTACTGCATATCTGAGCTAAACAGAGCTTAGTGCCAAATACCAAGATATATATGTAGTTGCTAAGAAAAAATGTGACAAAACATTACAAATGTTTTATGCATAGAGGAGACAGATATATTCTGCAAACAGGAAGAAGATAAATGATGGGACTAACAATGCAATACACTGTCAAGCTTATTAAGTAATGCCAAAATACCAAAGATTTGAGAAATAAGCAAACAAACTATATGTATATATAAAAAATATATGTATATTTGTTACATATGGAAAAAAGTTTTATAACATATATAACCAGCAGTAGATAAGTGACACGTTTACTAGGAAGCTGTGATATGTAGTTCCTTGGAAAAATGTTCAAATAAATGTGACCTGAACCAGTCAGTGAAGTATAAAACAAATAATTGTAATTCAACAGATACATTAATCCCCATTACCTTCCCATTATATGAGTTCTCAATTACAATAAATCAAGTCCTAATACCTAACTCCCATTACCTTAAATAAGTCCTGATACCTAACTCCCATTACCTTAAATAAGTCCTGATACCTTAACTCCCATTACCATACATAAAGTCCTAATACCTAACTCCCATTACCTTAAATAAGTCCTGATACCTTAACTCCCATTACCTTAAATAAGTCCTGATACCCTAACTCCCATTACCTTAAATAAGTCCTGATACCTTAACTCCCATTACCATACATAAAGTCCTAATACCTAACTCCCATTACCTTAAATAAGTCCTGAACTAGTCCATAATCAGCTACTTGAAATATTGGTGCTTCTGGGTCTTTGTTGATAGCTACAATAACTTTACTATCCTTCATACCAGCTAAGTGTTGTATGGCACCAGATATACCTACTGCTACATATAGATCCTGTAAAAAACAGGGATAGAGGATTTCACTGGAAAAGAAGTGCTTATAGAGGATATGTTTCTTATTTCATTTTAAGACTTAAAATTGGAATTGTGCTCACTCTTAAAACTGGAAGAATTATTTTTTCCTTCTCTTGTCAGAATTTGTTAATAATTTTTTTCCATATTTTTTCAGTTTAAATAGTACATGCAATTTGACCTTTTAAAAAGTAAAATAACAAAAATACTGAACTCCAAGGAAAATTCAAATCAGAAAGTCCCTTATCAAATGGCAAAATCAAAAGCTCAAACACATCAAACGAATAGAAAACAACTGTCATATTCCTGACTTGGTACAGTCATTTCCTTATGTAGAAAATGGTGGATTAACTGATACAAAATTGACATCAATATATTCAAGTAATTTAATAATAAATTGATGATGGACCTGATTTGATAATCTTTTTTACATTACCAATATTTTTGATTTTGAGAAACATAACGACCAGAAGTTTTAATTTAATCATAATTTACAAGTGAAATTACAGACCTACGGATAGAAGTTTTAAGTTAATCATAATTTACAAGTGAAATTACAGATCAATCTACGGGAGTTGTTTTTTTATCAAATGGCAGGAAATCATCTTAATTATAATTTCATTACATGTAAATGTGTTTGAATATTACTGATAATAGTTTCACTCTTTTAATTTGAAATCATTTTGCATTTTACGATTAAGTGTCTAATCTGTTCAAGACACTAGCACTCATGCATATTACATAGTAATTAAGCACAAGTTTGACTATTGAAAAATTACTTTTTTCTTGGTAATTTAATAAAAAGTTTTTAATTTCTAAATCAGAAATAACAATTGTCCTTGCTGAAAAGTTATTTAATAATGAAATAACTTGTCATGGAAAAGACTTTTTTTAAAATATTAGTTCTGAGCTTGATCACTACTGTCAGGTGTGAAGAACACAGGTAAAAGTGATTAAGTAATTAGAAGGGCCCTCAGGATCGGCAATGGACATTTGAGCTATTAAAAAAGGACATTTGAGCACCAAAGTATAGGTCATTTGAGGCTTAGAGCACCAAAATTTTAGGACATCTGAGTAAAATTAAGAAATAAGCATAGGACATTTGAGCCAAAAAAAATAAGAATGATGAAGGAGTACCTCTTCCTTTCGCCAGATATAATCTGTTACCCCTGCTCACCACAGGAAGGTGGATGTAGGATTCCGAGCAGGATATAGTTAATAAATGTGGAATTTAAAAGCACAAATTTTAAAACATCTTTTAATTGTAAAAAATCATAGCCCTGTCATAAAACTTAAAACTCAACAATGGCAATTATTTACAAGTCAGTTCGGGCTTGAAATTTATATCCAAGGCTTCTGACATAAAATCCCTCATTATTTCCTGCTGACAGTACAGCGAATGCATGTCCAGGAGATTCTGTTCCTTCTCCTTGTCTGTTCGTCTCTGAGGTGCATCAATATTCAAACTCCGAATTTTGATGTAAGTCACAGATTGTAATTTGAATTATAGTAAAATGGATTGGTAAGTAGAGATTAACTCAGGACTACTTTACCATTTACCAGCCAGAACCGGTCGAATTACTTAGGTGTAAATCCAAATAAAATATATTTATTTTAAAAACTTACTCTTTTTTCTTACTTTAAAAAAAATATTTTCTTAATTCATATAAAAATATCACAGGAAATTTCGTTCAAACATCCTATTTGAAGATCCAGGTAAGGTTAATATTCTATCGCTAAAATGTCCTATGATGTCGACGCTCAAATGACCTTATGTGCATTTTTTATTTTCACTCAAATGTCCTATGCCCTTCAGGATTATCATTATTACTGAGTGGCAGTTTTATAATGGGAAAAGCATTGCAAAACAAAAATAAGTGCAAAATGGTGATTGAAATACCTGATCTAAATAAAATTTATTTCTGTAAAAAAAAAATTTCGTGACCTAAATCCAAATCTACCATTTCGGTCAATGACCTTTAGTTTAGGTCATGTCTGGCCGTTTATATGACCGTTTCTGGACCCTGGTCTATATAGTAAATGTAGTTATAAAGTGACAGTGTTTTAAATCCCTTGAGTCACCAGTGCCCTCATTTTAACATTACTATTCTTTTGTTTATATTCACAAGGGATATGGACTCTTTACCCCCGTCAAGGTAAACAATCAAATTGCATGATTAGCCTGTACAATATTAAGTTATAAATCCCACTTACTGGAGCAACAATTTTTCCTGTTTGTCCTACTTGCATATCATTAGGAACAAAGCCTGCGTCTACGGCTGCTCTGGAGGCACCTACAGCGGCTCCCATCTTATCTGCTAAATCATACAACATCTTAAAATTCTCACCATTTTTCATCCCTCGACCTGTAACAAGTACAATTATTGTAATCACAATGGACTTCTACTTCTTTATTGTCTGAGAGAATACACAAATTTAACATTAATAGCATGGATCATGTTTGATTCAGCTTATATCAAAATTGCAACAATGTAAATAGAATTATTTCTTTTCAAAGACAGCATTGACTTTTACTTGTTTTTTTGCTTTCAAATGCTGCTTCATGTATTTTAACATTCTACTAGCAGTTATCAGGTAAAAAAAAAAAAATTAAGTGTTATTTGACAAAAAGAATGTTTCTCTTTTCCTACAAAGGACAGTTAAAATTTTAAATAAAATGCTCCGCTGGGCGCAGCTTGATACGACCGCAGAGGTCAAACCCTGAACAGTTGGGGCAAGTATGGACACAACATTCAAGCTTGATACAGCACTGAATTTGGATTGTGATTAAATATTTGACACAGCATAGGTTTCTGACACAGAATGAAGGTGGTCTAAGAACTAATTTACCTATTCAAACCATATCATTATTATTTTATATATAAATCAGAAATAACCAATTTAAAATGGAAAATTTTAAAGAAAAAAATCCCCCAATTTTTGAACCCCTTATGATTCATCACCCCAAACTCAATCCCAGCCTTCCCTTTGTGGTATGGTACCTTGCAGTACAATTTCAGAGAGATCCATACACTTGAACACAATTTATTGTCTGGAAACTAGAAAAATGCTTGTTTTTGGCCCTTTTGGCCCCAAATTCCTAAACGTTTAGGGCAATTACCCCAAACTCAAACCCAGCTTTCCGTTTGTGATATGGAACCTTGTGATACAATTTCATAAAGATCCATACACTAACACACAAGTTATTGTCCTGAAACCAGAAAATGCTTGTTTTTGCCCTTTTGGCCCCTAATTCCTAAAATATTGAGGTAATTACCCCATCATCAATCCCAGCCTTCCCTTTGTGGTATGGTACCTTGCAGTACAATTTCAGAGATCCATACACTTGAACACAAGTGATTGTCTGAAACTAGAAAATGCTTATTTTGGCCCTTTTGGCCCCAATTCCTAAACATTTCGGGCAATTACCCCAAACTCAATTCCAGCTTTTCCTTTGTGATATGGAACCTTGTAGTACAATTTCAGAAATATCCAAACACTTACACACAAGTTATTGTCATGAAACTAGAAAATGCTTATTTTTGCCCCTTTTGGCCCCTAATTCCTAAAATTTTGAGGCAATTACCCCAAAATCAATTCCAGCCTTCCCTTTGTGATATGGAACCTTATGGTACAATGTCAGAGAGATCCATACACTTACACACAAGTTATTGTCTGGAAGTTACAAAAATGCTTTTTTTGCCCTTTTGGCCCCTAATTCCTTAACTGTTGGTACCATAACCCCCAAAATCAATCCCAACCTTCCTTTTGTGGTATTGAACCTGATGGTAAAATTTCATAGAGATCCATTCACTTAAACTAAAGTTAGAGTGCGAAAACCAATGTGTCTTCGGACGACGACGACGACGCCAACGTCATACCAATATACGACCGCAAAATTTTTTTGCGGTCGTATAAAAATGACTTGATATTTAGAAAAAAAAAAAGAAAAATTTAGCAATTTTTCCATTTGTAAAGGGCATAACTCTAGAACAGTAAAAGTGACGGCACCAAAATTCAAACTTGATCTGTATATTGTGGTAATAAGCATTGTGTATAAGTTTCATAACATTTGGTTGAGGCAAACTTAAGTTAGAGAACGGAAACGAAAAATTTAGCAATTTTTCCATTTGTAAAGGAGCATAACTCTAGAACGGTAAAAGTGACGCCACCAAAATTCAAACTAGATCTGTATTTAGTGGTAATAAGCATTGTGTGTAAGTTTCATAACATTTGGTTGAGGCAAACTAAAGTTAGAGAACGGAAACCAACTTTAGGACGACGGACGTACAAGGTTAAACTTAATGCCCCTCCCTACGGCGGGGCATAAAAATCTATGGTGGTTTAAAAATAAACATGTGAAATAATTCTGTCAAGATTCAATTGGAGTTTTCATACAGATGAACTATTAGGATATACATAACAACACAACAGAAGGGACAATACGTCTCCCTGCATATGTGGAACAGACGTAAAAAACAACTGATATACCAAACTTTGACAAAGCATAACTATGACATGCTAAACTAGAAGCTGTAAAGAGCCAGTGTCGCTCACCTAGGTCTATTTGATTCAACAAAGGACTCTCTCCAACATTGTAGACAAGAATAGAATTCATGACAAAAATCTGTTTTTGTTGCTATAGTATTGCTGATAATTCATTCTGTTTACAGTTTATCTATCTTCTTTAGTATTTTCCCAAAACATAGAAAAGGGTAAAAAATACTCCTTTCAAGAGTCTATTAACAATTCTGCAAAATTTAATTTATTTGTAGATCTTGTCTTGCTGATAATTTTTGCTATTTGAAGTGTCTATCTATCTATTACAGTTTTCAAGATAATAGCTAATAAAATGCTCCATGAGGCGCAACTTGATACGACCGTAGAGGTCCAACCCTGAACAGTTGGGGCAAGTATGGACACATCATTCAAAGTTGATACAGCTCTGAATTTGGATTGTAATTAAATATTTGACACAGCATAGGTTTCTGATACAGAATGAATGTGGTCTAAGAACTTAAAAATTTGAAATTGGACATTTACCTATTATGGTCCAATATCCAAAATCTAAATACATGGTTAGAATCGGCATATCAAAGAACCCCAAGAGTTCGATTTTGATGAAATCAAACAAAGTTTAATTTTGGACCCTTTTGACCTCAATGTGGACAAAGTTGATAACGGGCCCAAAAATCAAAAATCTAAATACATGGTTAGATTCAGCATATCAAAGAACCCCATATATTCAATTTTTGTTGTAATCAAACAAAGTTTAATTTTGGACCCGATTTGGACCAACTTGAAAACTGGGCCCATAATCAAAAATCTAAATACATGTTTAGATTCAACCTAAGAAATCAATTTTGTTAAAATCAAACTAAGTTTAATTTTGGACCCTTTGGACCTTAATGTAGACCAATTTGAAAACGGGACCAAAATTAAAAATCTAAATACATGTTTAGATTCAGCATATCAAAGAACCCTAAGAATTCGATTTTGTTAAAATCAAACTAAGTTTAATTTTGGACCCTTTGGACCTTAATGTAGACCAATTTGAAAACGGGACCAAAAATTAAAAATCTAAACACACAGTTAGATTCGCATATCAAAGAACCCCAATAATTCAATTTTGATGAAATCAAACAAAGTTTAATTTTGGACCCTTTGGACCTCAATGTGGACCAATTTAAAACGGGCCCAAAACCCAAAAACTTAATACACGGTTAGATTCAGCATATTAAAGAACCCCAAGAGTTCAAGAATAAAACCCCATTGAAATTGGTCAAGAAATAAGCAATTTATACAAAGTATCTTCTTTTGCACAATACTGTGCAATTGAATATTTCTTGCAATTGCGCAATACTGTGCAATTGAATATTTCTTGCTATTGCACAATACTGTACAATTGACAATTTCTTGCTATTGCGCAATATTGTGCTATTGGATATTTCTTGCTATTGCGCAATACTGTGCAATTGAAGATTTCTTGCTATTGCAATACTGTGCAATTGAAAATTTCTTGCTATTGCACAATACTTATTATATAATAATTTACACATCCTGTTTGGTGTGTATCTCCTGTCATATCATTAATATTTGCTTTTAAATATAAATCAGAAATAACCAACTTAAAATGGAAAATTTTAAAGAAAAAAAAAAGGAAAAAGGAAACCCCCAAATTTTTGAACCCCTTATGATTCATCACCCCAAACTCAATCCCAGCCTTCCCTTTGAGGTATGGTACCTTGCAGTACAATTTCAGAGAGATCCATACGCTTGAACACAAGTTATTGTCTGAAACTAGAAAATGTGTTTTTGGCCCCTAATTCCTAAACGTTTCAGGCAATTACCCCAAACTCAAACCCAGCTTTCCCTTTGTGATATGGAACCTTGTAGTACAATTTCAGAAAGATCCATACATTTACACACAAGTTATTGTCATGAAACTAGAAAATGCTTGTTTTTGCCCCTTTTGGCCCCTAATTCCTAAAATTTTGAGACAATTACCCCAAAAATCAATCCCAGCATTCCCTTTGTGATATGGAACCTTGTGGTACAATGTCAGAGAGATCCATACATTAACACACAAGTTATGTCTGGAAGTTACAAAATGCTTATTTTGGCCCCTAATTCCTTAACTGTTGGTACCATAACCCCAAAATCAATCCCAACCTTCCTTTTGTGATATTGAACCTTATGGTAAAATTTCATAGAGATCCATTCACTTAAACTAAAGTTAGAGTGCGAAAACCAATGTGTCTTCGGACGATGACGACGACGCCAATGTCATACCAATATATGACCGCAAAAATTTGCGGTCGTATAAAAACACCAAAAATAGGTGAAAAATGTCACTAAAGGGTCATAACTAAAATAAAGAGTTGATTGACAATTTAGGCCATTAGACATGTTGTAAATCTTGTCTAGCTGATCATTTTTGCTCAATTAATTTTATATCTATCTATTATAGTTTTTAATATATTAGGCAAAAAGGCAAAAAATTGGTAAAATTCGTCATTAAAGGGCAATAACTATGATATGTTGTTGTCAGATGATTTGTACATCTTGTCTTGCTGATCATTTTTGATTATTTAAGTTTCTCTTTATCTATTATAATTTTTCAGATATTAGGCTAAAACACTAAAAATTGGTAAACATCATCATAAAGGGCAATAACTCCAATAAGGGGTTGTCAGTTTCTCTCTATCTATTATAATTTTCATAATAGGCAAAAATGAAAAAAATTGGTGAAATTTGTCATTTAAGGGCAATAATTCCCATAATAATGTGACGAAATGTCCGTTCCCTGAAATGGAACTTGTTTTCCCTAAAACTGTGTGTTTACGTTGTTTTAATCGTACCGATAAATGACTTTTGTTATTATATATTTCTTGTATAAGTATGTTTAAACATTGTTAACTCTAAAACTTTTATTAAAATTTATGCCTTTGTTTTTACATTTGGAACACCTCTTAACTGTTTATTTCAATTGAGGTACAATAACGTTTTACCAATTTTGGTAATTAACAGTTCCGGTTTTGGTAATTTAAGTATTTCCTAAATGGTAAATGGTAAACCAAATCAGTAAATTGGTTAACCTAAGTATAAATACAGCCGAGAATTCAAATAAGTCTTCAGCACGATTTTACATTGGGTAAGTAACCCTCGCTAATTCCAAGCGAATAAATATAAGTATAGATGCCAGTTACCAGACCAAGTAGTAACAAGGCAGACGACATATTACAATATCCGAGGAGACTAGGTCCGTATAATGAGGGTTTGTTAATTCCTTTTCAAGTTACACTTAGAAAACAACTTCGATAGTTAAACTTTATAACGAATCTTTTGGTATAGAGTTTTACCATTTACTGAATACTAAATTACAATTAGTATTAAACTTTCTGAGTATATTTTTCCGCTATCCATTTTCTTTAATTTAGAAAGAAGGTCGATAAAATGTCTATTTATTGGATTTGAACACTGTTAAGTTATCTAAAATATATATGTATTGTGGATATTTAATGCATATCAAAGTTAGAATAAGTTTATATTATTTAACGAGTCTGTTATTCATTCAAACATAAATACTAAGAGCTACCATACAAAACACACTGACACTTTCACAGGCCAAAAACCTATACCCCAATCTACCCATTTATATCCGAGTCGTTACCTTACCAGCAGTAAAACAGGGTGCATACAGAATACCAAAGTACCACGCTACCAAAGAAGGGTTACTGGTTATAACATTTATTTCCTATATATTTGTACACTCTTACAAAAACACATTCTTATAGCATAGCACTAAGGCCCGACCGCTCGGTTTTTCGTTACAATAAGTTGTCTGACAATTCTGATGTAAATAGACAAGATCCCATCATTTTCAACAATTCTGCTCCTTTCAGATTTTCTCTATTCATAGCGGTTTTCAAGATAATAGACGAAACTTGCACTTTACCCTATGTTCTATTTTTAGCCATGTTGACCATGTTGGTTGACAGACAGGGTCATCGGACACATTTTTAAAATTTCATACCCTAATGATGATTGTGGTCAAGTTACCGATAAGTTACATTTGGCTCAGTAGTTTCAGAGGACAAGATTTTTGTAAAAGTTAACAGACGACGGACGCCAAGTGAAGAGAACATCTCACTTGGCACTTTGGCTAGGTGAGCTAAAATTACATCGTATGTATAAGTGATAAATCTTACACCTTACAAATTCATTATGGGTTTACTAGTTCTTTAAGAACAAATATTTAATATCTTACCTCCAGATATTACTGTTTTTGCTGCAGTGAGTTCTGGACGATCACTTTTACTAAGTTCTTGGGATACATACTCTGATACATCATTTTTTACATCTGCAGATGGTGCTAAAGAGAATATGAATAAGATGTTAACCAGTATTAAAAAACTGTGTCAAATCATCAGATTGTTTACATAGATATAGGAAGATGTGGTGTGAGTGCCAATGAGACAACTCTCCATCCAAATAACAATTTATAAAAGTAAACCACTATAGGTCAATGTACGGCCTTCAACACGGAGCCTTGGCTCACACGAACAACAAGCTATAAAGGGCCCCAAAAGTACTAGTGTAAAACCATTCAAACGGTAAAACCAACGGTCTAGTCTATATAAAAACGAGAAACGAGAAACACGATAAATTACATAAACAAACGACAACTACTGTACATCAGATTCCTGACTTAGGACAGGTGCAAACATTTGCAGCGGATTAAACGTTTAATGGTACCAAACCTTCTCCCTTTTTCTGAAACAATAGTATAACATCACAACATAGAAAACACACGATAAAACATCAATTGGAAGGCTTAACTCAATCAAAACGTAAATTAACACACTATGAATACATAATATACATACATGAATACATGAATATATAAGATGTATTTTGAGCTATTCCTTATAAATTAAACTCCTGTTCTACGTTGTTCTTTATTTGATGAAACTTTCATATATGTGCATAACATTCAAAAGATATTTATAATAAATGTTTTCAGCAAACAGGAAGAAAACCATTGAAGGAACTGAAAACATATCACATGGTATGGCATAACTTGACAAAGCTTGGTGCCATTTATCTAGAAGCTATGACTTGCAGTTGATTAGAAATGCTACAGAAATATGCTATGGACAGAGGGTTGTAGGGACAGACAGACAGAGGGATGAAGGGAAAGACAGACAGAGGGATGTAGGGACAGACAGACAACAGACAGAGGGATGCAGGGACAGACAGACAACAGACAGAGGGATGCAGGGACAGACAGACAGAGGCAAACCAGTATAACCTCTCCTTTGGAGTGGGGAAATAATAAAATATGACAAGTTTTTTGGACTCATCAAAAGTTGAACTGTACAATATTGGCTGGCTGCAAAATATTGTTCTTAGCAAAGGAAATGTATATGTGAACTCATTCTCAACATGATTTTATGTATATTTGGTTGCAATATGCATATTTTACAGATCTATGACATAAATTATGTGCATATAATTATAAGTATAACATCATTCTTGTTTATTCACCATAACTAAAATTCTAAATTGAAAAATAAATCTATTTTAACTTCTAAGAAGTCTTAAAAAATAATTAAATACATAAGATATATGTTGAACAACGGTTGCGCTAAATTACTCCAAGACATTCGGTCAATTTTAGATATTCAAATGTCAAGAATATTTTGCAGACCTTAAAAATTCACCATATTTACCATTTTCTGAGGCAGCATTTCCACCTTCTAAAGCAGCAGCTTCAAATGCAGTCCCTCTGACAGATATTATCTTTAAACTGTCTTTAGACTTCAATGTTTGGATGGCATTACCTACATAACATTATAAATAAACAGCATTGTCTCTATGTATGTAACTTTTGTTTTTGCACAACCTTAATGTATTTACCAGTGGTTGCCTACCATACAAAACCTTGTTAGCAACAAAGTCATTATATTTCTGAAGAATTTTATGTATGAATTTTAATGAAACAGGATAGTACTGCTTCAGAGAATTCTAGTTGGCCACTTCATGTTTGAAATTTGTAAATTTCATTAAAAACATCATCTTCTGATATTAAATTAAAACTTTGCCCCATAAAAGGAATAAGAGTGGACACATTGAAATGTCGCCTGCTGCAAAAACTAATATACATGTCTTCACAATGTATTCACATACAAAATATTGTTGATCTTTCAAGGACATGGACTGTGGAATACACTTTATCCTGAAAACTCCACTGAAACATGAAAACAATGTCAAGGCCATATGGCATAAAAATATTGATTAATCAACATGGTTATTTTACTGAGGAACAGACCAAATCCTGAAACTAAATCTGACAACTGAAAGGAGATGAAGTCAAGGCCAAATAGTACAAATGAACACATTCTCCTCACAACAAATCTATATAAGAAACATTGTTAAAACACACCTTCATCCTGCTAACTTAACATAAACACTGGAGCATGATAAAATGAGGCCAAGGTCAGAATACAATGATTTGGTAACAAGATATCATCATGAACAAGCTCTGTACAATTAATACACAGCACTAAAGATACAAATATACACCTTACTACACAACTGCACATGATTCTAAACCTTGTACAATCAAATTTTATATTCATAGACAAATTGTTCCATTCCAAATATAAACATCATCAAATTTTACAAATATAAGCTTTTTATTTGTATTCTGATGTAAACATTATATTAGATGTATCAATAATACAATATAATTCCAATGTTATATGTAAAGTCTGATTTCATTGGCGTGTATCATGGAAACCAAGACAAGTATACATCTATAAACCAATTTTATGACTCATGAGCTTTATATAATATTTTTGGTCTCCATGATGCTCAGTTTTCTTTCAAAATGAAAAATAACCATACCTGCATAAATAGTTCTTATAAATGTTTCTTTGTCTTTTATACCAATTATATCAGAGATAGGGGATACATCAAGTTTGGCAGCTAACCGAGGTAACAAACCCTATTAAAATAGAAGAGTTATATAACTTTATAATCAGATATGTTCAATGTACCGGTAATACATGTATTAAAAATCAAATTAGTGAGTGGCATTATTCAATCTACATTCAATATTTGCAGATACATGCTACAAAAGTCATTTGTTCTCTTATTAATCCAAATTTCTTGTTTACAATATATTCTGTCTAAATAATCCAAAATTTCTTAATCATACAGAATTAATGTATCAACCTACACTTACAGTGAGTGGAGTTACTTTTACATTTATCTAACCAATGTAAACTTTTACTTTAATCATATAGTATAACACAATACAATGAAATTTAGCTTAAGAAAACAATAATAATAAACATTAAAGACAGTGGATTGTGTATTTGGTCATAATCTAGAAAACATGTGTTGAATAAATGTTGTGTTACCTTTCCCATTGCTGTTGCTCCAGCTAATATATGACTAAAGTTGAACTGTTTCTGTGTGGCCAACAATAAAGGGGTTAATGACTCTGTGGAAAAGAAGCATACAGTTCATAAGAAAATCTCAAATTCATAATAAATATGCAGTCAACCCTACATGTAAATAGAGGTAGATGTGGGGTAAACGTGAACAATAAAATTCAGAATACTTGCCCTAGAACACAGTTATTTCGTAGTGGATTTCTTTTAGACAATAAATTCAAATAAAAAAAATCCCACCTGCTCTATCTCAAAAAGATTTTTACAGTGTAGTGTACTACTTTTGGAACAAATAATATCAAAATATAGAAACAGATTTTACTTCAGAGTAGTGCAATTTTTCTCCAACTGATGTGTCACCTGTCATTCAATTTAAAAGAACTTAAAAAAGTTACAGGGCTCACACTACTTCAAAATCATAGGGAGAAGTGACTTCTCTTTTTGAAATTGAGAGGGAGAAGTGGTGAGATTTGAAAGAGAAGTGCTTGTTCGCTTGCGGGGCTACAATGTTTGGATACATTAAGGGCCATTTGTATCTTATCTTTTTTATATTGTTCAATTTGTACCTGGGTATACTATTAACATGATTAAAGAAACTGTTCAAATTTAAAGTTCTTTAATTTTATCATATCTAATTGCATAATCATATGAGTTCTCTTGTCAGAAAAAACAATTAAATATCTGGCAATAAAAAAAATTAAAATTCAATTAAAATAAAATGCTCTGCTGGGCACAGCTTGATACGACCGCAGAGGTCGAACCCTGAACAGTTGGGGCAAGTATGGACACAACATTCAAGCTTGATACAGCACTGAATTTGGATTGTGATTAAATATTTGACACAGCATAGGTTTCTGACACAGAATGAATGTGGTCTAAGAACTTAAAAATTTTTAATTTACCTATTCAAACCATATCATAATTATTTGCTTTTATATATCAATCAGAAATAACCAATTTAAAATGGAAAATTTTAAAGAAAAAAAATGAAAAAAATCCCCTCAAATTTTTGAACCCCTTATGATTCATCACCCCAAACTCAATCCCAGCCTTCCTTTGTGGTATGGTACCTTGCAGTACAATTTCAGAGAGATCCGTACACTTGAACACAAGTTATTGTCTGGAAACTAGAAAATGCTTGTTTTGGCCCTTTTGGCCCCAAATATCTAAACGTTTAGGCAATTACCCCAAACTCAAACCCAGCTTTCCTTTGTGATATGGAACCTTGTAGAACAATTTCATAAAGATCCATACACTTGCACACAAGTTATTGTCCTGAAACTAGAAAAATGCTTGTTTTTTGCCAGCCTTTTGCCCTAATTCCAAAAATTTTGAGGCATTACCCCAAAACCAATCCCAGCCTTCCTTTGTGGTATGGTACCTTGCAGTACAATTTCAGAGATCCATTTACTTGAACACAAATTATTGTCTGGAAACTAGAAAATGCTTATTTTGGCCCTTATTCCTAAACGTTTTGGGTAATTACCCCAAACTCAATTCCAGCTTTCCTTTGTGATATGGAACCTTGTAGTACAATTTCAGAAAGATCCATACACTTACACACAAGTTATTGTCATGAAACTAGAAAATGCTTGTTTTTGCCCCTTTTGGCCCCTAATTCCTAAAATCTGGAGGCAATTACCCCAAAATCAATCCCAGCATTCCCTTTGTGATATGGAACCTTGTGGTACAATGTCAGAGAGATCCATACACTAACACACAAGTTATGTCTGGAAGTTACAAAATGCTTATTTTGGCCCCTTATTCCTTAACTGTTGGTATCATAACCCCAAAATCAATCCCAACCTTCCTTTTGTGGTATTGAACCTTATGGTAAAATTTCATAGAGATCCATTCACTTTAACTAAAGTTAGAGTGTGAAAACCAATGAGTCTTCTGAAAGATGACGACGACGACGCCAACGTCATACCAATATAGGAACGCAAAATTTTTTTGCGGTCATATAAAAACTACTCTGTTATCAAGTTCATGAAATTAATTATTTCTCATTAAAAAGATATATAAATTTAACAGTTAAGCTTGGACATAATATAATTATATTAGTGTAATAGTCCCAGAGTTGAGCAACTCCAACTTATAAATTGAAACAATGCATATACATGGAAATATATACATTAATCAAGAAGATCTAACCAAAAGTATGTTAATGCGTGTGGATCAATTTTTGTCTGTCAGCAGTGCCATTCATGCGTCCATAGTCATTATCACAAGAATATGGATTTCGGTCATAGCGGGTCCGTTTCTGATGAAATCCCGACTCTGATCCGTAGTTGTACAATAATATGCCCAATAATTTAAATGTCGGACAAAGAAAAATTTACAAAAATAAACGATGTTTGACACGCCATTTTGGAAGGAATATGACGTTTTTAATGCAATAGATGGATAACAAGTTTACTTCAGGCAAATTTCATCAAGTTCTAATGAAGTTATAACTTATTTTTCTGAAAGTTAGAATGATTTGATGTACGCTCTCGTGTAACAAGTACTGGAAGTGATAACAAATTGTTTTTATGAAATAACATGCCACCAGCTTAAAAATCAATGCTTTAACCTCTTTTTTGAAGAAAATAAATCATTTATGTCTTGAATTTCTTTACTTTTAAATTGCTGTTTCCTCGACTTGGTAAAAACTGAATATCTTAAACAACAGGGCGACTTGTTTTCGCTTTTGGGGTCGGGCAAAGCGAAGTGACGGACGGGAAAGTGACTTCTTCGCCTAGTCGCCTGGTAGCGTGAGCCCTGAGTTAATATCATTTGAAGGTGAAAAAAAGAGTAAAGCATAACATAAAACAATATAGTATACATGGTATATAATTATTGAAACAAACTTTAACAAAGCAAATAGCAATGCCAAATTATAGTGAAAATTGTTTAATTTGAATAATCAGGTGATACAATCTTTTACCTTTGAAAGTCTCTTAGATATTAACATTCCCCCTTCCCTCACATCAATCATATGGACAAACCAAATTGATTTTGAACTGGTTCAAAATTTCATCCATTATTAAAGATTAAGAAATCTCTATATCCAGAAAGTAGAAAATTATCCTATAATGGTTATATTTTACCTCTTATTGCATATTGTTATGTGTGTGGAGTCACTGTATTAGGGAGATTTAAACATAATATAAAAATTGAAGAAGAGAATTGCAAGAATAATGTCAGATACATATTATTTTGCTCCTTCTTCAGCTGTTACATAAACAGATAATCTGGAAAACAATTGAACTATTGGGTTAATTTTTTATTGGTTCAAGTTCTGTGTAAACTGTCTGCTTTCTTGTGTTTATGTTAACTAATCTTAATAAATTTGATAGATATCAAATCTACAACACAGAAGACTTTTAACTAATCAAAGTTAGTTTATTTTAAATTTGTTTAAACCATTTCTATATTTTCACCTCCCATGAATGCAAAATAATGATGACTCTTGGTCTCAAGTATTAAGTTAATATTTACCTGGAAGAAATCCTTTAAATGCCTCATTGTCTGCCAATAATACCTTACTGACACCTGGAATTTTACTGACTTCTTCTGCAACCTGTTCATATAAAATGTGTAGAATAAATAAATGTTATGGAAACCACCAACACTGTAGTGCAATACCTATAACATGAATTATGACCTCTCAGACTAGCAATCCCATTAACCAAAATTGCTATAATCAGAATTAATCAATACAAAAATGTACCTGATATATTGTAGTATAGATCTATTATGAGTACATGTATTATCAATATCAAATTTCATGTGAATTGTAAATAGAGGAGAAAAGCCATTGTAAACCCATACTGTGTACATGCCACAGATTAAGCAATGTAGCTTGTACATTCATTGAACATATCTAAACCCAAAATTTCTCAATATTTAGTGAATCTCCTTTTTCTGAATATTCAAACAAATATAACTTTTAAAAAATTCCTCCTGCAAATGATGTTTTCATATCAAATTGAGCCTATTCAATTTTCAAGAGCTTGTGTACATGCATGTCAAATATGGTGACTTCCTTAACAGCGCAAAAAGACTTCTTTCAGAAAATACTCAGTTAATTGAGATTAGTTTCTCTAATATCTGCTTCGATTTATAAAAATACAGGATTTCAGTACAATGTGTTCTGCATGTGAAAATATTTACCAAGTTACCCTTTATAAGAACTTTTATAAGAGTATATATTGACCAAATGTGTCGTTTGAACAGATATATCATGTTAGGAGGGTATTTGCGAAAATACCAGTCGAGAATGTTAAATTTCGCTAGCCGTAAGGCTAGGGAAATTCATTCTGAAGACTGGTATTTTCAAATACCCTCAAGAACATGATATATCTGTTTAATTACACCGAATGTTAACGCTCAAAACGCATTGATGATCGTGACGTTACAAGCGTCCAGTCGGATAGAGTATTTTTTGGCAAATACCACGGCAGAGAGGGTAAAAAAGGCATATCCTTTTTGCATATACCCCGGCGGCGTTAAAAAATAAACGATATTCATTTGATAACAGTAAATTGGTGAAAAATACACTGGCTATCAACCAATCAAAACCCAGGATTCTTACATAAGGTGTAATTATGCAATAAATAAACTCATCATAGATACCAGGATAAAAAATGTGTACGCCAGAAGCGCGTTTCTTCAACAAAAGACTTATCAGTGCTGCTCCAATAAAAAAGGTTTAAAATTTCAAATAAAGTATTTGAAGAGCATTTATCATGAGGACCCAAAATTCTGAAAATTCCAATAAATTTGACATACTTGGAGTGTTTTAATTTATATTTTCCTAAGGATACATTCAAATCGGTTATCTTCTCATCATTATTTTAAATATTCATAGACAACAAATTGTCTATCCAATGCATTGTGAGCCTGAGATTTTATGTTTAAGAATTAAACAGAATGTATAAAAACATACCTTTGAACATTGTGTACCAGCAACCAGACATGTAATATCACCTCCTATTTTATTGGCAGCTGTTATTGTATTCAGGGTAATAGGTATAAGTTTCTGATTGTCATGCTCAGCAATAACCAGTGTACTCTGATACCGGCTAAACAAATATACCTTGAAGAACAAAAAATATACTTTATATTGTAGTATGCTCCAAATTACAGTAAAAATCTTCATTTTATAAATGGCAGGTACATGCACATTTTGTATGCTTGAATATACACATTGTAGTTACTTTAAATATTCAGGATGTCAATCATATTTAGTACAATACTGAAACTGGAGGCTCAGTCATGCAACTGGATCTTTGTGCATCTTCAGAATTGGCCTCTCTCCAACACTGTAGACTAGAATATAATTTGTGACTAAAATCTCCTTTTTGTTGATCCTGTCTTGCTGATGATTTTACTGTTTAGAATTTTTCTCTATCTTATATAATTTTTGCCCAAAACAGTGACTTTCCTGCCTTTATTTTGGGTCCGAATATAGGCCCCATTCCCAATTAGAAAAACCCTATTTTTTCCCCAAATGAACACTGAAAATTCCCAATTTAATCAAGTTGTAGCATTCATATGAAAAACCCTGATGATATATATTAAAATGCACCAAGGAAAAATCAAAGTGATGGAAAACACTCATGGAAAGATTGGAAGAGTAGTTTGAATAATTTCAAATCATATTTAGGTATGGTGTTGACAAAAAAGAACATTAATAAAGCACTATTGCTGACAATTGCATTAACTGTCAGTCTTTAGAAGGAAAAGCACTTTTCCAGTAGATAAAATGAGTTAAATGTGAATCAAATTGAATGATAGGGGGTCCCTTAACTTGCACAACAATTTATTTTAAATTGCAGTTTATATCTTAACCAAATAATGTTCTCTGTTACATGTTTCACCTTTTACATTTTATCTTTTGAAACAAAACAGAAATTGCAAATCACAGATTCTTCTAGTAAAGTTTATCAATTATCCTTGTAAAATATAGGACCAACAGATAGACTTGAAGCTAAGAACTTTATTGTGTCAAAAAAAATAATCTGAAAAGGTTGTTATGGCATTTTGTAAGTTGAAACATAGGTAAACTATTTTCTCCTCTGAGAATTGCTTATTGATTATGAAAACAATCATCATGATTATATGACAATAAATAAATTTGGTGTATTTACTGTCTTCTGATTGGTTAAAAGTATTACGTTTATTTTCAATGTTGTCAATTTTTATGGCGACACGCGCCCACTCTGACGTTGTGTATTCATACGCCAACATGTGCGTATGTTGTTATTGTTAATATAAATAATATAAGAAGTTCTTTGAGCCTTATTTTTGATAGAAATTTATTTATAATGAATGGCAATAATTTATTTTGAATTTATTAACATAATCCGCTTCGCGAATTATTCAATGTGAAGAGTCAAAATTAATTTTATGGTTCAATAAATTCAAAATAAATAATAGCCATTCATTAATTAAAGATTAAAAGTTGTAGAGTGTATTTTGATCAATTTATAATTTAAATATTTTTCAGCAAAGGACATTGAAAATGTACCTTTTCAACATTAAAAAAATAAAAAATTTATTTTATTGAAATGTGGATTCTATCTTGATTGCATAGATACATATATACACTTCTTATATTCAAATGACTAAAATTGTTAACAGACATTTGATGGGGAACAAACTAAAAAAAATTTGGTTTGTTCTAATTAAGAGTTTAAAAATTTTACTAACGGTTTCAAGCCAATCACCGATAAAAAAAAAATAAGTGAACCTACCTAAATTGTTGATTAATTACAGATGATTCTTGCAGATTTATCAAGTAAATTATAGGCCTTACTTATATACCTCGTATATATTTATATTCAGATTTTAAAAAAGATCTTGTTAATCCTTAATTAATCATTTATCTTTCAGACATAATTTACAGATTCACTCCATGTAGTGTAGATCAAAAGTAATAGGCAATGAATATATCTATCATCTCTGTATATCAAACATCTAATATATAAATTTGTGTATTAAATTATGAGGTCAAATATTTGTGTGTTGAGAGTGTATTGAGATGTATATTGAAGGGTCTGTATAATTATGTAAGACTGAGGTTGATTAGTAATGTGGTCAGTATGATTGGCATTTAAGATGGTGGGGCATTGTTATTAAGTCCCACCTTGTCTCTGATTGTTTGGTGATCATGACAGTTGTCAATCATAATAGTATTGTATTATTACTCAATCACCTAATCAAAATGATAAAAAAAAAGCCTGCACATCAACACACATTAAAGACATACATTCTTGAATGAACTGCTCCAAAAATATACCCAAGTTTTTCACAGTATATATGTGCATATGTGCACAGACATGAGAATTATAAGGAACTATATTTCAGTGTGTATACATTTTGTAGATTTAGTAGCTAACCTGTGCCAGAGATGGGTCTGATTACTTTCAATGTTATCGATTAAATTACAATTACTTTGTCATTTATACGATTAAATTAAATTAATGATTACTTCATTATTCAAAGTAACTGATTAAATTAACGATTACATTGGCAAGTAATCATGATTACATCTAATTACAACGAATTTCAAAATAACCACTTTGAATGATGTAAATGAATAAAGGTTAAAAATAACTGTCATGACTGTAGCACTTTTGAGAAAGGATTTTATTTGATATGTTATTGAATAATAACTTCAAACTTCATCAATTTTATAAACCACAAAGATTCACAACAAATACACCTGAACATTGTGTTACAGGTTCTGACACTTAACACTTTATTATCATTGATCTCTGAATTATTTTGACTTCAATTGAATAAAGGTTTGTAAAGCAGTTTGTTTTTTGTCTTTCTGACATTATCCAGACGTTATATGTACTTCAGGGTGCAGTCTTAGGAAGTAAAAATATGGATGAAATAAAGTTACCAGTTAAAAACATATCTAAAATTGTAGTAGAATTGTTTAAAAAATCCTAAACAAAATATAAGTATTAAAAATTATTGCATTTCACATGTCCATATATATACCAACATTTGTTTATTTTTAACAACATATTTGTCACACTTTTTGTTTGTGCTAATTAGATAAAAAAAAATATATTGCCCTACAGCTATACACAATTAGTAATTGCAATAAAACATACCTTAATTAAGTCTCAT
Organism: Mytilus coruscus; assembly: GCA_017311375.1. Taxonomy (NCBI): domain Eukaryota; kingdom Metazoa; phylum Mollusca; class Bivalvia; order Mytilida; family Mytilidae; genus Mytilus; species Mytilus coruscus. The sequence goes on along the minus strand of CM029601.1, from coordinate 3,673,395 downwards.
CCTTGTTGATTCAAAGCTGACAATAATCACAATATTAACAAAGGATTATAATTCAGGGATTAAAGAAAAGTATAACTTGAATATAACAGTCATTATCAAAATACACCTTTAAATTGTAAATACATGTACAATACCCTCTACTTAGGCTAATGATGACTTTCAATACTGTAACTGTTTATGTTTTACTGAAGTAAATAAATCAATTAACATATGCTTTATAAGTAAACAAAACTATTTTAACAAGTTAAATATTTATTAAAAGGTTCATTTAAGACATGACATATTGACCATAAACACAATATTATATATTTTTGTCATTGTAATCAGAATGTAATCAAAAAGTATTCAGGATTGTAAGGTATTTTGAAAAGTATTTGATTAAATTAAATTACATGTAATCAGATTTTTGGCTGATTAATGATTACAATGATTACTTGAAAAATTGTAATCAATTACAGCTGATTAATGATTACAATTACAATTACCCCAAGCCTGACCTGTGCTTAGTTACTTGTTGTTAGGGAGGCCGGTGCCTTAGGAAAGATTTAGAACAAGTTCCAATCTTTCCAAAAATGATATGTTAAAATTTGGTCATGATAGAAAATTGGAATTTTAATAATAATCTCATTAAACTATGATGAAAACAATGATCTATTATTTCCCAATTCTCACATATATATTCAACAGAATGATAGATACTGGTATCTATCCTTCATTACTGAAAAATGCTAAGGTAACACCAGTTTACAAAGATGGTGATAAGGTTTTAGCAACAAATTATAGACCAATTTCTGTACTTCCATCTCTATCAAAAGTATTAGAAAGGCATGTCTCAAATAACTTGTACAAGTACTTGTCTAAATTTAAACTTTTACATCCTACACAGTCAGGTTTTAGGCCACATCATTCTTGTCAAACTGCACTTATTGATATCATTGACAAATGGCTGCAAGAAATGAATGATGGTAATCTAAACTTAGAAATACTGTTAGACTTTAAAAAAGCATTTGATCTTGTAGATCATGACATTCTTTGCTTAAAGCTTGCTATTTACGGATTCAGTTAGTCTGCAGTAGGTTTTTTCAGGTCATACCTACATTGTAAGTAATAGAACACAGCAAGTAAACATTTGCAATGTTAATTCTGAAAAAAAAGATGTGAAATTTGGTGTCCCCAAAGGATCTATACCAGGTCCTCTATTATTTGTCTTATTTATAAATGACCTTCCCCTTTGCATTAAAAATTGTAAAACAGACTTGTATGCTGATGATACTACTCTTCATAAATCCGGGAAAAGCATAGAAAATTTACATGATGATATTCAAGAAGATTTATGCAAAGTTGAAGAATGGTGCAAAATGAATAATATGTTCATTAATACCAAAAAAACAAAATGTTTGGTTACTGGAACAAGTCAGAAGTTATCAACCCAATCTTTTCAACCAAATTTAGTAATAAATTCAGAAACACTACAAAATTCATCATGTGAGAAATTATTAGGTGTTAAAATTGACAGCACACTTAGCTGGAAAAATCAAATAGATCAAATTTGTGCTAGCATTTCTTCAAGAATATACCTTCTTTCTAAATTAAAGAAATTTTTAGATATTAATGCCAGGAAAGCATATTATAATGGATATATTCTGCCTCTCATCGATTGCTGCTGTATTGTTTGGGGAGAATGTAAAAATGAAGGGATAGTAAGAATATTAAAACTTAAAAAAAGAGCAGCAAGATTAATTCTTGATGCAGACCCATTACCCCATCAGTCCCCTTATTTAAAGAACTTGGATGGATGACAGTAGAAAACAGAATCAAATACAAATATTTATTGCTATTTAAATGTATGCGGAAAGAAGCACCACAGTACCTATTTCAAAAGTTTCAACTTATATCTGTTAATAATCCTTATGCTTTAAGGGGTGTTACTCAAGGTAATTTGTTAGTTCCAAAGCCAAAAACTGAACTGTTTAAAAAATCTTTTGCTTATCTGGATCAGTTTTATGGAACGGACTACCATATGAAATGCGTAAAGTGCAAAACACTTATTCTTTTAAACAAATTATAAAACAATACTTGAGACAGTCCTAATATTCAGTCTGAAATGATTGCAACTATTACTTTTTTTAGAATGTATGACTTTAATGATTTGTATATTATATCTATTAACTACATGCAATCTATAACTGTTTTATATCTTTTAATCATGGAACATGTACATTGAACTATTATGTCTATACGATTGTGTTTATATGTTGTATGTTTGCTTTTTTTCTCTTATTATTATTTTTTTTTTACTTGTATTGCATATGAGGGCCTCAGGGAAGATTAGTAATTGTAACTAACTGTGTTTACCCTCTTTAAATAAAGAATTTATTATTATTATTATTATATTATTACACGTTATACAACACATTTTCCCAATTGCCTAGGGCCCAGGCCCCATTTGAAAAAAAGGTAGAAAAATCACTGCAAAATGAAAAAAGGGTAAAAATCTGCATTTAAGGGCAATAACTCCTTAAGGATTCGACAGACAATTCCTGATACATTAATGTTGACCTATTTGTAAATTTTGTCTTGCTGATCATTTTAGATGTTGACAGAATTTCTTTATCATTTTTATCTACCAAAGTTTTTGACAAAATGCAAAAATCTTCATTAAAAGGAAATAACTTCTATACGGATAGTTTGGCAATGTTGACCTACATGTATTTGTTGATTATGTCATGCTGATCATTTTTACATCATCTTTAATCTATTATAGTTTTCAATATAACAGACAACAAGAATGTGTCCATAGTACACGGATGCTCCACTTGCATTATCATTTTCTATGTTCAGTGCACCGTGAAATTGGGATCAAAACAATCTCTAATTTGGCATTAAAATTAGAAAGATCATATCATAGGGAACATGTGTACTAAGTTTCAAGTTGATTGGACTTCCAACTTCATCAAAAACTACCTTGACCAAACACTTTAACCTGAAGCGGGACAAACGGATGGACGAAAGTACGGACCCACAGACCGAAAAAAAAAATAATGCCCCTCTACTTACTTAGGTGGGGCATGAAAATGCAAAATTTGGTAAAATTCTTTATTTATGGACTAAAACTCCTATGAGGAGTACTAGTTGACTAATAATTTGGGCAATGTTCACTTATATTGCTGATTATTTTAGGGGATTATATTTTTTGAGGGCAATTTCAATAGGTAATAATGAAAACAATTGCATTCCAATCATCAAAGTGTTTGGTTATAGGTGATGTCATTTGTGTGTTTGTTTGGCATGAGATCTACTTCAGTATGTTGAGCAAAAGGATGAATATTCTAACGGGGATGATTTCCTTATTGACTGTGTAGATTAATGTTTTAAATGATAAAATCAATATATTTCTTTTAGCAGGGTTTGATTATGTACATAAAAAGACAGACAGGTGTTTGAAAAAATGTCAAGCAGGCACAATGACTGTGTCAGTTCAAAGATGCAGGGATCCATAAAACATTAAAATGACGCTAGAAATCATCGCAAAGTAAAAGAGTTTTTCTGGTACATGTAATAAGAATGAAATAGCTGTTCGTCTGAAAATCATAAAAAAAGAGCTTGGGTCTTACAGCTTATCAGGTAACACCTGCTTCTATCAGTGGTCACACATATATATAACAGTATTAAAATTGTTGTAAATGAATGCTTGTTGGTAAGAAACTCATCGTCAAAAGATACTTGACTTGTCACACCTTCATTGTACATATGTTATTGTAGTTTGTCTGTATTTTGTTGCCAAACCATTTAATGTTAATGTGTTAGTTCTAACAAAGTTATCTCATCTTTTAAATATAAAACACTGTATATGCATATATTTTATTTCTTTGCTTAGATTATGTAAGTATTAAATGATAATTATTATATGTAAACTCTCCTTGTGGGACATTGACTGGAAAATAAAATATTAGATTTATATAATCTGATAATTTTGCACAAACCAAAGGTCAAATTTGCAATTGACGCATTATCAATGTGTGTAAAAAAAATATAAGCACAAAGAATAAAGATAACTTTTTGAAATGATGTGATTTTTCATTAAAAAAGTATTATGGTTAGTTTACCGTCTGATTAACTAATTTTGTTCTGCAGCACCTCGAAAACATTTTTATGCAACAATATTTTTTACTCCGGAAGTGATCCTACAGTTGAAATATTAAACCAAACGCGGACAGAAACGACTTTCGTGTTGATCAAGACTGACTTGCTTCCCTGCTTGCTTCAAATGCAAGATGCCAAAACCTCAACAGATAGATCATACCCCTGAAGCTAGCATAACTACACCAAAAGAGGACATTGCTAATGTTCCCAAATTTGGTTGGAGAGTAAACTTTGACCATGAATGCAAAGACAAATGTGATCCATTTGTAAAACCCAGACTCACCCACATTCCTGAATTAATTGGCCTAAGCTATAGGTAACAGTTGTAAATTGTCCTGCAGTGTATTATATCTCCGTAGGAACTTTGTAGGATGAGCTCTGAGTTAATTTTAAAAACATTTTGTTGAGTCCAACCATTGAATAAACGTATTTACATTTTGGTATTTAGTTATATTTTGCCTCCGAATGACCTTAGATCTACTCCGAATCACCTTTTGACTTCAGGCAACAATCACTTTTTAATTGTGACTTCAAATGTTTTGAATTATGATGTCAAAGTTTACGGGAACCTGTGTGATTTTACGTAATGACGGACAAATTTGCATACAAGTGTAAAACGTCTATTGTACCTGCTTGATTCTCCTTCGCCGGAGTGCCGTTGTTGCTGGGTTAAGACTGGTGAGGTACTTCATTAAAAAGTGTGGTTGCGCGCACATAAAAACTGTATGCCCTTATCAAGAAAAATTATGTTTATTTCTAAAAGAATTTATGTGCTTAATTGCACCTCTTTTGCTCTAGACGTCCAGTGCTAATAATGGTCCAAGGTGCACAACATTGCCTAGTTCTTCTTCTTCTTCTTCCAAGTAAGGAACCGGATTCAATGACTGAATGTATTAGGTCCCGCGAAAACTCTGCGCAGTGTCAGACAACACAGAAAGTTTTCTCAAGGCTATTTACATTTAAAACGTTCTCTATATATATACATGAAAACTATGTACATGATGTTATTGTCTAGGCTTTAGCAGAGCATGCATTCAGGGCAGCTCTGAATCCTTCGACTGTGTCTGCTGCTGTCGCTGATGTTGGCAGTTGGTTCCAGTCCCTGATGGTCCTTGGAAAGAAGGATTGGCCGAAGGCGTCTGTTGTGGCCCTTTCTTGGTAGAATCGGTTTTTACCTCTGGTCTGGCTATCGTTTGGCGTCAGATATTGGTTCCGATCTATGTCGATTAGATCGTGTTATATTTTGAACAGCATGCATAGCCTATTTTGTTTCCTGCGGTCTTCAAGGCCTTCCCATTTTAATGATTTTACCATATTTGTTACACAGCCAGGAGTGCGGTCTGTATAGTTATTGTTTACAAATCTGGCTGCTCTTTTTTGTACTTAATAAAATTGAGAATAGAAATGGGGAATGTGTCAAAGAGACAACAACCCGACCATAGAGCAGACAACAGCTGAAGGCCACCAATGGGTCTTCAATGCAGCGAGAAACTCCCGCACCCGGAGGCATCCGTCAGCTTGCCCCTAAACAAATATGTATACTAGTTCAGTGATAATGGACGTCATACTAAACTCCAATTGCCTTTATTTTAGTCTGTTTTGTTGGGTCCCATACTGTGCATGCATATTCAACGGAAGGTCTTACTATTGTTGAATATGCTGCTGCTTTAATGGTTTAGTGCAATCTTTTAAATTTCTTCTTATGAAGCCTAGTGTTTTGTTGCCTTTACCCACTATGTTGTCAATATGTCTGTCCTAGGTTAGGTTATCACTGATTGTTACTCCCAGTTATTTGCTGGCTTCAATGGTGTCTAGTGTGTGTCCATATAGTTTGTAATTAGTTGGTATAACTGGACGGTTCTTGGATTGTATTTGGATTACAATGCATTTTTTCGCATTGAAGCTCATTTGCCATTTATTTTCCTAGTCCTCTAATGATGTTAGGACTTTCTGTAGTAGGTCGCTTTCTGCTTGGTTGCTTATTGTTCTGTAGAGGAGGATGTCGTCCGCAAATAGTTAGGTCTCTGATGATGTTGCTGTTTCTGGCATGTCGTTTATGTAGGCCAGGAACAGCAGGGGTCCAAGAACTGTGCTTTGAGGTACACCAGAGAGTACTGGTACCTGTTCCAAGACTGCTCCCTCTAGGATAACGCTTGCCTTCTGTTTTGTAGGAATGATCTTATCCACTTGTTTGTTTTAGGGTTTACTCCGTAATACTCAAGTTTATGTAGTAGGCGATTGTGTGGCACTTTATCAAACGCTTTTGCGAAATCAAGTAGGATGATATCTACTTGGCTGTTACTTTTTAATTTCGATGCAATATCATGAATGGTGATGATAAGTTGGGATTCACAAGATCGTCGTTTGCGGAATCCATGTTGTGCGTTTGTAAGAATTTTGTGTTTGTCAGTGGTCCATTATGCTGCTAGTTATAATTGGTAATTCATGGAATGTTGTCTTGTAAAGGATAAATTTTGTTTACTGAACAAGATTTAGACAGAAACTTGTGTCAGGGATTTGATTTGGATGTAAACACTTGTGAAATCTGTTATTTTTTATTTTATGGCAATCTATATTTCAAGGCATAATTAGCACACATTTCTTCTTTCTTAACTGTTTTGGCAAATTGTCTGTTTCTAACTTACTTGGATCATTACTTTTGCACAGAAAATTTACCCTATTATTGCAAAAATATGTCTCTACACGAATTTTCCTGATGAAGTTTGTATTTTTTTCACATTTTTTTGGCAAGCCACATTTAAAAAAGGAAATGTGGTATGATTGTCAATGATACAGCTATCCACCAAAGTTCAAATGAAGTAGATGTAAGCAATTATAGGCAACCGTATGGCCTTCAACAATGACATTTGGAGAGATACCACGTGACCAAAAAAAAGACCAATTTTTGTCTCGCCTTGACAGAGTCAAAAAGCTAGACATAGGCATGCTGGTTCAGGTGGTGGTGGCGTCGTCAACAATGTATTAGTTTGTGATTAGGTCTAGTTTATGGGGAACCACTAGTGGTAGTCAATGATAGTTGGTATGCAGTTGTATTAGCATTGGCACATCTCATTTCCATGGAGATTATTTGGCCCTGCCCCTCAGTCATGGTCTATTGACTTTGAAACTTTTGCTTAGTTTACATGTATTAGTTTGTGATTAGGTCAGTTTATGGGGAACCACTAGTGGTAGGTCAATGATATTTGGTATGCAGTTGTATAAGCATTAGCACATCTCATTTCCATGGAGAATATTTGGTCCTTACCCCTCAGTCATGGTCTATTGACTTTGAAACTTTTGTTTAGTTTACATGTATTAGTTTGTGATTAGATCAGTTTAAGATGACCCACTAATGTTAAGTCAATGATATTTGGTATGAAAATGTATTGGCATTTGCAAGTCTCATTTCCATGGAGATTATATAGCCCCACTCCCTCATCATAGTTCATTGACTTTGAAAGTTTTACATAGTTTACAAGTTAATGTTAATGTTTGTGTTAAGGTTTGTTTTAAGGGAACGACTTATGATAAGTCAATGGTATTTGGTATGCAGTTGTATTAGCATTGCCACATCTCATTTCCATGGAGATTGTTTAGCCCTGTACCTTCAGTCATGGTTCATTGACTTAACTTAACTTGCATAACTTACATGTTAAAGTATTGCTATTTTAATTTCAACATTTGCATTATCAAAATAACAAAAGGTAAGACAAATCTCTGTTAACAGTTTATCTGAAATATTCAAGCAATTGTCTTTCATATGAGCCCAATATGGCCTTTGTCTGAGCTATGGTGTGAATGCTCGATTCAATTGAAATTCATCTTGGATAGTGTCTTTTCCATAAGTATAGGTCTAAATTGCCTGAACGTAAAAGGGTTTAAGAACTCTTGCAACAACTCTTATGGGTCTGTACATGTAGGTGGCATGTTGCAAGGCAAAATCATTACATGAAATAGTTTCCACTGGACATTAAGTAAACAACAATTAATATTTTTTAGAAAAATGCTATTGAATGTCAGAAAGCTTAAAAATGTCATACATAGGACAAAAAATACAGACCTATTTGTTCTGTTGATTGTTACAGATATATGAAAGTATGGATAAAGCACAAAAGACAGGGAAGAATAATGTTTATAGATCATCTGAATCAAGTTACACACAAGCCTATTTATGGTAAGAATTAACAGTAGACATAACTATTGATTAACTGAATCATAAATTTGATTGGACCACTGCATCAAGTGTGATATGGGGGCCTCTGTGTCTGAGTGGTCTAAGGAGTTCATCTACTGTTTCACTAGTCTCTCAACACTGAGGTAGTGAGTTCGAACCTCTCACTTGGCAGTTGTGTCAACTCTAATCTTAATTGACTAGGATTGTAAGTTTTCCTACTGAAGGTCAGTGGTTCTCTTCAGGGACCCAACCTTCCCAAAACAAATAAAAAACTGACCACCATAGTATAGCTAATGGTTCTGAAAGTGGCGTTTAACACCAAAAATCAGTCAATAAAGTGCATGAAGTGTGATAGGATATTTCTCCACTCTAGACAATTTAATTTTTTTAATTTCTAGGCTTGCCAGGTGATTTAAATATTTCAAATTGAACTGTCCAGAGTGGAGACACGTTGTATTGCAAGAAATTCGATTGTGGATTAGGTTACTATAATGTTGTTTTTTCTTCCAATGATCTGCTCTTATGTCGATAGGCATGGTTACCTTTTTTAGTGACGTCATAATAACATGCAAGATATTTGTCAATAAGACAGCAAAAAAATAACAAAAACCATCAAAGGTCACTTTTAAGCAAATTTGACAGGTCAATCATGTCAATGTTTAACAATAAACCTGAAGTTAAGGTCAAAGGTCCTTTTAAGTAAGTGCTACTGCTACATACTAAATGCAGGTCCAGTTTCTACATACAGTGTAAATATGCACACGTTTCATATTATTATCATTTCTCATTTGCTTCACATAATTATCATTTCACATATGCTTCACATTATCATTTTTGTGTCTTTCAGAAGTTAACTTAGAATGGTGAAAAATTAAGAGTTAAATATGAGGAAATAACACAAAATGAAATATATTTCATGTTTTTAGGACTTTTTTTCCAAGAAGAATTCTTTAAATAAATTTGTACATATTTTGCAGGTGGTCTTATAAGGGGAATAGGTTGCGGAATGGTTTAACCTTATATATCTTACATGTTATCTGTTTGGCAATGTAAGTTGTGGGCCAATTGACTGTTTCTTCCAGGGAAAGTTGTGTAGATATAACTTTATATATTTTTTACAAGTGGTTGAGGATTTTTATGATAATTATGATAATTCTGCAGATATTTCATGATATAATGCAGGCAGAGGTTGTCAAATTGGTGGTATGGATTATGGGTCTGTTGGTCTTGGATTGTAAGGAAAGTTCTTTAAAGAAAATCACAAAAATACTGAACTCCGAGGAAAATTCAAAAAGGAAAGTCCCCAATCAAATGGCAAAACCAAAAGCTCAAACACATCGAACGAATGGATAACAACTGTCATATTCCTGACTTGGTACAGGCATTTTCTTATGTAGAAAATGGTGGATTGAACCTGGTTTTATAGCTAGCTAAACCTCTCACTTGTATGACTGTCACATCAAGTTCCACCATATTGACAACGATGCGTGAACAAAACAAACAGACACAATAGGTAAAAATGTCAAAAATAAATCATAAATTTACTGTTACATATTTTACAGGCTGTCCAATAGGTGGTATAGGTTGTGGTACCATTGGTCGTGGCTACCGAGGTGAATTTTGTAGATTTCAGATGGTTCCCGGGATATATGAGCATACTATTGTTCCAGCAAATTCTGTAAGTACAATTATAATTGCAATTTTTATGACCTGTGTCAAACTGAAAGAGAGGGTATACTGTTGTACTTCTGTTTGCCATCTGTGTGTCCATCTGTCACATTTTTCTAAGGAACTACATATCAGAACTTCCTGAAATTTGATGTCGGGTTTCATGTGAACATGCCATACTGTGTGATGCGCTTTCACATTCGTCGCTAAGCAACTTCTTGTTAACTGAATATTTATATATTCTTACACGTTATGACCATGTATGAAATTTTTGTTGCATTTTTCTCAAGAACTATGAATTAGAACTTTCTGAAATTTGGAATCAAGCCTTTTTGAAAAGTATTTTGATGTGGAGCAAATAGGAAAAGTAGTTTTACCATAAAATACATTAAGATATGAAACTGTGAATAATTGACGGTGAAACCTCAATTTTATGGTTATATGATCTAGGTTCAATTTTTTATTACGTAGTAACTTAACTTCACAGCAATTTAAGATAAGAACTGTCCAACATACTGAAGCAAAGAATGATATGACCTTAATTTCCTGGCTCAGTGATTATATTCAGTTTTTAGTTAAATGAAGTTTGATGTCATATGAAGTAACTTTGCAACTTATCCTAAATACAGGTTTAGTGGACTGTGAAGTTGATTGCATGATTCAGTGATTATGTTTAAGGTGGGAGTTTAAATACAGTGTTTGTGGTAGCAAGATTCTGTTTTATTAAAGAATATGTCAAGAAAAAATATAAAATCGTTATCATGGTTTAGGTTAAGCCATGAAAAGTATCATAAAACCTTTTTGGCCTAATGATAAACAGAGCTGCATGGTAGATCACCATCCACATTGGACACTGGGTATTTATGTTGTTAAAGCAAAAAGTATTTATGAATAAATTTTGCTATCCTTTTATAAATTACATTATGAATTTTGCTTATTTTTGATGGTTATTTGGTGACCTGTAATTGTTTACATCTTTGTCCTTTGTGTCTCATTGGCAATCATACCACATTTACTGATTTTTATATTATGTTTGTTTCATGTATTTTATCTTTTTTTGTAGTTCATCTTGTGTATAAGAAAGAACAATAAAACTGTTTATCAAAAAGTCCTAACAGGAGGAAAAGGGAAGCACTTGAAATCATGGGAATGGGGATTTCCCAGACAGAATGCTACATACCATGCACTTTATCCTCGATCATGGACGGTATATGATATACCTGAGTTTAATCTTAAGCTTACATGTCGTCAAATATCACCTATCTTCCCTAATGATTACAAGGTAGGTTGTATACCAATTTTCCTAACTGACGTAGATCATTAATTGACAAACTTATAAATGTTCTGTATCATTTGTTATTATGAGATGGTAAAATTAGCTAGCAACAGTCACTCAATCTAGGGCCAGGTTACATGTATATACATTTGTGAAAGTCTGATATTTTTGTCGAAACAAATCATTTACTATTTTAGTATATAGACTGAACAAGGGAAACTTTTTTTATTTTGTATATGATTTGCATTCATTGAAAATATCTGCATACATCCTTCAAACTGATTTGATTTAGCCCTTATCGGTTTCAAAGGTACTTAAAAGGAAAAAGCTATAATGAAGACACTCTTTTAACAAAAGAATATACCGTTAGATCTGTTTAGGTCCCAATTTAGATCAAATTTTTTAAAGAAGAATTGAAAATTTTGATTTCTTGTGAATGTAAGAGCTATCATGAACTGCCAATGGATTTGTGTAACTGTGAAGCCAAACTACACAAATGTCAACCAGTCAGGTTTTTAAAATATTATGCTAACATACCCACCACAAAAGTTGCTTACCATATGATGATGATGATGGATGGCTGCTTAACGTCCAGTGCCAAATTAATATGCATATTCTATGCTCTTACTCCTTAATGCCGCCTGCTTAGCAGAGAAGCAGTAAATACTAATTTTAAAGTCTTTGGTTTGACCCGGCCGGGTTGGAACCCACGACCTCCCACACTCGAGGCAAACATACTACCACGAGACCACCGAGGCGGTGAAAAGTTGCTTATTGATTGTCCTGAAACTAAAGAATATCAAAGATAAAAGTCACCTATGTAGTAATAGTTGTGATCAGTTAGGTAATGAAATAAAAAAAATCTTTACATACAAGGCTATTTCATAACTACTCATACTTTTCTGGACTAATGCTGTCTAAGAATTCCATTTATTCAGGCAGAGGTTGTCAAATTGGTGGTATGGATTATGGGTCTGTGTGTCTTGGATTGTAAGGAAAGTTCTTTAAAGAAAATCACAAAATACTGAACTCCGAGGAAAATTCAAAAGAAAGTCCCCATTCAAATGGCAAAACCAAAAGCTCAAACACATCGACGAATGGATAACAACTGTCATATTCCTGACTTGGTACAGGCATTTTCTTGTAGAAAATGGTGGATTGAACCTGGTTTTATAGCTAGCTAAACCTCTCACTTGTATGACTGTCACATCAAGTTCCACCATATTGACAACGATGCGTGAACAAAACAAACAGACACAATAGGTAAAATGTCAAAAATAAATCATAAATTTACTGTTACATATTTTACAGGCTGTCCAATAGGTGGTATAGGTTGTGGTACCATTGGTCTGGCTACGAGGTGAATTTTGTAGATTTCAGATGGTTCCCGGGATATATGAGCATACTATTGTTCCAGCAAATTCTGTAAGTACAATTATAATTGCAATTTTATGACCTGTGTCAAACTGAAAGAGAGGTATACTGTTGTACTTCTGTTTGCCATCTGTGTGTCCATCTGTCACATTTTCTAAGGAACTACATATCAGAACTTCCTGAAATTTGATGTCGGGTTTCATGTGAACATGCCATACTGTGTGATGCGCTTTCACATTTCCTAACAACTTCTTGTTAACTGAATATTTATATATTCTTAACGTTATGACCATGTATGAAATTTTGTTGCATTTTTCTCAAGAACTATGAATTAGAACTTTCTGAAATTTGGGATCAAGCCTTTTTGAAAGGTATTTTGATGTGGAGCAAATAGGAAAAGTAGTTTCACCATAAAATACATTAAGATATGAAACTGTGAAAAATTGACGGTGAAACCTCAATTTTATGGTTATATGATCCAGGTTCAATTTTTTATTATGCAGTAACTTAACTTCACAGCAATTTAAGATAAGAACTGTCCAACATACTGAAGCAAATAATGATGTGACCTTAATTTCCTGGTTCAGTGATTATATTCAGTTTTAGGTAAATGAAGTTTGATGTCATGTGAAGTAACTTTGCAACTTATCCTAAATACAGGTTCAGTGGACTGTGAACTTGATTGCATGATTCAGTGATTATGTTTAAGGTGGGAGTTTAAATACAGTGTTTGTGGTAGCAAGATTCTGTTTTATTAAAGAATATGTCAAGAAAAAATATAAATCGTTATCATGGTTTAGGTTAAGCCATGAAAAGTATCATTAAACCTTTTTGGCCTAACGATAAACAGAGCTGCATGGTAGATCACCATCCACATTGGACACTGGGTATTTATGTTGTTAAAGCAAAAAGTATTTATGAATAAATTTTGCTATCCTTTTATAAATTACATTATGAATTTTGCTTATTTTTGATGGTTATTTGGTGACCTGTAATTGTTTACATCTTTGTCCTTTGTGTCTCATTGGCAATCATACCACATTTACTGATTTTTATATTATGTTTGTTTCATGTATTTTATCTTTTTTTGTAGTTCATCTTGTGTATAAGAAAGAACAATAAAACTGTTTATCAAAAGTCCTAACAGGAGGAAAAGGAAGCACTTGAAATCATGGAATGGGATTTCCCAGACAGAATGCTACATACCATGCACTTTATCCTCGATCATGGACGGTATATGATATACCTGAGTTTAATCTTAAGCTTACATGTCGTCAAATATCACCTATCTTCCTAATGATTACAAGGTAGGTTGTATATCAATTTTCCTAACAGACGTGGATCATTAATTGACAAACTTATATATGTTCTGTATCATTTGTTATTATGAGATGGTAAAATTAGCTAGCAACAGTCACTCAATCTAGGACCAGGTTACATGTATATACATTTGTGAAAGTCTGATATTTTGTCGAAACAAATCATTTACTATTTTAGTATATAGACTGAACAAGGGAAACTTTTTATTTTGTATATGATTTGCATTCATTGAAAATATCTGCATACATCCTTCAGACTGATTTGATTTAGCCCTTATCGGTTTCAAAGGTACTTAAAAGGAAAAAGCTATAATGAAGACACTCTTTTAACAAAAGAATATACCGTTAGATCTGTTTAGGTCCCAATTTAGATCAAATTTTTTAAAGAAGAATTGAAAATTTTGATTTCTTGTGAATGTAAGAGCTATCATGAACTGCCAATGGATTTGTGTAACTGTGAAGCCAAACTACACAAATGTCAACCAGTCAGGTTTTTAAAATATTATGCTAACATACCCACCACAAAAGTTGCTTACCATATGATGATGATGATGGATGGCTGCTTAACGTCCAGTGCCAAATTAATATGCTCTTACTTCTTAATGCCGCCTGCTTAGCAGAGAAGCAGCAAATACTAATTTTAAAGTCTTTGGTTTGACCCGCGGGTTGGAACCCACACCTCCACACTCGAGGCAAACATACTACCACGAGACCACCGGGCGGTGATAAGTTGCTTATTGATTGTCCTGAAACTAAAGAATATCAAAGATAAAAGTCACCTATGTAGTAATAGTTGTGATCAGTTAGGTAATGAAATAAAAAATCTTTACATAAGGCTATTTCATAACTACTCATACTTTTCTGGACTAATGCTGTCTAAGAATTCCATTGCATATTCAATGTGTGCAATAAATATGCAATCTAGATTTGTTTTGTTTCATTCCTTCGCCAGAATAATATAAACAACAAACAATTGAAATTTGGCTTATTATTTGTCATGGCATTTATTCAACAATATTCAACAATATCAACCAACAAACAACCAACATCAACAAACTGGCCAGTTAAAACTTGATGACAATTGGTCACTGAAGGTAAAACCAACAGTAAATGCAGAATAATTTCTAGCTGCTGGGCAGATCCATAACAGCTCAATGAACAATATTTGAATAAATCACTGCCAAAATTGGCATTTTAGTGAACTCTCAATCAAATGCTAATCCGCCATGACAATTGAATAAGCAGCATAAATTAAACGAAAATATAATCAACTAGTTGTTATTCATTTCAACATACAACAAATATAAACAAACATCATTCATGCATCGGATAAACAGAATTATTTGGTATATAATCAAATTGTTCTAAAGCAGTTTGAAAAGAATTCAAAACTATATCAGTGCCAATAAACGATAAACGTACTCCATCATGACTAACCAAAGATAAATGTTTGACTTAAAAATCAGAATGAATTATAGTGTTACCCCCAGTTTTAATTAAATGTGATTTAACTCCCCTATTTATACGTTTCCTGGTTGCATCCATTGCTTTTAAATCTTTTGAACATCTTCATTTCAACCTTGGTAATATGCTTGAAAAATAATTTAACTTCCATTCACCATACGTCCAACTATATCTAGCATAAATTAAATATAAAATAAAAGTTTTTGCACAGTTTCCAATCTAATTTCATTGCCACCACAGTGAAGCAAAACAGCATCTGGTAAACCCCCACCATGTATCACATTCTCTACTATTGGTACAACATTATATAGTGACATACTGGACATTCCTGCCCACATCAACTTGTATGTAACTGTAAGTTATCTGTTAATGTTTTGACAACACAATGTTCATCATCATTATCATTTGAAGACAATATTAAACTTGTCGAACAACCAATTTGATCCTTCTTAGAAGACATAATTGTAACAAAAACTTTAGAATTAATATCATCAAATTTAATATCTGAATATTTTTAAACATGCTTATCAGTTTTGTGATTTCTCTAATTCTCATAAATCCAAAATGGCTTAAGCAAATCCTCCCTAAACATATACAAACATTGAAGAATTAATTCAAGCTGTTTTAATACATCAACAGTAATAGGTTTCTTGAATCAACTCTTTTACCCAGATGCTACATACCTTTAACATTATTTCCAAAATGAATGATTTGCTATAATCATTTCAATTATTCATTTTCAACTTATGATTAATTCTGATAGATATGTTTTGAAGGATATAGGAATAACTATTTTTGAAAGATATGTAAATTAATTGTATGATTAACAGGAGGTGGCCAACTTTCCTCTATTCGAAAATAGGTCAGAAATTTATGAATGAATTGATGCATTTTCATACACATCCATTGTATTTGAAGAAACAGATTGCTGTAAAAGTTTATTCACTTCATCTTTAAAAGGTTCCAGAACTCCACTGGAATTGGATGTGGAAAATCGCTGTCAAGTGGTGCAGACATTGAAATTTCTGAAAATTTGCAGATAATGCATCAGCAATTGCATTGTCCTTTGACAAAATGTGAACAGCTTTAAACTGAAAATTACCAATTAGTGAACAGTGAATAATTAAACTCAAAGCGGACGTAACTAGTTAATATTTTCTTGACATTTTGTTTAAAATATTCACTACTGCCAGATTATCAATGTGAAAAGTATGTTTCTTGTATAATTTATCAAACCAGTGCTATTGGAATGATATCAAATATGTTATATCTTCAATTATTTCTGAACTATTCCATTCTTTATGCCACTCAATTGACCATTAATATAAATTGCACACCCTTTACCTAATTCACCAGCACTTCTGTATATATAGTTAAAAATAAAAATTTGATATCCATCCTATATCATTTAAATACGAAATCCCATTATTCTGTTCCAAAATAATTTCCATATCAATAGATAAACGTGAAACGATTTTGACACTTTGTCCAGGGTCGAATACAACTAAACGCTCTTCCAGCAGGTATAGCCTTCGTGCAGAAAACTAATGAACCACATATTGACTGCAATTCTTTTAACGTTACTTTTTCTTGGTTTATAAATTATTAATTCTGTTTAAAAGTTCTTCAATCTTTTCATGTGGAATTTAAACAAGCATATTAACAGTATCAATTGTAAGACCCAGATATTCAATCAGTGTAGTTGGGCCTTCATTTTTTCATTTGCAAGTGAGACTACAATATCTTTGCAAATTTCATCAATCTGAAACATCAGTTGTTCACATTCATCAGAATCTGATTAGACAAAAATTAAAAACTTCAAAATAGTGGTCTATATTATTTGAACCAGACTTGTTTTAAAACCAATTCAAAAGGCTGAAAACTTCTCAAATTTAGCATATGAAATTGAGCAGCCCAATGTCATTGCCTCGTCTATGTAGTATTCATCTACAATTTTAAAACCAAGTTAGTCAAAATCTCATGTATAAACCGGAAGTAATCAACAGCATTATCAAATGAAGAATATTTAACAGAGGTAAACCTTTCATCTTCGCTGCTCAATGGCTGATATGATAAACGGGTAATCAGACGAAAAACCTTTTTTTTTTTTTCTTTTTAAACTAATCCAATAGGAGAATATCTAAGATTAGATATTGGTCTTTTACAAAAAGGAACTGCTATTCTTCATAATGATATTTCAGATTCAATCTTATATCTAGCTCAATAGGATTTGACAAAACAGATTTTAAATTTTTGATTCAAGTGGAAATCTTGGTCAATTATGTTTCAAGCTAAATCCAAATTTAAAACCAATAAACAAAATTTTTCTGAATGACAATTTACCATTCATATTTGTAACCCTGTGTTATTATTATTCTTGCTCTCAATTGCAAGCAATAATATTTGGAATTGTACTTTGGCTTCAGTGACAAGAATTTCTACATTTTCTTATGTAAAGTTTTCTGATCAGATTTTGAAATATTCTAGCAATAGATTATTGATATTTTGTATGGTGTTGCTGTAACATTTAAATATCTCAAAAGTAATTTAGAGGTCAGACTCCTTAGTTACACTTCATAGCTATACTCCATTGAGGTTGCTGTAATTGTATCACTTACCATTGTTTAAGATAAATATTTTGGTAACACAGTGCATCACATTGCTGTTTATTATATGGCTGTGATGCAAAACTTTATTATGATTATTAAAGGTTTTTGTTTTGTTTTGGAAAGTTTGCTATAGCTTGCTATAGCAATTAACTTTCTATGGCATCGACCTCAAACCGGAAGTGACAGACTATCTTACTTTAGGATGTGTGTTCTACTCCTAGATAATGTAGTACTGGTGTTTGAAAACTAATTTTAGGAAGATGCTTTTGAAATTTTGAGTTACTTATATTTTGATTAGCTTACAGCTTGAATTAAAATGTACTGAATGTTCATCGATAATTCAAATAATTCAACTTCATTTTGAAAATGGCTGTCACAAATACTACTTAGCGATCTGTGCTGCGGAAAGTAAAATCAATACACACACGAGACAACAGTTTCTACGTTATGCTTTTATCGGTATTCTCCAGACGTGCGTGAGATCCATATATGTGCCTCAAGCGGGAGTACTATAATCCCAGTTTTAGGGTTTCTTCCTGTCCTCCCGTTGAAGAGAAAATTAATACCGTGTTTAAAATATTTCATGAATGAACATTTTCGCGCTTACTACGATTTTTATACGACCGCAAAAAATTTTTGTGGTCGTATATTGTATGACGTTGGCGTCGTCGTGCCGTCTCGTCGTGATGCGTCCGCGTCGTCGTCGTCTCGAAGACGCATTGTTTTCGCACTCTAACTTTAGTTTAAGTGAATGGATCTCTATGAAATTTTACCATAAGGTTTAATATCACAAAATGAAGGTTGGGATTGATTTTGGGGTTATGGTACCAACAGTTAAGGAATTAGGGGCCAAAAGGGCCAAAAATAAGCATTTTGTAACTTCCAGACATAACTTGTGTGTTAGTGTATGGATCTCTCTGACATTGTACCACAAGGTTCCATATCACAAAGGGAATGCTGGGATTGATTTTTGGGGTAATTGCCTCAAAATTTTAGGAATTAGGGGCCAAAAGGGCAAAAACAAGCATTTTCTAGTTTCATGACAATAACTTGTGTGTAAGTGTATGGATCTTTCTGAAATTGTACTACAAGGTTCCATATCACAAAGGGAAAGCTGGAATTGAGTTTGGGGTAATTGCCTGAAACGTTTAGGAATTAGGGGCCAAAGGGCCAAAATAAGGATTTTCTAGTTTCAGACAATAACTTGTGTTCAAGTGTATGGATCTCTGAAATTGTACTGCAAGGTACCATACCTCAAAGGGAAGGCTGGGATTGAGTTTGGGGTGATGAATCATAAGGGGTTCAAAAATTTGGGATTTTTTTAAAAAATTTTCATTTTTTTCTTTAAAATTTTCCATTTTAAGTTGGTTATTTCTGATTTATATTTAAAAGCAAATAATAATGATATGGCAGGAGATACACCAAACAGGATGTGTAAATTATTATATAATAAGTATTGTGCAATAGCAAGAAATTTTCAATTGCACAGTATTGCAATAGCAAGAAATCTTCAATTGCACAGTATTGCGCAATAGCAAGAAAATCCAATAGCACAATATTGCAATAGCATGAAATTGTCAATTGTACAGTATTGTGCAATAGCAAGAAATATTCAATTGCACAGTATTGCGCAATTGCAAGAAATATTCAATTGCACAGTATTGTGCAAAAGAAGATACTTTGTATAAATTGCTTATTTCTTGACCAATTTCAATGGGGTTTTATTCTTGAACTCTTGGGGTTCTTTAATATGCTGAATCTAATCGTGTATTAGGTTTTTGGATTTTGGGCCCGTTTTAAATTGGTCCACATTGAGGTCCAAAGGGTCCAAAATTAAACTTTGTTTGATTTCATCAAAATTGAATTATTGGGGTTCTTTGATATGCCGAATCTAACCGTGTATTTAGATTCTTAATTTTTGGTCCCGTTTTCAAATTGGTCTTCATTAAGGTCCAAAGGGTCCAAAATTAAACTTAGTTTGATTTTAACAAAATTGAATTCTTAGGGTTCTTTGATATGCTGAATCTAAACATGTATTTAGATTTTTGAAACTTGGAATTGGATGTGGAAAATCGCTGTCAAGTGGTGCAGACATTGAAATTTCTGAAAATTTGCGACGATAATGCATCAGCAATTGCATTGTCCTTTGACAAAATGTGAACAGCTTTAAACTGAAAATTACCAATTAGTGAACAGTGAATAATTAAACTCAAAACGGACGTAACTAGTTAATATTTTCTTGACATTTTGTTTAAAATATTCACTACTGCCAGATTATCAATGTGAAAAGTATGTTTCTTGTATAATTTATCAAACCAGTGCTATTGGAATGATATCAAATATGTTATATCTTCAATTATTTCTGAACTATTCCATTCTTTATGCCACTCAATTGACCATTAATATAAATTGCACACCCTTTACCTAATTCACCAGCACTTTGTATATATAGTTAAAAATAAAAATTTGATATCCATCCTATATCATTTAAATACGAAATCCCATTATTCTGTTCCAAAATAATTTCCATATCAATAGATAAACGTGAAACGATTTTGACACTTTGTCCAGGGTCGAATACAACTAAACGCTCTTCCAGCAGGTATAGCCTTCAGCAGAAAACTAATGAACCACATATTGACTGCAATTTTTAACGTTACTTTTTCTTGGTTTATAAATTATTAATTCTTGTTTAAAAGTTCTTCAATCTTTTCATGTGGAATTTAAACAAGCATATTAACAGTATCAATTGTAAGACCCAGATATTCAATCAGTGTAGTTGGGCCTTCATTTTTTCATTTGCAAGTGAGACTACAATATCTTTGCAAATTTCATCAATCTGAAACATCAGTTGTTCACATTCATCAGAATCTGATTAGACAAAAATTAAAAACTTCAAAATAGTGGTCTATATTATTTGAACCAGACTTTGTTTAAAACCAATTCAAAAGGCTGAAAACTTCTCAAATTTAGCATATGAAATTGAGCAGCCCAATGTCATTGCCTCGCCTATGTAGTATTCATCTACAATTTTAAAACCAAGTTAGTCAAAATCTCATGTATAAACCGAAGTAATCAACAGCATTATCAAATGAAGAATATTTAACAGAGGTAAACCTTTCATCTTCGCTGCTCAATGGCTGATATGATAAACGGTAATCAGACGAAAAACCTTTTTTTTTTTTTTTCTTTTTTAAACTAATCCAATAGGAGAATATCTAAGATTAGATATTGGTCTTTTACAAAAGGAACTGCTATTCTTCATAATGATATTTCAGATTCAATCTTATATCTAGCTCCAATAGGATTTGACAAAACAGATTTTAAATTTTTGATTCAAGTGGAAATCTTGGTCAATTATGTTTCAAGCTAAATCCAAATTTAAAACCAATAAACAAAATTTGTTTGTCCTGTTCATTAGGATAATCTTAATTGTTCAATTATTAATACGTGAACGTCCCTTCTTCCAAATATCATATGTCATTTGATTAAATCTATGGATGGAATACCTTGTGTTTATTGGTGGCCTATATCTATTTGTTGAACAAATGAAGACCTGTTTTGTGAAACTGGTTAGACATATGAGATCTATTTTGGATAAACACTGGTGGCATCAATGATCCCTTATGAAAACCTTGGTTACTTTGTAAGCTATCAAATCTAACACATAAGACTGGATGTTGTAATGAACATTTCATACAGTTATGTCTGTAAAACACTGAGATTTATGACAATAACCTTTAAAGTTATAATCAAACAATGTCTTTGTAAGTTAGCCTGACAGACTACAGGATTAGGTGTGCCTTGCATCCCTTTACAATGAATTTCAACCAAAGAAAGCCATCAATCTCAGACAAAGATTTGGAGTGTTTTAGTGATACACTTAATCTAAATTTTCTATCATACGGGTAAACTCTGTCAAAAGGTGCATCTGATATAAAATCTCTTATGATTAACATGTATGTAAACAAGTCTTGTGCTAAGCTAGCATGTTTTTGAAGAAGTATTTTGAAAAAAATTGCAAATGCTTCAGTCCATAATTCAATGTTATTTATTGTTTTGACCTTTGAAGGTTAATGAGAAATGACAAGCATTCCATTTTAACAGTAACACTTTGTTTCTGGTCCAAAAACTACTATAATATTGACTATTTTGTTGAAGAAGAGTACAAAATCAACATTTACAATTCCGAATTTTTCTATTATTTGCTGAGAAACAATTATGTCAATTTCATTAGTAACATGGTATAAACAAAGGACAGGTAGTATTTAAAGTATTACCGGTTGAGCCTGAACTGCCGTAGTTTTCAGTTGTTTCTGAGGTGGAGGTTGATTATTGGGCTCCACAGGTTGATCTGCTTGTTGAAGCTCAGAGCTGCACGCCTTCTCTTTCCGTGTCTTACTCTGTTCACCACTCGGACAACTTCCTCAGGACGGGTACCTTTTCTGGTGCTGGTGCTTCCACGAGGAGCAGGTTGTTGAACCCTAACGTTGTTTACTCTTGGTCTTAATCTCCGCTAACTCTCATTTCTTCTATTCTTTATAAAAATGAAGTCATTATAATTATATTGTTTTTATAAATATATAAAGATGTTTTAATATATGAAACAGATTACATTGATGCCTCGGCTGTATATAGATAAAATGTCTGTACCTAAAATATATACTATTATAAATGTGTATATAATGTACCTCTAAAGACAGCTATAAGTGTATAATAACCAGCAGTAATTTGAGCGGCAGTTGTAAATGCCATTAAATTTGTAATAATCGTATGCTCCATAACATGATAACAGGTATAATATCAGTGTCAATTTATTGAATCAAATTTAAAGAAAGTTTTATGCACAATAACATGCAGCAAACTAAACAGCAGTTGTATTTATAATCAAATAAATGCCGTCAAATTTGTAATAATCATGCGTCCGCAACTTGAATAACCGGTATATCAGTGTCAATTAAGTACCTGAATTATATAGGTAAAGAACATAAATTAAAATAATGTAACTAAGCGTATAATTGTCAGCAAGCCTACACAAGGATTCCATACCTAATTATACATGAGAATATTTAATGCTACTATGGTAAAATCGAAACAAAAACTTACAGATAAAAATACCTTGTTAAAGAACTGTGAATTAAATGCAACAACCATGAGTAAATGAAATTGAATGGTAATAAATAAGCACATATATATATATATAAATCTAATTCGAGTGGCATTAAACAATTCATTAATTTAATAATTAACGTGAAGAGAAACATATAATTATACGAACACATGCGAACACGTCTTAAATTTAAAGTTATACCCGTTTTACTTTATCGTCACAGAATTTAAACTCACAGGTAAAACAAGTTTGCTCTTTAAATATAAACCAAATTATTATAGTGAATTAAAATGAATAAAAGGAAACATATCTAAAGTATAACGGATAAACTTAACCAACTTATCTTATTTACGCTCTGGTCCTATCCTTGTGCAATTCTGTTGAGAAATAATCATTGAATGAAAATTGAGCCGGAACACGTGTTTATATATGACTTAAAGTCCACGAGGCGCTTAAAGCATATTCTTTCGTATGTTTAAATATATGGTTGTAAAGATTTAAATGGCAAACCGTAAACAATGGACTGACTGTACAATCGAAACTCAATAAACAAATACATGTATTTTGAATGCAATAAATCAATTTAATTATTAGATCATTAAATTTTATTAATTTAAAGAATGGTGCCTGTTTGAAACAGTTAAAAAAAATGTTTTGTATTTCAGGATACCAGTTTTCCAATGGCAGTATTTGTATGGTCTGTAGAAAATATGTTTGTATTTCAGGATACCAGTTTTCCAATGGCAGTATTTGTATGGTCTGTAGAAAATATGTTTGTATTTCAGGATACCAGTTTTCCAATGGCAGTATTTGTATGGTCTGTAGAAAATATAGGACAAGAATCATTAGATATCAGTATTACATTTACATTTAAAAATGGTAGAGGTGTAAAGGAAGATTGTAATCCTGGTAACTGGACTGAACCATTTGAAAGTGAGGCTGAGGGGCAGAAGGTTGCAGGAATGATGATCAGACAGAATATACGTGACATGAAATGTACATATGGAATAGCTGGCTCTTTCAAGGTGTAAATTAATGCTACAGAATTCTGTTGATCATAAGAAGTTAAATCTTGTTGATAAATGATTCTAGAACACTTTATGAGTGCTAGTCAGAATAAGCCAAAATCACAAAACATAATGAATGGAGAAGTTGTGTAAATCTTATACAAATTCATTGAGAGCGCTTTTATATGTATTACAAAAAATAGGAATTGTAACCGTAAAAAGTGCTGTCTTATAGTAAATTCTTTCATCAGTTATATGTTTGAAGAACCATCAGCAAAAAAAAACATAGCAGTCTCTTTGTAGTTTATACATTGTTATGAAATACTTTGAGAAGAAAGCAGAAATTTGTTATGAAGCATTTTTTCTCAAAACTAACATGGCAGATGTAAACAAACTTTGTGAAATCAGGAGTTTCTCTTTAATCATGCTTGTAGTACTGTATAATCCATGTCCCTGTCTGGCAATTTGAAGACTTTGTATTATACATGCCCAAATTCAGTTATGGTTTAATTAAAGTCATTAAAAATATAATGGCCTAGGTATCAATCAAATCAACTTTTGTAAAAATTAAGAACATTTTAGGAAGATATATTACTTATTAATTATACGATTTCAAGGAAATACAATGATTTCCCAGTCAACAAAAAAATTGATAATTTCACTTTGAAAAAGTCTCATAATTTTAATCCTCTGACATCACACAACAAATGGTGTTGTTGAAAAACATGCCTGAAGAATTCAGACTGTTGAATATCTTTTGATATTTGAATTCTTGGATTAGATATTTTATAACTATTTGCACAACTCCTTGCAGTTTTTAATCTTTATTTATTCCCTTTATAGAATGGTGTGTAATGTAGAGTACAAAGTCACAGTTCAATCCTAAAGGATCAGGACAGGATTTATGGGAAGATCTCAGTGATGATGGAAAATTAAAATCCGCGACAGGTATTCAATTTTAATCGAATTAATTCCCCAAAATAGCAGTAGTACTTCTCCTTCTATCACATAGAATCAAAGTCACATTATTTTATCATACCTACACAGATTCAAGTTCACATTATTTTTTCTGAGATCAATTTACATATTTTAATTGTATATTTGATTTTGTATTTCCAGAATAGAAAATAATCATACTGGTTGAGTGTCCTACCAGTTATTGTCAGAGTTCTTAAATATTCTTGAATAGAAAGTCTGCTTAGAAAGGGCCAGTTACTGTCTTTTATGAATCCATCTACTAAATGATAGAAATTATCCCTTGATCAGAACTTTAACGTCACATTTTCTATAGCAAGAATAGCACAAAAATATCAGGTCAAATAAACCAAACACTTTGTCAGTCTTGTAAATGTATTTGATAAATAGATTTAGAAGTTATTTTTTGTCTTTTAATTTGAATATCATGCCTTCTTAATAAAAGTTACTACATTTACTTTTATACCAAAATGTCCGCAATTTATGAAACCGCATTGTGTTCCAGGTAAAATAATCTCATGCTAAACATAAGTTTATGGGATTTTGGTGATGGCCTCATGTGCACAAAGAGGACTGAGTAAGTAAATAAACAAAAGTTTGCTGGTAGTTTTGATTCTTTTGCTCAGAGTGTTTTAAATTTGACATAGGTTGATAATGACATGGTTGAGGGTCTAACTCACAAGAAATTATATAGCATTGCTGGAAAAAGTTAAAAAGATATACAGTAAACAACAAATTGCTTGATACCTTCACTGGTTGACATGCAAGACTTTGCCATTTAGCATATCATGGAAAGGCACTTCAAAATTTGTAATAGGAAAAGGAGGCATGCAACACATGTATTTCACAAGACTCACATCTCACATATTTTAATTGTAGATCAAAACAAAGATCAGCCTATAGTCAATTGTAAGACCCTTTGGTCATGTTGAAGGTCTTACTGAATATTTACAGTTTCTACTAAATCTAGTCCTACCATCTAAAGGTAAGGACATGTATTACAGAACAGTACTTTACACTATATTGTTAATGTTTGTCATTTGTTCCCTAAATTACTGTTTACATGTTACAATGTTAAAATTGACTTAGTGTCTGTAGTTTTTAATACCATGCATTGTCTGTCATCAAAAATTCATATTCTTGTTCTCTTTAAAGATAATTGATAAATAATTTTTCAGTATTTGAGGTTCCTAAAAAGGTATTTTTAGGGTAATGACTAAGTTTTTGATAAAATACATCAGTTCTTATCTTATCCTAACTTCTTAACAAATGTATCATGTACTCAATAATTTGAATAGTGTGCTTCATAAAACAATTCAAACATTATCTTTTGTTTGTTTCTGTAGAAACAAACAAAATTTTATAAAAGACCCATTGCAATAATTATTAAATATGAAATAAATTAAATTGAAATTTGTAGACATTGGTAATGTTGAACTTATCTTTAAAGATTTGTCCTTGTTATATTTACAACTATTGACTAAAATATGACATATATCAACCTTGAATGGAGAATCATTTGTATATTTTGTTAGACTAATTCTAAATACCATTATGATATTTTAATTACTGACATTTCAGGTATGTGTATATAACAAAACTCTGAGCTATTGATAGAGTTCTTTTTTTCAGAAATTCAAAATTTTAAGTATTTTAAGTTGACCTTATATGTAAATATTTGACACCATATCAAACTGCACCAATTACCAATAAGCAATTTCCCAAATGAAGCAACCAAGAATCAGGGTGGGTTTGAATATACTTTTTGTATTACTCACTTCTTTATAAAGTTATTCCCATTTGAAAAAAAATTATGAATGAATTTAGTCATTGCTAATAGAAACTATGTAAAGTACTGTTCTTGCATGCCTTTGCAAATCAGTCCCTTTCTTATAGCTTTTGGGTATTTGAAATGTTACTGCATGAAACTTTGCAGGAGAGGCTTGCATGGCTAAGATTTATGACTTAATTTACAGTTTATATTTCAGAGCTTCATTATTGTGTATAAGTGAAGTTGTATTGTAAACAATGCAAAAAGGGAGAATATAAAAATAAAGAGATGTGGTATGTTTGCCAATGAGACAGCTATCTACAAAAGTTCAAATGTATGTAAAAAGTAAAATAACAAAAATACCGAACTCCAAGGAAAATTCAAAACGGAAAGTCCCTTATCAATTGGCAAAATCAAAAGCTCAAACACATCAAACGAATGGAAAATAACTGTCATATTCCTGACTTGGTACAGGCATTTGTAAGCAATTATAGGCAACCGTAAAGCCTTCAACTATGAGAAAAACCCATACTGTTTTTTCGGCTATAAAAAGCCCCAATATGAATAATATGAAACAATTCAATTGAGAAAGCTACATGTATTTGCCATAAAATCAACCCTCAATACATTGAGTAGCACATGTATATAGAAAAAAGCATACATTTGTTTAATGTTTTTGTTCGTTCATTTTGCCATTGTGTTGATATATACCTTAGAGGGAATACCTAACAGAAACTTTTATGGGACTGGATGTGCATGTTTATTGCTTTGTTAACCTTTATATGGAGATTGTACCATTTGTGTTCAAAGTTGCCTAAGCGTTAAAAATATATATTCAAATTTTCAAATACAGTAGGCAGAATTAACTGTTGAATCCATGTTTTTGTTTAAGCATAGCTGTTCAAAATATATAAGTTTTATGTGATGTACAGTCCTGAAATGACAGCAAATTCAATGAAATAACACTAAAGTAGTATTCACATAAAATGCGTATTTTGAGTTTATTTACTCGCTGGGACAATTATTTTGAGGATCCTTGTGCTTTATATGTTTTTTAAATGTTTCAGAAATAAGTCTTTTGAGCGAAAAACTGATAAATCTTGCTCATGAATTCACAGTAAAATTAAGTCTTCAGTTCCATGTTTATTTATAGTTTTCTGAATATCCTCATTCTCAAAATCTGATATTTGACATTGTCATGAGTCATAATTATCACCAACCTGATGCAGTAAAACTGGGTAAGTTTGATGTTGTTAAAATAAGTATGATTCTAGTATATGAAATTTTAAAATATTTGTTTCTCTGTTTTTTCTGTTACAGAAAGAAGTGCTTCGACAGGTAAAGGATCTGAAATAGGATCAGCAGTATGTCTATATACCACAGTAAAGCCAGGGGACAAAGAAGATCTGGAATTTACACTCACATGGGACATGCCTGTTGTACATTTCAAAGCTAGAAAACATAAGTATCTAAGGTAATACATTAGTTGTGGTCAGATTTCCCATGGTAAATCATGAATCTTTTTTATTTTCATATGACTTATATTTTTGTATGCTTTTTTCTGAATGACAATTTACCATTCATATTTGTAACCCTGTGTTATTATTATTCTTGCTCTCAATTGCAAGCAATAATATTTGGAATTGTACTTTGGTTTCAGTGACAGGAATTTCTACATTTTCTTATGTAAAGTTTTCTAATCAGATTTGGAAATATTCTAGCAATAGATTATTTATATTTTGTATGGTGTTGCTGAAAATTTAAATATCTCAAAGATAATTTAGAGGTCAGACTCCTTAGTTACACTTCAAAGTTATACTCCATTGAGGTTGCTGTAATTGTATCACTTACCGTTGTTTAAGATAAATATTTTGGTAACACAGTGCACCACATTGCTGTTTTTATATGGCTGTGATGCAAAACTTTATGATTATTAAAGGTTTTTGTTTGTTTTGGAAAGTTTGCTATAGCTTGCTATAGCAATTAACTTTCCTATGGCATCGCCTCAAACCGGAAGTGACAGACTATCTTACTTTAGGATGTGTGTTCTACTCCTAGATAATGTAGTACTGGTGTTTGAAAACTAATTTTAGAAAGATGCTTTTGAAATTTTGAGTTACTTATATTTTGATTAGCCAGCTTGAATTAAATGTACTTAATGTTCATCGATAATTCAAATAATTCAACTTCATTTTGAAAATGGCTTCACAAATACTACTTGGGTTTGCGGGAAAGTAAAAATAACACACGAGACACAGTTTCCGTTATGCTTTTATCGGTATTCTCCGGGGCCGTGAGATCCATATGTCCCAAACGGGAGTCCTATAACCCAGTTTAGGGTTTCTTCCGTCCTCCCTTGAAGAAAAAATACCGTGTTTAAAATATTTCATGAAGAACATTTTTCGGCTACTCGATTTTAAATTTTTTAAAGGGAAAACCTGGGTTCGTTCCTGGTTCTTTCTCGCCCAAACAAATTCATTAAACTAGTTTAATAATGGATCAGAAAATACATAAAAATTTTAATTATCACCATTAAATTAAAAATTTGGGTTATTTTTTCCAGTTTTATTACCGGGGCAAAGGGATTTTGAACCAACAAAAGGGGTTTTTATGAACCCTTTTTTTAAAATTTTCAAAGATTGTTGAAAAGGTATGCCATTTTAGAATACAAGGCCAAAACAAACAAATTAAGGTTTCCCGGGGCCCCCCCAAATTTTTTGGAATTGTCGGTCAAATCCCAAAACCTTAAATTTTGTTGGGGAACAAAACTAAAGAAATATAGGGAGCCCCTTTAGTCCTGTTTGAAACTTGTCAGTGAGATCCCCCTAAATTTACTTGAGGGACAATAAAACAAAAAATGAAATTGGATGATCCCGGGGCCCCAATTGTTTTTTTTAAAATAAATCCCCCTAAAATTTATTTTTTCGGGAAATAAAAAAACAAATAAATAAAGGTATCCCGGGTACCCCACCCCTTTGTTAAATTTAAAAGGGTCAATCCCAATCCATTAAATTTTGTAGGGCCAAAAACAAATCAAATGAAATAAAGGAATCCAAGGGCACCCCCCTTCTTTTGAAAATTGTAAATGGTTAGATCCCCCAAACCAAATATTCTTGAAAAATAAAAAAATAATAAATAAAGGCCCAGGGTACTTAACCCCTTTTTTGAAATTTAAGGGTAAATTCCCACCTTTTAAATATTCCTGTTATGTTTAAAAGTTTTGAAAAGGGGGCCTGGCTATTTCAATATTTAAGCCAAAAATTTGTTGGATTTCCCAATGTAGGGCCTGGAATGCAATTAGGGATTTTGTTTAATTGTCGTCCAAATTTTTTTTAAAATTTTTAAAGTCAAAATTAACTTCATTTCTTCTATTCTTTTATAAAATGAAGTCATTATAATTATATTGTTTTTATAAATATATAAAGATGTTTTAATATATGAAACAGATTACATTGATGCCTCGGCTGTATATAGATAAAATGCTCCGTACCTAAAATATATACTATTATAAATGTGTATATAATGTACGCCTCTAAAGACAGCTATAAGTGTATAATAACCAGCAGTAATTTGAGCAGCAGTTGTAAATGCCATTAAATTTGTAATAATCGTGCGTTCCATAACATGATAACAGGTATAATATCAGTGTCAATTTATTGAATCAAATTTAAAGAAAGTTTTATGTGCACAATAACATGCAGCAAACTAAACAGCAGTTGTATTTATAATCAAATAAATGCCGTCAAATTTGTAATAATGGGGTTCCGTAACTTGAATAACGGTATATCAGTGTCAATTAAGTACCTGAATTATATACAGGTAAAGAACATAAATTAAAATAATGTAACTAAGCGTATAATTGTCAGCAAGCCTACACAAGGATTCCATACCTAATTATACATGAGAATATTTAATGCTACTATGGTAAAATCGAAACAAAACTTACAGATAAAAATACCTTGTTAAAGAACTGTGAATTAAATGCAACAACCATGAGTAAATGAAATTGAATGGTAATAAATAAGCACATATATATAAATCTAATTCAAGTGGCTTTAAACAATTCATTAATTTAATAATGAGCGTGAAGAGAAACATATAATTATACGAACACATGCGAACACGTCTTAAATTTAAAGTTATACCGTTTTACTTTATCGTCACAGAATTTCAACTCACAGGTAAAAAGTTTGCTCTTTAAATATAAACCAAATTATTATAGTGAATTAAAATGAATAAAAGGAAATATATCTAAAGTATAATGGATAAACTTAACCAACTTATCTTATTTACGCTCTGGTCCTATCCTTGTGCAATTCTGTTGAGAAATAATCATTGAATGAAAATTGAGTAGGGAACACGTGTTTATATATGATGAAAGTCCACGAGGCGCTTCAAAGCATATTCTTTCGTATGTTTAAATATATGGTTGTAAAGATTTAAATGGCAAACCGTAAACAATGGACTGACTGTACAATCGAAACTCAATAAACAAATACATGTATTTTGAATGCAATAAATCAATTTAATTATTAGATCATTAAATTTTATTAATTTAAAGAATGGTGCCTGTTTGAAACAGTTAAAAAAAATGTTTTGTATTTCAGGATACCAGTTTTCCAATGGCAGTATTTGTATGGTCTGTAGAAAAAATGTTTTGTATTTCAGGATACTAGTTTCCAATGGCAGTATTTGTACGATCTGTAGAAAATATGTTTGTATTTCAGGATACCAGTTTTCCAATGGCAGTATTTGTATGGTCTGTAGAAAATATGGGACAAGAATCATTAGATATCAGTATTACATTTACATTTAAAAATGGTAGAGGTGTAAAGGAAGATTGTAATCCTGGTAACTGGACTGAACCATTTGAAAGTGAGGCTGAGGGGCAGAAGGTTGCAGGAATGATGATCAGACAGAATATACGTGACATGAAATGTACATATGGAATAGCTGGTTCTTTCAAGGTGTAAATTAATGCTACAGAATTCTGTTGATCATAAGAAGTTAAATCTTGTTGATAAATGATTCTAGAACACTTTATGAGTGCTAGTCAGAATAAGCCAAAATCACAAAATATAATAAATGGAGAAGTGTAAATCTCATACAAATTCATTGAGAGCCCTTTATATGTATTACAAAAAAATAGGACTTGTACCGTAAAACAGTGCTGTCTTATAGTAAATTCTTTCATCAGTTATATGTTTGAAGGACCATCAGCAAAAAAAAAAACATAGCAGTCTCTTTGTAGTTTATACATTGTTATGAAATACTATGAGAAGAAAGCAGAAATTTGTTATGAAGCATTTTTTTCTCAAAAACTAACATGGCAGATGTAAACAAACTTTGTGAAATCAGGACTTTCTCTTTAATCATGCTTGTAGTACTGTATAATCCATGTCCCTGTCTGGCAGTTTGAAGACTTTGTATTATACATGCACAAATTCAGTTATGGTTTAATTAAAGTCATTAAAAAATAGAATGACCTAGGTATCAATCAAATGACATTTGGGATTAATCAGTAGACATGCTTTTTGAACTTTTGTAAAAAATTAAGAACATTTTAGGAAGAATATACTTATTAATTACATGATTTCAATGAAATACAATGATTTCTCAGTTGACAAAAAATTGATAATTTCTCCTTTGAAAAAAGTCCTATAATTTTAATCCTCTGACATCACAAAACAAATGGTGTTGTTGAAAAACACATGCCTGAAGAACTCACTCGTTGAATATCTTTTGATATTTGAATTCTTGGATTAGCTATTTTATAACTATTTGCACAAGTCCTTGCAGTTTTTTAATCTTTATTTATTCCCCTTTATAGAATGGTGTAGATGTAAGTACAAAGTCACAGTTCAATCCTAAAGGATCAGGACAGGATTTATGGGAAGATCTCAGTGATGATGGAAAATTAAAATCAGCGACAGGTATTCAATTTTAAATGAATTATTCCCCCCAAATTAGCAGTAGTACTTCTTCTATCACATAGAATCAAAGTCACATTATTTTATTTTTATCATACCTACACAAGATTCAAGTTCACATTATTTTTTTCTGAGATCAATTTACATATTTTAATTGTATATTTGATTTTTTGTATTTCCAGAATAGAAAATAATCATACTGGTTCAGTACCTTACCAGTTATTGTCAGAGTTGTTCTTAAATATTCTTGAATAGAAAGTCTGCTTAGAAAGGGCCAGTTACTGTCTTTTATGAATCCATCTACTAAATGATAGAAATTATCCCTTGATCAGAACTTTAACGTCACATTTTCTATAGCAAGAAGAGCACAAATAGCAGGTCAAATAAACCAAACACTTTGTCAGTCTTGTAAATGTATTTGATAAATAGATTTAGAAGTTATTTTTTTGTCTTTTAATTTGAATATCATGCTTCTTAAAAATAAAAGTTACCACATTTACTTTATACCAAAATGTCCCCAATTTATGAAACCGCATTGTGTTCCAAAAGAAAAATAACTTCTACGAGGGATTTTGGTGATGGCCTCATGTGCAAGTGTGCACAAAGAGGAATAAGTAAGTAAGTAAACAAAAGTTTGCTGGTAGTTTTGATTCTTTTGCTCAGTGTGTTTCAAAATTTGACAGATATTGTTACTGACATGGTTGAGGGTCTAACTACAAGAAATTATATAGCATTGCTAAGAAAACATTAAACAAAGATATACAGTAAACAACAAATTGCTGGATACCTTCACTTGTTTTGACATGCAAGACTTTGCCATTTTAGCATATCATGGAAAGGCACTTCAAAATTTGTAATTGGAAAAAGGAGGGCAGGCAACACATGTATTTCATACAAGACTGAAGACTCATCTCACATATTTTTAATTGTAGATCAAAACAAAGATCAGCCCATAGTCAATTGTAAGACCCTTTGCTCAGTCATGTTGAAGGTCTTACTGAATATTTTACAGTTTCTACTAAATCTAGTCCTACCGTCTAAAGGTAAGGACATGTATTACAGAACAGTACTTTACACTGTATTATTAATGTTTTCTGTCATTTGTTCCCTAAATTACTGTTTACATGTTACAATGTATAAAATTGACTTAGTGTCTGTAGTTTTTAATACCATGCATTGTCTGTCATCAAAAATTCATATTCTTGTTCTCTATAAAGATAATTGATAAATAATTTTCAGTATTTGAGGTTCTTAAAAGGTATTTTAGGGTAATGACTAAGTTTTGATAAAATACATCAGTGCTTATCTTATCCTAACTTCTTAACAAATGTATCATGTACTCAATAATTTGAATAGTGTACTTCATAAAACAATTTAAACATTATCTTTTGTTTGTTTCTGTAGAATGACTTTAATTTTTTTATAAAAGACCCATTGCAATAATTATTAGATATGAAATAAATTAAATTGAAATTTGTAGACATTGGTTATGTTGAACTTATCTTTAAAGTTTTGTCCTTGTTATATTTACAACTATTGACTAAAATATGACATATATCAACCTTGAATGGAGAATCATTTGTATATTTTGTTAGGCTAATTCTAAATACCATTATGATATTTTAATTGCTGACATTTCAGGTATGTGTATATAACAAAACTCTGAACTATTGATAGAGTTCTTTTTTTCAGAAATTCAAAATTTTAATTATTTTAAATTGACCTTATATGTAAATATTTGACACCATATCAAATTGCACCAATTACCAATAAGAAATTTCCCAAATACAGCAAACAAGAATCAGGGTGGGTTTGAATATACTTTTTGTATTGCTCACTTCTTTATAAAGTTATTCCCATTTGAAATGTGAATGAATTTAGTCATTGCTAATAGAAACTATGTAAAGTACTGTTCTTGCATGCCTTTGCAAGTGGTTCCCTTTCTTATAGCTTTTGGGTATTTGAAATGTTACTGCATGCAACTTTACAGGAGAGGCTTGCATGGCTAAGATTTGTTACTTAATTTACAGTTTATATTTCAGAGCTTCATTATTGTGTATAAGTGAAGTTGTATTGTAAACAGTGCAAAGAGGAGAATCGAAAAAAAGAGATGTGGTATGTTTACCAATGAGACAGCTATCTACAAAAGTTCAAATGAAGTGGATGTAAAAAGTAAAATAACAAAATTCTGAACTCAAGGAAAATTCAAAACGGAAAGTCCCTTATCAGTTGGCAAAATCAAAAACTCAATCTCATCAAACGAATGGAAAATAACTGTCATATTCCTGACTTGGTACAGGCATTTGTAATCAATTATAGGCAACCGTACAGCCTTCAACTATGAGAAAAACCCATACTGTTTTTTCGGCTATAAAAAGCCCCAATATGAATAATATGAAACAATTCAATTGAGAAAGCTACATGTATTTGCCATAAAATCAACCCTCAATACATTGAGTAGCACATGTAAATAGAAAAAAGCATACATTTGTTTAATGTTTTTGTTCGTTCATTTTGCCATTGTGTTGATATATACCTTAGAGGGTATACCTAACAGAAACTTTTATAGGACTGGATGTGCATGTTTATTGCTTTGTTTACCTTTATATGGAGATTGTACCATTTGTGTTCAAAGTTGCCTAAAATCGTTAAAAAATATATATTCAAATTTTTCAAATACCGTAGGCAGAATTGACTGTTGAATCTACGTTTTTTGATTAAGCATTGCTGTTTAAAATATATAAGTTTTATGTGATGTACAGTCCTGAAATGACAGTAAATTCAATGAAATAACACTAAAGTAATATTCACATAAAATGCGTATTTTGAGTTTATTTACTCGCTGGGAAAATTATTTTTGAGGATGCTTGTGCTTTATATTTTTTATTTAAAATGTTTCAGAAATAAGTCTTTTTGAGCAAAAAACTGATAAATCTTGCTCATGAATTCACAGTAAAATTAAGTCTTCAATTCCATGTTTATTTATAGTTTTCTGAATATCCTCATTCTCAAAATCTGATATTTGACATTGTCATGAGTCATAATAATCACCAACCTGATGCAATAAAACTGGGTAAATTTGATGTTGTTAAAATAAGTATGATTCTAGTATATGAAATTTAAAAATATTTTGTTTTGTTTTTCTGTTACAGAAAGAAGTGCTTCGACAGGTAAAGGATCTGAAATAGGATCAGCAGTATGTCTATATACCACAGTAAAGCCAGGGGACAAAGAAGATCTGGAATTTACACTCACATGGGACATGCCTGTTGTACATTTCAAAGCTAGAAAACATAAGTATCTAAGGTAATACATTAGTTGTGGTCAGATTTCCCATGGTAAATCATGAATCTTTTTTATTTTCATATGACTTATATTTTTGTATGCTTTTTTCTGAATGACAATTTACCATTCATATTTGTAACCCTGTGTTATTATTATTCTTGCTCTCAATTGCAAGCAATAATATTTGGAATTGTCCTTTGGCTTCAGTGACAAGAATTTCTACATTTTCTTATGTAAAGTTTTCTGATCAGATTTTGAAATATTCTAGCAATAGATTATTGATATTTTGTATGGTGTTGCTGTAACATTTAAATATCTCAAAAGTAATTTAGAGGTCAGACTCCTTAGTTACACTTCATAGCTATACTCCATTGAGGTTGCTGTAATTGTATCACTTACCATTGTTTAAGATAAATATTTTAGTAACACAGTGCATCACATTGCTGTTTATTATATGGCTGTGATGCAAAACTTTTTATGATTATTAAAGGTTTTTGTTTTGTTTTGGAAAGTTTGCTATAGCTTGCTATAGCAATTAACTTTCCTATGGCATCGACCTCAAACCGGAAGTGACAGACTATCTTACTTTAGGATGTGTGTTCTACTCCTAGATAATGTAGTACTGGTGTTTGAAAACTAATTTTAGGAAGATGCTTTTGAAATTTTGAGTTACTTATATTTTGATTAGCTTACAGCTTGAATTAAAATGTACTGAATGTTCATCGATAATTCAAATAATTCAACTTCATTTTGAAAATGGCTGTCACAAATACTACTTGGCGGATCTGTGCTGCGCGGAAAGTAAAATCAATACACACACGAGACAACAGTTTCTACGTTATGCTTTTATCGGTATTCTCCAGACGTGCGTGAGATCCATATATGTGTGCCTCAAACGGGAGTACTATAATCCCAGTTTTAGGGTTTCTTCCTGTCCTCCCGTTGAAGAAAATTAATACCGTGTTTAAAATATTTCATGAATGAACATTTTCGGCGCTTACTACGATTTTTATCGACCATTTAAATTAAATCGCGCGTACCGTCCAAGACGCATTGTTTTCGCACTCTAACTTTAGTTTAAGTGAATGGATCTCTATGAAATTTTACCATAAGGTTTAATATCACAAAATGAAGGTTGGGATTGATTTTGGGGTTATGGTACCAACAGTTAAGGAATTAGGGGCCAAAAGGCCAAAAATAAGCATTTTGTAACTTCCAGACATAACTTGTGTGTTAGTGTATGGATCTCTGACATTGTACCACAAGGTTCCATATCACAAAGGGAATGCTGGGATTGATTTTTGGGGTATTGCCTCAAAATTTTAGGAATTAGGGGCCAAAAGGGCAAAAACAAGCATTTTTCTAGTTTCATGACAATAACTTGTGTGTAAGTGTATGGATCTTTCTGAAATTGTACTACAAGGTTCCATATCACAAAGGAAAGCTGGAATTGAGTTTGGGGTAATTGCCAAACGTTTAGGAATTAGGGGCCAAAAGGGCCAAAAATCAGACAATAACTTGTGTTCAAGGTGGATCTCTGAAATTGTACTGCAAGGTACCATACCTCAAAGGGAAGGCTGGGATTGAGTTTGGGGTGATGAATCATAAGGGGTTCAAAAATTTGGGATTTTTTTAAAAAATTTTCATTTTTTCTTTAAAATTTTCCATTTTAAGTTGGTTATTTCTGATTTATATTTAAAAGCAAATAATAATGATATGGCAGGAGATACACACCAAACAGGATGTGTAAATTATTATATAATAAGTATTGTGCAATAGCAAGAAATTTTCAATTGCACAGTATTGCGCAATAGCAAGCAATAGCAAGAAAATCCAATAGCACAATATTGCGCAATAGCATGAAATTGTCAATTGTACAGTATTGTGCAATAGCAAGAAATATTCAATTGCACAGTATTGCGCAATTGCAAGAAATATTCAATTGCACAGTATTGTATTTCAATGGGGTTTTATTCTTGAACTCTTGGGGTTCTTTAATATGCTGAATCTAATCGTGTATTAGGTTTTTGGATTTTGGGCCCGTTTTTAAATTGGTCCACATTGAGGTCCAAAGGGTCCAAAATTAAACTTTGTTTGATTTCATCAAAATTGAATTATTGGGGTTCTTTGATATGCCGAATCTAACCGTGTATTTAGATTCTTAATTTTTGGTCCCGTTTTCAAATTGGTCTTCATTAAGGTCCAAAGGGTCCAAAATTAAACTTAGTTTGATTTTAACAAAATTGAATTCTTAGGGTTCTTTGATATGCTGAATCTAAACATGTATTTAGATTTTTGATTATGGGCCCAGTTTTCAAGTTGGTCCAAATTGGGGTCCAAAATTAAACTTTGTTTGATTTCAACAAAATTGAATATATGGGGTTCTTTGATATGCTGAATCTAACCATGTATTTAGATTTTTGATTTTTGGGCCCCGTTATCAACTTTGTCCACATTGAGGTCAAAAGGGTCCAAAATTAAACTTTGTTTGAGTTCATCAAAAAAATGAATTATTGGGGTTCTTTGATATGCCGAATCTAACCGTGTATTTAGATTTCAAATTGGTCTACATTAAGGTCCAAAGGGTCCAAAATTAAACTTAGTTTGATTTTAACAAAAATTGAATTCTTAGGGTTCTTTGATATGCTGAATCTAAACATGTATTTAGATTTTTGATTATGGGCCCAGTTTTCAAGTTGGTCCAAATTGGGGTCCAAAATTAAACTTTGTTTGATTTCAACAAAATTGAATATATGGGGTTCATTGATATGCTGAATCTAACCATGTATTTAGATTTTTGATTTTGGGCCCGTTATCAATTTTTTCCACATTGAGGTCAAAGGGTCCAAAATTAAACTTTGTTTGATTTCATCAAAATTGAAATTGGGGTTCTTTGATATGCCAAATCTAACCATGTATTTAGATTCTTAATTTTTGGTCCCATTTTCAAATTGGTCTACATTAAGGTCCAAAGGGTCCAAAATTAAACTTAGTTTGATTTTAACAAAATTGAATTCTTAGGGTTCTTTGATATGCTGAATCTAAACATGTATTTAGATTTTGATTATGGGCCCAGTTTTCAAGTTGGTCCAAATCAGGGTCCAAAATTAAACTTTGTTTGATTTCAACAAAATTGAATATATGGGGTTCTTTGATATGCTGAATCTAACCATGTATTTAGATTTTGGATATTGGACCATAATAGGTGAATGTCCAATTTAAAATTTTTAAGTTCTTAGACCACATTCATTCTGTGTCAGAAACCCATGCTGTGTCAAATATTTAATCACAATCCAAATTCAGAGCTGTATCAAGCTTGAATGTTGTGTCCATACTTGCCCCAACTATTCAGGGTTCGACCTCTGCGGTCTATAGCTGCGCCCTGTGGAGCATTTTATTACAAATGTTTATTAAAGACGTAAAAGCCGAGTGTATCAAAAGTATCCTGGTATCTCATCTCAGCCCCAACAAACTCTGACTATAATAAACTCAGCCTATTACATAATCGGCATCAGAAAATCGGACTATAACAAAATTCGTAATTATACTATGCTATTAAATCTCCCAAACACTTATTGTTTTTGCTCAGTTCTTATTATTTTTCTTCTTGGGGTCTATTAAGGGTATTTTGAGGAGCCAACAGAAGGGAGGGATTTACTATAGAACCCTACGGGATTTTTAAAAAATTTTCAAATGACTATAGCTTGAAAACAGTAAGTGATAGACACAGGTTTTCAGTAATGATCACAGGACCATGAAACAAATCAAATAAAATATAGGTTGAGTCCTGGGGTCACCCACCCACCCAATTCTGTTTGAGAACTTGTAAACGGTCAAGATCCCCACCCTAAACCATATATATTCTT
Source organism: Mytilus coruscus (assembly GCA_017311375.1). Taxonomy (NCBI): domain Eukaryota; kingdom Metazoa; phylum Mollusca; class Bivalvia; order Mytilida; family Mytilidae; genus Mytilus; species Mytilus coruscus. The sequence goes on along the minus strand of CM029601.1, from coordinate 3,633,424 downwards.
GTATGGGGCAACAAAACAAATCAAATGAAATATAGTGGGAGTCCCTCTGGGTCAGCCCCACCCCTCCTGTTTGAGAACTTGTAAACAGTCGAGATCCCACCTAAACCATATATATTCTTGTATGGGACAATAAAACAAATCAAATGAAATATAGGATGAGTCCCTGGGTGTTGCCCCCATCCTGTTTTGAGAACTTTTAAACAGTCAAGATCCCCACCCTGAAACCATATATATTCTTGTGCGGGACAATAAAACAAATCAAATGAAATAAAGGTGAGTCCCTTGGGGTCACTCCCACCCCTTCCTGTTTGAGAACTTGTAAACGGTCTAGATCCCACCCATAAACCATATATATTCTTGTATGGGACCATAAAACAAATCAAATGAAATATAGAGGAAGTCCACAGGGTCACCCCACCCCTTCTTTTGAAAACTTGTAAATGGTTGAGATCCCCACCCGAAACCATATATATTCTTGTACGGAACAATAAAACAAATCAGATGAAATAAAGGTGAGTCCCTAGGGTCACTCTCACCCCACCCCTTCCTGTTTGAGAACTTGTAAGCGGTCAAGATTCCCACCCTAAATTATAAATATTCCTGTTCATGATTTCAAAAGATTTGAATGACACACAGGGGTAGTCCCTAGGCGTCACTTATGCATATCACTTTACTAGACCAAACCAATTTGTACTGGACTTTGCCCAATGTCAGGCGACCATGGGAATGACTAATTATGGGAGCTTTGTTTGGGAGACTTCGTAACAGCATCCAATTATTTCTTGTATTAAGTAATTTTTTTTTTAAAGTCGGAAAAAAGTTAACTACGTAATCTACACATTTACAACCTATTTGAAATATTACAATCTACCGTTGCAAACTTTCCACATGTGCTATCCAGCACTTTGATTTTTAACACAGAAGAAGAATATTGAACAAATTTCATTGGCTTTATAACATAATTTAAAACATAATTTCTGATTTCAAAAGGTATTATAAAAGACCATAAAATCTATTGTATATTTCTCAGTCCCTGGTCTTGCGGTCATAAAACTTTCAGATTATCGTACTCAGATTCAGAAATCAACCAATCAAATTATTTGATGTTTGATTTTGTACTCGAGTACAGGCACTGATATTTTGTGATTTTACAGGCGGTATGCTCGTTGGTTTGGTAGTTCTGGTGATGCATGTCCACAGCTGTGTAGTTATGCCCTGAAAAACTATCCTATGTGGGAAACAAAGATTGAAGAATGGCAGAATCCAATTTTATCAAATAAGTAAGTACACAATATAGCTCTTTATAACTATTTATATAAAGTATGTGTGGAAAAGTAGAATAATACAACTGTGCATTTGTGAAGTGCTTGTTTTGTGTATTTTATAAAGAAAAAATGTAATGTAATCAGTGAACAATATTTAAATTTGGAAATGAAGTCAATGATTTTCAGACTCTGAATTGAATTTTTCATGTAAACAATACTTTGTACTTTTTTATATATTGGTAATTTACCAGCTTGCTATATCAGCTTTATTTGTTAGTTATACTTTATTCTTTTAGAAATTTACCATCCTGGTACAAGTCGGCTTTATTCAATGAGTTGTACTTTGTCAGTGATGGTGGATCTCTATGGTTAGATATGGCTGAAGAGAAAGACGGGCAGATTCAGAGAAAGATCAGTCCAACAGAACCAGAGGTTATACAAGAATATGGAAAATTTGGCTATCTAGAAGGTACATTAGATGAAATTGAAAACCTGTTCAGGTTTGAATGTTAGAAAATGTATACCAAAACAGTGAAAAGCATTGTAACTCAAAAGCATTAAGCCAACTGATGTTGTAAATTTATTGATTAGTGGATGTCAAAAGGGAAGCAAATTCTATATAAATACCTATTAAAAAAAATGATGTTTTGCTGAATTTTCCTTTTTTTTGCAATTGTTTTGCAGTTAGAGAAGACAGGAATTTTTTTTAAGATGTTAGCTATGTCAGGATAAAAAATATAAAAATAGTGATTTGATCAGTGACTAGCAGGTACACGATCCTTACTATCTTCAAAGGTTAAACAAGTGCTTAACTGCATGAAATGATGTAGGGGCTTGAAATAAGACAATCAAACCTTCAATAACTTAATGGCGTCATATCATACCTGGTAATTAATATAATAGAAGAAAAAAACAAATAAGTACAAAATTATACCATGGAAAAGTACATAATTAGTATATTTTGGTAGAATGAGTATCTTAATACATCTGACCTATCATATTTTAGTAATGTACCACGTTCAAGACAATCTGTAAATCAATCTTAATGTTCATTATGGCACAAATACCTATATTATGATGTACATTTACAGGACATGAATATAGAATGATTAACACCTACGATGTCCACCATTATGCTTCCTTTGCCTTCATCATGTTATGGCCTAAGATTCAATTGTCTATACAGTATGATATGGGTGAGTTATAGAAAAATTATGGTATTAAAGTAAAATTATGATAACTAATTATTAAGTACATTTAGTATATGCTATTAAAGACCAAAGATTTATCTACTATAAATTCAGAAATTATTGCGTGCATTTATTATTGCAATTTTGTCATTTTAGATCAAATTGCGATTATAATTTTTGCGATACTGAGAAAAAATTCTGCTTCATTCATATAAAAAAATCCAAAATGCGAGTTTAAATTATTGCGATTACAACCCTGTCGCGTTTTTGCAATAATAAAAACATCGCAATGATTTCTGAATTTACAGTATCTTTTCTGTACACTAGCTTATCATACACATGGAGAAATTTAAAGACTTGCAAAGTACTTTTATCTTAATATATATTTATAAAGTGTGGTGTTAATGGACAAAGATTCAGAATTAGTAGGTTACTTGATTGATAAGAAAATATACTTAAAGCAGCTGACTCCAGTTAACGTTTGCATTTATAGCTTCCAGGGGTATTTTTTTTCACAAAGTTCTTTTATATGTATTATCCATGACTTCAAGACATATAATGTAATTTTAATAAAATCAATTTTATGCTATATTATTTATTATTCAGCCACAGCAGTAATGTCAGAAGACACAACTCCTATAGTATTTTGTATGGAAGGAAATCGAGGGATCTATAAAACAAAGAACGCAGTACCACATGATCTAGGAGATCCAGGTAAGGTGCTCCTATCATAGGAGTCCAATAGTATAATGGAACGAAACCAAGGCATGTAGTTAACAAAGAATGCTGCTCATCGTGATATGAAGAATCCATATAGACAACTTTCGAATTCATGCACTTTCCCATACATTTCCTATGTCACAATGTTTTTGTTATTACGTCACAGTAAAAACCAATTGTTTTCGATGACGTCTATTACACCGATTGACCTCAGGTCAACCGGTGTAACTCATTCATAAAAAAACAACATTCATAAAAAACAACTTGATACTCCTATAGTATATTCAAGTGAAGAAAATCAGGCTGTATTTATTTTAATTTTAAATTTTATTTAACTTAAATATTCTCTTTAGTTTTGTGATAGCTAGTTTATATGTAATGTGGGAACAACCTGCATCCTTTTAATAGCAAATTTGTTTCTATAATACTTAGAATATACATTTATGGCTAAACATTGCAAGGATACAACAGAACACCACTTGATAAATATTTTTACTTACAGGTATTTTGATGACACCTTTTCTTTAAATTGATCCCGACTTTTATGAATATAAAAATGAAATTTAAATTACCAACTGATAAACCCATAGTCTAAAGTACTTGATATCAGATTGTTCTTAAACAGTCTACAAAATTAGGGAGCAGAACTTTTTTTTTTATTTCATTCTTTAATGGTAATGTACTGTTGCTTAATTTATCGTTTAGATGTATGGCTTTGATTGTAATTGCTATTATATTTTCTTTACTAAAAATACACCAAAGGACACTGATATCATAATATAAAAAAGAAGATGTGGTATGATTGCCAATGAGACATGGCAAGGTCATAGAATGATTGCTGCTTTCTTATAAAACATGACAAGATCATAGAATGATTGCTGCTTTCCTATACATGACAAGGTCATAGAATGATTGCTGCTTTCCTATAAAACATGACAAGGTCATAGAATGATTGCTGCTTTCTTATAAAACATGACAAGGTCATAGAATGATTGCTGCTTTCTTATAAAACATGACAAGGTCATAGAATGATTGCTGCTTTCCTATACATGACAAGGTCATAGAATGATTGCTGCTTTCTTATACATGACAAAGTCATAGAATGATTGCTGCTTTCCTATACATGACAAGGTCATAGAATGATTGCTGCTTTCTTATACATGACAAGGTCATAGAATGATTGCTGCTTTCTTATAAAGATAAAAGAAATATGTGATTTATTTTGATGTGATACATCATACATTTCAGAGGATGAGCCCTGGGATAAAGTGAATGCCTATATTGTACATCCTACACATGACTGGAAGGACTTAAATCTCAAGTTCATCCTACAGACTTATAGGGATTATAGTCAAACACAAGACACAGATTATCTCAAAGATATGTACATTGTGTGTCAGGTAGGTTCTGTTTTCATTGGATAGGTTTTTACAAATAAAAAATGATATTCTGTAGAAAAATCAATCTGATTAAAATACAGATCCTGTGTCCAAGCTTTGCATGCTTACAAGGATGTGATAACACTCCTTTCTACTTTCTGTTGTAATGACCTTTGGGGATCCACAGGTTTTGTCGGATTAAGGTCAAGGAACAGTAAATGGCCTATGTCACAGATTTTGGTAAAATATTGCATATTCTTTTGTATATAATGGTTTGATATTCAGGCAGAAATGATAATCAGAGCACTGCTTAAATTCCCTTGAAATCATTCTTGTATGACATCACATGTCCTTTAATAAATTCTGTTGTTTTTAAGGAAACATCTTTATTTTTTTATTTGTATTGATATAAACTGAACCAATGTTGTAACATAATATGAACAAATATAAAATGGAACACAAATTATATCATTGATTTTTTAGGTACTCTGTTGTTTATTTTTTCATACAAGATAGGTAAATCCACGTGCTGTCTTTTTTTTATGGAACTATTCATGACAATATTTGTGACCCTTTTGATGTGGAAAGAGGAGTTATTAAAGTCTTATACAATTTAGTTTGCTTGTTACAGAAAAGTTTTCCAATGCAGCATTAAATGAAAAAGATGTTGATGTATGGACAGATGAGTGTCTGAATGAAATATTTTTTTAAGCTATTAAAGTAAAAACTTTAATCTACATGTCTGAAAAACATAGCTTATGACTTTTACTTTAAAATGTATATCTAGTATGTATTATACTGTTGCAAGGAAGAATTTGTGCAACTAATTTGTTCAGAATTATTTAAGTGATAAAGCTTCAATATGGATTTTTTTTTTTGCAATTTAGGATAAATGTAAAATATTTTCACTGACTATTTCTATACAATAAACAGTCATTTCATTACTAAAGGTATAGGTCCTGTTGTACCAGTATAATTCAGAACAACAGTAGATCATGAAGATTACCTTACAGGATGATAGTTACAGTAACTTGCATCATTCTTAGCTACATCTAAACTGTTGTCAAAGTTGATGAATATCAAATAGGAAAAATCTGATTGTATTTATGTATATGCTGTGATGTAAATATGTATATCAGCTGTGATGTATTGGTAGCAAGTCATTTCGTACCTTGACCATTTCGTACCTCTGCCATTTCGTACCCAACATTTACCATTTCGTACTCACGATAAAAACCATTTCGTACCCTATGGGACAAATGCATCTACCATTTCTACCTCATGGACTAAATACATGTTTACTATTTCGTATCATATATTTGTAAAAGTTCTCATTTTTTTAAGATATAAAACATTTTGAGATGATTTTGATTTTTTTTTAATATAACATAAATAAAATGCATCCAGCCATAGAAATTTCATAAAAAACGATGATTGGTTTGATTAAGCAGAACTCGGAAACTTTTAATTACACTTTGTTTGTTTGCTGGATTTATCCTTAATTAATTTTTCAACTCTAAAAATATGAGGTTAATTAACCAACAAAGGAATAATTATCTGCAACTGTTTTTACAGTTATTAACAGTTGTTTTTGTCAGGAAATGCAGTGAAAAGGGACACAAGCCGATATTCACCCACGAAGGAAGACGTGAATAAAAATGTTTGCATAAGAATTTGCACCTTATGTGACCTATCAAAGAACTTGCTATGTCTTTTTTCAATTTGAGAAATTACAAGTTCATTTATTTTGTATCCTTATATCTAACCTTCTACATTTCAAAAACGTTTGGTAGATATCTTTTTTTAGTGTGTATTGCATATTTTCTAAAAGTATTATTAAAAAAAATCCATGCATATGATATATACATTAAGTTCAACTACACCTTACGATGATCAGTTGGTTTTATCTCAATATTTAGGCACACGTCGCAATTTCAAATGGCACATGTATTCAATAAACATTTTTAATCCAATTAAACAGAACGCTACCTTTTTAAAACAACACACCAGAACGGCGCGTGTCTTTAGTAACTAAAGTTTAGTTCCAAGTTTATACCAAAGTAAAAAAAATCAATGTTATCGGCAGAAATGTGAACCGTTACATAAGGGCTAGCTAATATTTGAAATAGATATCTTAAATACAAAATTTTACAGATTTAAAAAAAAATCGTTCCATGAGGTACGAAATGGTATACATACAAATTTTCCATGAGGTGCGAAATGGTTTACATATAAATCTTCCATAAGGTGCGAAATGGCACATATCAATGAGACAGTTTTACCAAGAAATCAAAACATATAAATCTTCCACGAGGCACGAAATGGCATACATATAAATCTTACATATAATGGCATACATATAAACTTCCATGAGGTACAAAATGGTATACGTATAAATTTTCCAAGAGGTACGAAATGTTCAAGGTACAAAATTGTTTTTGCCAGGGTACGAAATGGGGGGTACGAAATGGTAAGGGTACGAAATGACTATAATTCGATGTATTTATGTATAGGTTGTGATGTATTTATGTATAGGCTGTGATGGAACATGCTAGACAATGGGATACAGATGGTGATGGTCTGATAGAAAATGGAGGCTATGCTGATCAAACCTTTGATGCTTGGACAATGACTGGTGTGAGGTACATTTATTAAAAAATATTACATTATGTTATAATTAGAATGTTATATTTTGCCTTATTTAGTGATTTCATTGGTGAGCATCATGGTGACCACAACATTTATACATGTTTTAATTAGTTTCATGATATCACGAGTATTAATTCCTCAACAGGCCAAATAGTCCTGTAAGTGTTCATGAGATATTTGATCTGGGCATAATTTTCTTTTGATATTATTGGAATATTAAGTAATAAAGGTTATTTTGACAGAGGTTATTGATGTGGCCTTTCACTCAAAAACTTTACATATAATCCTTCTAGGACTAGGTTTGTGAGTGAATTGGCCAAGTTTACTCACAATAAACTCCCTCAAATCAACCATTATTACTCTATTGGATTTTACTTTTGGCATTGCATCAAGTTTCTCTGGATTTGGATTTCTTATATTGTCTGGATTTTTGATTTCTTACAATTACAGTCTGAATTTGTTGCTTCATTAAATCTCTAGATATGATGGCACAAAGGTATTATTAATTGGTTTATCTGACAGATGCTAAATGAGGTATTATATGTTTACACAAATGTATCATTGATAAATGTAGAAAAAATGTCAGTTTTAGAGGAAAGAAAAGGAAAATTGTGATGCCAAAAAAATATTGAAACTTTTGCTTGCATGAAGAATTTTATTCCCTGCCTCTTAAACAAGGAACTATCAATAATAGTTTGCATTGTAACAATAACTGATATTGTAGTGCTTACTGTGGAGGTCTATGGCTAGCAGCTCTGAAGATGTACATAGAAATCAGTAGGATTGTTGGTAATACAGAGGAAATGAAGAAATATGCTGAAATATTAGATAAAGGCAAAGAAGCATTTGATAAAAAATTGTGGAATGGTAAGTTTAACGAGAAACTTGTATTTTCTTTTATTTTGACATCTGACCAATTATATTACAGGCAGTATAAATTGTTTTCCCATTCTTCTGTTTAGAGTAATTTTAAACATTGGTATAAGTTGTTTATAACCAGTAGTTATACTTTACAAGCTACATATCTACAAATTATTACTTGTCTTATTATTAATCTCAGGTGAAACACAGGCATGCTTATGTAAATTTCTCAATGTTGGTTATACACTTCTTTATGTTGTTATTTTTGTAGGAAGTTACTATAATTATGATTCTAGTACTACCAGTGGACATGATGATAGTGTGATGGCTGATCAGCTAGCTGGACATTGGTTTCTGAGGGCCTCAGGCATGGAGGATGCAACTGTAAGAATACATTTACATATAAAATATAACATATGTATCATTGATAGTATGTCAAAAGTCAAGTATTCTTTTTATATCTTGCAATCAGAAAAAAGTCTTATATAGGTAGATCTGAAGTATTAGACAAGGCTGCCAACTTTCTGAGTATCTATATCGACTTATAGTCCAAAATTAATGGTAACTATTGCTGTTAACAATATAAAAATATGGAGATGTGGTATGATTGCCAATGAGACAACTATCCACCAGAGTTAAAATGAAGTGGATGTAAGCAATTATAGGCGACCATACAGCCTTCAACAATGAGAAAACCCCATACCATATAGTGAGCTACAAAAGGCCGACATAAAAATGTGAAACAATTCAAACAAGAAAACCAATGGCCTAATTTATAACAAAACAATTTACAAAAACAAATATGACAGATATGAACCAACAGCAACCACTCAACTACAGGCTCCTGACTTGGGACAGGCACATAAAGAATACATACAAGTTGGCTGATACATTCTTTTCTTTAATCAATTTTGATTAGACTTGATATATGTGATTCACTTTTCTCAAATTTATATATTGATTATGATAATTCAGTTATGTCAATTTCTTTAATATTTGCTAATATTGCCAATTGATCCATATTCTGATTAAGGCGAAGATTTATTAGATTTTATGTATCAAACCAGATGTAATCACTTAACAATGGAAACTTAAAACAAAACCATTATTTAGTAAGTACTCCAAAATATTCCTAACAAGGAAGCCCTCATTTATCTCACAGATTTTTCCACCAACACATGTGAAGACAGCCTTGAAGACCATATTCAAAAATAATGTTATGGGATTTGAGAATGGTAACATGGGAGCCATTAATGGAACAAGGCCTGATGGGAAGATGGATATGAGCAGTGTTCAAAGTGAGGAATTCTGGGTAGGAGTCACGTATGCCCTTGCTGCAAATATGATTCAGGAGGTATGTTTTAGTCTATGATCTGATAAAGTTTATAAGCTTTCTGACTTATAGAAATGTTATTCAATAGCCTTATGATGTAAATGATGTTGAGGTTTAATAATATTGAATAAGTATTTCATATGGGACATTATCACAGAGCGGGTCGTATACTGCAATTGCCATGTCTCTCAATTTGTCTGTCCATCGAATTGTCCATTCATCATATTACTACTGCTCAGAACACTATGAAGACTTTTTGAGCTTGTTTGCTGCACTCACTCGACAAAAAGCTGCATATTGTGACTTGTAACTTGTATTTTATCTGTGTCATGATTTTTTATGATGAATAATAATCCAGCTCCCAGCTTTTTGTAAAAACAACTTTTAAAAGGAAGCAAATCAATCAAATATATTATTTTGTGTAACTTTCTGAATACCATTTTAGAGCTGGCTTCTGATTGGATAAACTTTTTGTGATGAATATATATTACCTGAGGTCATTGAAATGTGACCCTGAATGGGATGTTGAAGTGATGACATAATGAAATAAATTTCTGTTACAGGGTATGTTGGATGAAGCCTTCCAAACAGCATGGGAGCTTACCATACATGTTGGGAAACATATGGCCTACAATTCCAGACACCAGAGGCCTACATGCTTGACAGAAATTACAGATCCCTGGGCTATATGAGACCACTATGTGTTTGGGCCATGCAATGGGCATTAGAAAAGTTTCATCCACATTTAATGAAGTCCTAAATATGTGCAATATGGACTTAATGATGCTATAAAGTTTTTGTGTTCATATTGCTAAAATTTTACGTTTTATTTGCAAAGCCACACGTTTTTTGGTTAGATCTTGTTTTATACAGCTGAAATAAATACATTCATAGACATCATTTTGTCTCTTTTGGATAGTTGTCTCATTGGCAATCATACCACATATCCTTTTTATACAATTAATCATTCCATATCTGAAATACATGGCAAAAATGCAGTGTTCGAGTAAATTTATCATGAAATATAAGATAAATCAGTTAAAACTTTCATCACCAAATTTTTTACATTATTTAATTGGATTAAATTTTCTTGAGATTTTTTAAGATATTTCATTTTAAATTCTTAAGTCTGCATATTGATCATGAACAAATAAAAATCTGTAAAAATATCAGAAGAATAATGGCATGACAAAAATCACCAATATGTTCACATGAAATTGTAGGTAAGTATTTGATACTGTATGTCATGTAATCACTTGTAATTTGTTAGATTTTAATTTGTAATAATTATGTTATTTTTTTTTACAAATATTTATTTGATATTAAATAATTAAGCTTCCATATATACACAAGTGCAATTATTAGAAATTGTTGTTTATATTGTTATAACGTTTTTAAAAGATATATCTTTTTTGTTTGATTTTGTTTTCTTTTGTATTGCTTTAAAGAATAATTTAAATTATTTTCCCACTGGTCTATGCTTTAATTGTCAGGTGGTATCTTTGGTTACAGTGGGAATTATACCAAAATATTTTAGTTTTTGACATGTTAAAAGCATATAATTAACAAATTTTACTTGTCAGATTTTTATCTTCATTATAGTTATCAAGTTTCTTAAACTTTATTTACTGACAAGGATATGAAAGAAAAAGGGTAATTGAAAAGGTTATTTAATGAGATGAATAATTGATTTGAGATGTTAATAAATTTGAAAGCTTGGAAGTAGTGAGGAAATGAACTCAGGTATGCATATACATGTTCGAGTTTCATTTTAATAGTAAAAGTTGTCTAGGCTATCTCTACCTCATCATACTTGACATCATACCGGCATAAGAAATTTCCTTTCCTTTAGAACAATTCAAGATATAACTTAAACATGATTAAAGTAAAGTACAAATAATCAATACCCAATTGATAAAAACAAATAAATATTTTAAATTTCTGTAACCCATAAATGCATGTTTTTTATATTGGACAATTGTTTGTTCTTGAATTATACCTTGTCAAATTGCGCCATTAAAGGCATAATTACCTAAAACCATGAAATTTTATGATTTATTGAGGTTATGTTTGGTCCAACAGTTTTATATAAAATGTACGGGTTGACATTGATATTAGTAATTAGAAAAGATGAATTAATCTTTGCAAGGTACTAGATCCTTTTGATACTTACATTGTCAACTAGATACAGAATCAAACTTAGTCATGTTTAGTGATAGCAAGCCGAATAATCTACATCTTAATGAAACTGTATTTCATCTTTTTATGATGTTGCTAGTCAAGTGTTTCATTTATTTCTCTTCAATGTCACAGTAACATTAAATTGTTACTGTTCTTCTTCTTTGTTTATATACAATTTATTATATATCTTATTATTGTTGATATATGTTTAGATTTTTAATTTTGTTACACTGCCTGGTTGTGTTATATCATATTTTCAAGCCCTGCACTTTATTTCTGATATGTGTATTATAGATCTTCAAAATATCTTTTGTTTCTGAAAGTAAGGAAACTTTTATTAATCCTATGAGCAGGCATCAATCCACCAATACAAAATATAGAAATCATAAGAGGAGATTGTTGAGTACTCAAAACAAGTGTATCCCCTTATCTCAAGTTGGGAGCATTTTCAGTGGTAATATGATGGACAGGCAGCTCCATCTGTTTCCGTGAAATAACTTGAGAATCATTCAACCAATACTTTTCAAATTTGCTGAAGACAAAATGGATGTCTATAAGTAGTTACAAACTCAATTTTCTTATTTCAAAAATTTTCATGAAAGGCTCCTCTTTTAAAAAAGGGATGCTGTTACTGTTATATCTCTGACATTTTGACCTTCTAGCATGTATTAAATTACACCTTTTATCAGTCAAGAATCTTGCGTTATTTTTTACCTTTGAAATGTTTTCAAATGTATAGACACAAAGAATGATATCATAAGAAGTGGAAAAAAAACCCTAGTTTTCCTATGTTTACTTTAAATGTTGAATCTGTCTTATATTCTCAATAGAAACACTTAAAAGTTCATAATTTACATGAGTAAGATACACATAAGCCTCATAGTATCACATATTAGTGACCTCCGTGACATATATGGCCATTTAAAAACTTCTGTGTTGTAACCGACTACATTTTATGTGGTAGACACTCCATTTTACATCAGATCCTCCATATACTGTAAATTCAGTGGCGTACATTTATTATTGCGATTTTTGAAGAATGGACAATAATGCAAGATTAATTATTGTGATTTCAGGAAAATCTGCATACAGATATATGTATCAGATATCAGAATGCGAGTTCTTATTATTGCTATAATCACCAAGTCACATTATTCGCATAAATATAAACCTCACAATAATTTATGAATTTACAGTATACAACAAACATAGAGGAATATATTGAGTATATACTGTAAACACAGAAGATTGAGAAATTTGACATACATTAATTGTTAAATAAGGTATTTGGAAATGAATTGATCTTAAGAAATCCATTGATCTTTTTTTTGTGGTTTCCTTAGAATTTATTATTTCTTAGTAATGATATTTTAAAATGTAAAAAAAAGGAAGGAATAAAACGATTCCAAAATTACAACCCAGAAATGTATAATAAATAGTGCTTCTGCTAGCAGTCATACAAAAAATTATTATAAATAGTGCTTCTGCTACAGGGGTCATACAAAAGGTATTATAAATGGGGCTTCTGCTAGCAGTCATACAAAAAATTATTATAAATAGTGCTTCTTCTACAGGGTCATACAAAAGGTATTATAAATGGGGCTTCTGCTAGCAGTCATACACAAAATTATTATAAATAGTGCTTCTTCTACAGGGTCATACAAAAGGTATTATAAATGGGGCTTCTGCTAGCAGTCATACAAAAATTATTATAAATAGTGCTTCTTCTACAGGGGTCATACAAAAAGGTATTATAAATGGGGCTTCTGCTTAAGAGGTCTTACAAAAGGGTACCATAAATAGTGCTTTTACTACAGGGGTCATAGAGAAGGGTATTGACCTCCTGTGAAGTCACAGCACTTAACAATGGTTTGTTTTAATGAAGGTGATCTTAACTCATTTAAAGGAATAATGTTAAGTAGAAAAGTATAAGCTGAACCCTTTTAATTTTAGAAAATAAGACATATTAACTCATTCTAAACAAACAGATTAAACCATGTTAGATACACAGTTGCATTTTGATATGAAGACATATCTTGATCAGTGCTTCCAAAATGGTTGTTTTTCCCAAACATGGCTGAGAAAATCCATCCAGTGTCTGGTTATGTTCAACTGCAGGTGTGAAATTTAGCTTTGCATCTCAGATCTTTCAAAATAATAAAAATATCATTTATACCTTTTTCCTATGTTCATTTCAAGTATTAACTTGAAGAAATAACATGGAACAAACTATTCAAGCTCAATATGCTTGGTAAAAGTAAAAGGATTTCATGTATTCTGCCTTTGTTCCAAGTGTTTATGCTGTGAATTCAATATTTTTGTATCAGAAAAATGTGCTTTTTCAAAAACAAAAGTAAAGTTTCTTGTCAGTGTGTTATTACATCAATAAAGAGCACTTTGCAGATATTAGTCCGCTGATGTTGCACACTTGAAACAATGTATGGGTTAACCTCAGAACAATGTATGGGTTAACCTCAGAACAATGTATGGGTTAACCTCAGAACAATGTATGGGTTAACCTCAGAACAATGTATGGGTTAACCTCAGAACAATGTATGGGTTAACCTCAGAACAATGTATGTGGGTTAACCTCAGAACAATGTATGGGTTAACCTCAGAACAATGTATGGGTTAACCTCAGAACAATGTATGGGTTAACCTCAGAACAATGTGGGTTAACCTCAGAACAATGTATGGGTTAACCTCAGAACAATGTATGGGTTAACCTCAGAACAATGTATGGGTTAACCTCAGAACAATGTATGGGTTAACCTCAGAACAATGTATGGGTTAACCTCAGAACAATGTGGGGTTAACCTGAACAATGTATGGGTTAACCTCAGAACAATGTATGGGTTAACCTCAGAACAATGTATGGGTTAACCTCAGAACAATGTATGGGTTAACCTCAGAACAATGTATGGGTTAACCTCAGAACAATGTATGGGTTAACCTCAGAACAATGTATGGGTTAACCTCAGAACAATATTATGGGGTTAACCTCAGAACAATGTATGGGTTAACCTCAGAACAATGTATGGGTTAACCTCAGAACAATGTATGGGTTAACCTCAGAACAATGTATGGGGTTAACCTCAGAACAATGTATGGGTTAACCTCAGAACAATGTATGGGTTAACCTCAGAACAATGTATGGGTTAACCTCAGAACAATGTATGGGTTAACCTCAGAACAATGTATGGGGTTAACCTCAGAACAATGTATGGTTTAACCTATGGGTTAACCTCAGAACAATGTATGGGGTTAACCTCAGAACAATGTGGGTTAACCTCAGAACAATGTATGGGTTAACCTCAGAACAATGTGGGTTAACCTCAGAACAATGTGGGGTTAACCTCAGAACAATGTATGGGTTAACCTCAGAACAATGTATGGGTTAACCTCAGAACAATGTATGGGTTAACCTCAGAACAATGTATGGGTTAACCTCAGAACAATGTATGGGTTAACCTCAGAACAATGTATGGGTTAACCTCAGAACAATGTATGGGGTTAACCTCAGAACAATGTATGGGGTTAACCTCAGAACAATGTATGGGTTAACCTCAGAACAATGTATGGGGGTTAACCTCAGAACAATGTATGGGTTAACCTCAGAACAATGTATGGGTTAACCTCAGAACAATGTATGTTAAGGGTTAACCTCAGAACAATGTATGGGGTTAACCTCAGAACAATGTATGGGTTAACCTCAGAACAATGTATGGGTTAACCTCAGAACAATGTATGGGTTAACCTCAGAACAATGTATGGGTTAACCTCAGAACAATGTATGGGTTAACCTCAGAACAATGTA
Source organism: Mytilus coruscus (assembly GCA_017311375.1). Lineage (NCBI taxonomy): Eukaryota > Metazoa > Mollusca > Bivalvia > Mytilida > Mytilidae > Mytilus > Mytilus coruscus. Next base: position 3,618,029 of record CM029601.1, on the reverse strand, counting down.
TGGGGTTAACCTCAGAACAATGTATGGGGTTAACCTCAGAACAATGTATGGGGTTAACCTCAGAACAATGTATGGGTTAACCTCAGAACAATGTATGGGTTAACCTCAGAACAATGTATGGGTTAACCTCAGAACAATGTATGGGTTAACCTCAGAACAATGTATGGGGTTAACCTCAGAACAATGTATGGGTTAACCTCAGAACAATGTATGGGTTAACCTCAGAACAATGTATGCATGGGTTAACCTCAGAACAATGTATGGGGTTAACCTCAGAACAATGTATGGGTTAACCTCAGAACAATGTATGGGTTAACCTCAGAACAATGTATGGGTTAACCTCAGAACAATGTATGGGGTTAACCTCAGAACAATGGGGTTAACCTCAGAACAATGTATGGGTTAACCTCAGAACAATGTATGGGTTAACCTCAGAACAATGTATGGGTTAACCTCAGAACAATGTATGGGTTAACCTCAGAACAATGTATGGGTTAACCTCAGAACAATGTATGGGTTAACCTCAGAACAATGTATGGGGTTAACCTCAGAACAATGTATGGGTTAACCTCAGAACAATGTTATGGGTTAACCTCAGAACAATGTATGGGTTAACCTCAGAACAATGTATGGGTTAACCTCAGAACAATGTATGGGTTAACCTCAGAACAATGTATGGGTTAACCTCAGAACAATGTATGGGGTTAACCTCAGAACAATGTAATGTATGGGTTAACCTCAGAACAATGTTAACCTCAGAACAATGGGTTAACCTCAGAACAATGTATGGGTTAACCTCAGAACAATGTATGGGTTAACCTCAGAACAATGTATGGGTTAACCTCAGAACAATGTATGGGTTAACCTCAGAACAATGTATCAGAACAATGGGGTTAACCTCAGAACAATGTATGGGGTTAACCTCAGAACAATGTATGGGTTAACCTCAGAACAATATGGGTTAACCTCAGAACAATGTATGGGTTAACCTCAGAACAATGTATGGGTTAACCTCAGAACAATATGGGTTAACCTCAGAACAATGTATGGGTTAACCTCAGAACAATGTATGGGTTAACCTCAGAACAATGTATGGGTTAACCTCAGAACAATGTATGGGTTAACCTCAGAACAATGTATGGGTTAACCTCAGAACAATGTATGGGGTTAACCTCAGAACAATGTATGGGTTAACCTCAGAACAATGTATGGGTTAACCTCAGAACAATGTATGGGTTAACCTCAGAACAATGTATGGGTTAACCTCAGAACAATGTATGGGTTAACCTCAGAACAATGTATGGGTTAACCTCAGAACAATGTATGGGTTAACCTCAGAACAATGCATGGGTTAACCTCAGAACAATGTATGGGTTAACCTCAGAACAATGAATTTAACCTCAGAACAATGTTAACCTCAGGGGTTAACCTCAGAACAATGTTAACCTGGGGTTAACCTCAGAACAATGTATGGGGTTAACCTCAGAACAATATGGGTTAACCTCAGAACAATGTATGGGTTAACCTCAGAACAATGTATGGGTTAACCTCAGAACAATGTATGGGTTAACCTCAGAACAATGTATGGGTTAACCTCAGAACAATGTATGGGTTAACCTCAGAACAATGTATGGGTTAACCTCAGAACAATGTATGGGTTAACCTCAGAACAATGTATGGGTTAACCTCAGAACAATGTATGGGTTAACCTCAGAACAATGCATGGGTTAACCTCAGAACAATGTATGGGTTAACCTCAGAACAATGTATGGGTTAACCTCAGAACAATGTATGGGTTAACCTCAGAACAATGTATGGGTTAACCTCAGAACAATGTATGGGTTAACCTCAGAACAATGTATGGGTTAACCTCAGAACAATGTATGGGTTAACCTCAGAACAATGTATGGGTTAACCTCAGAACAATGTATGGGTTAACCTCAGAACAATGGGTTAACCTGGGTTAACCTCAGAACAATATGGGTTAACCTCAGAACAATGTATGGGTTAACCTCAGAACAATGTATGGGTTAACCTCAGAACAATGTATGGGTTAACCTCAGAACAATGTATGGGTTAACCTCAGAACAATGTATGGGTTAACCTCAGAACAATGTATGGGTTAACCTCAGAACAATGTATGGGTTAACCTCAGAACAATGTGGGTTAACCTCAGAACAATATGGGTTAACCTCAGAACAATGTATGACACAATGGTTAACCTCAGAACAATGTATGGGTTAACCTCAGAACAATGTATGGGTTAACCTCAGAACAATGTATGGGTTAACCTCAGAACAATGTATGGGTTAACCTCAGAACAATGTATGGGTTAACCTCAGAACAATGTATGGGTTAACCTCAGAACAATGTATGGGTTAACCTCAGAACAATGTATGGGTTAACCTCAGAACAATGTATGGGTTAACCTCAGAACAATGTATGGGTTAACCTCAGAACAATGTATGGGTTAACCTCAGAACAATGTATGGGGTTAACCTCAGAACAATGTATGGGTTAACCTCAGAACAATGTATGGGTTAACCTCAGAACAGAACAAATGGGTTAACCTCAGAACAATGTATGGGTTAACCTCAGAACAATGTATGGGTTAACCTCAGAACAATGTATGGGTTAACCTCAGAACAATGACACAATGTATGGGTTAACCTCAGAACAATGTATGGGTTAACCTCAGAACAATGTATGGGTTAACCTCAGAACAATGTATGGGGTTAACCTCAGAACAATGTATGGGTTAACCTCAGAACAATGTATGGGTTAACCTCAGAACAATGTATGGGTTAACCTCAGAACAATGTATGGGTTAACCTCAGAACAATGTATGGGTTAACCTCAGAACAATGTATGGGTTAACCTCAGAACAATGTATGGGTTAACCTCAGAACAATGTATGGGTTAACCTCAGAACAATGTATGGGTTAACCTCAGAACAATGTATGGGTTAACCTCAGAACAATGTATGGGTTAACCTCAGAACAATGTATGGGTTAACCTCAGAACAATGTATGGGTTAACCTCAGAACAATGTATGGGTTAACCTCAGAACAATGTATGGGTTAACCTCAGAACAATGTATGGGGTTAACCTCAGAACAATGTATGGGTTAACCTCAGAACAATGTATGGGTTAACCTCAGAACAATGTATGGGTTAACCTCAGAACAATGTATGGGTTAACCTCAGAACAATGTATGGGTTAACCTCAGAACAATATGGGTTAACCTCAGAACAATGTATGGGTTAACCTCAGAACAATGTATGGGTTAACCTCAGAACAATGTATGGGTTAACCTCAGAACAATGTATGGGTTAACCTCAGAACAATGTGGGTTAACCTCAGAACAACCTCAGAACAATGTATGGGTTAACCTCAGAACAATGTATGGGTTAACCTCAGAACAATGTATGGGTTAACCTCAGAACAATGTATGGGTTAACCTCAGAACAATGTATGGGTTAACCTCAGAACAATGTATGGGTTAACCTCAGAACAATGTATGGGTTAACCTCAGAACAATGTATGGGTTAACCTCAGAACAATGTATGGGTTAACCTCAGAACAATGTATGGGTTAACCTCAGAACAATGTATGGGTTAACCTCAGAACAATGTATGGGTTAACCTCAGAACAATGTATGGGGTTAACCTCAGAACAATGTATGGGTTAACCTCAGAACAATGTATGGGTTAACCTCAGAACAATGTATGGGTTAACCTCAGAACAATGTATGGGTTAACCTCAGAACAATGTATGGGTTAACCTCAGAACAATATGGGTTAACATGTATGGGTTAACCTCAGAACAATGTATGGGTTAACCTCAGAACAATGTATGGGGTTAACCTCAGAACAATGTATGGGTTAACCTCAGAACAATGTATGGGGTTAACCTCAGAACAAATGGGTTAACCTCAGAACAATGTATGGGTTAACCTCAGAACAATGTATGGGTTAACCTCAGAACAATGTATGGGTTAACCTCAGAACAATAACCTATGGGTTAACCTCAGAACAATGTTGGGTTAACCTCAGAACAATGTATGGGTTAACCTCAGAACAATGTATGGGTTAACCTCAGAACAATGTATGGGTTAACCTCAGAACAATGTATGGGGTTAACCTCAGAACAATGTATGGGTTAACCTCAGAACAATGTATGGGTTAACCTCAGAACAATGTATGGGTTAACCTCAGAACAATGTATGGGTTAACCTCAGAACAATGTATGGGTTAACCTCAGAACAATGTATGGGTTAACCTCAGAACAATGTATGGGGGTTAACCTCAGAACAATGTATGGGTTAACCTCAGAACAATGTATGGGGTTAACCTCAGAACAATGTATGGGTTAACCTCAGAACAATGTATGGGTTAACCTCAGAACAATGTAGTGGGTTAACCTCAGAACAATGTATGGGTTAACCTCAGAACAATGTATGGGTTAACCTCAGAACAATGTATGGGTTAACCTCAGAACAATGTATGGGTTAACCTCAGAACAATGTATGGGTTAACCTCAGAACAATGTATGGGTTAACCTCAGAACAATGTATGGGTTAACCTCAGAACAATAATAGATGGTTAACCTCAGAACAATGTATGGGTTAACCTCAGAACAATGTATGGGTTAACCTCAGAACAATGTATGGGTTAACCTCAGAACAATGTATGGGTTAACCTCAGAACAATGTATGGGTTAACCTCAGAACAATGTATGGGTTAACCTCAGAACAATAATGGGTTAACCTCAGAACAATGTATGGGTTAACCTCAGAACAATGTAGGGGTTAACCTCAGAACAATGTATGGGTTAACCTCAGAACAATATGGTTTAACCTCAGAACAATGTATGGGTTAACCTCAGAACAATGTATGGGGTTAACCTCAGAACAATATGGGTTAACCTCAGAACAATGTATGGGTTAACCTCAGAACAATGTATGGGTTAACCTCAGAACAATGTATGGGTTAACCTCAGAACAATGTATGGGTTAACCTCAGAACAATGTATGGGTTAACCTCAGTACACTTGACACAATGTATGGGTTAACCTCAGAACAATGTATGGGTTAACCTCAGAACAATGTATGGGTTAACCTCAGAATGTATGGGTTAACCTCAGAACAATGTATGGGTTAACCTCAGAACAATGTATGGGTTAACCTCAGAACAATGTATGGGTTAACCTCAGAACAATGTATGGGTTAACCTCAGAACAATGTATGGGTTAACCTCAGAACAATGTGGGTTAACCTCAGAACAATGTGGGTTAACCTCAGAACAATGTATGGGTTAACCTCAGAACAATGTATGGGTTAACCTCAGAACAATGTATGGGTTAACCTCAGAACAATGTATGGGTTAACCTCAGAACAATGTATGGGTTAACCTCAGAACAATGTATGTATGGGTTAACCTCAGAACAATGTATGGGTTAACCTCAGAACAATGTATGGGTTAACCTCAGAACAATGTATGGGTTAACCTCAGAACAATGGGGTTAACCTCAGAACAATGTATGGGTTAACCTCAGAACAATGTATGGGTTAACCTCAGAACAATGTATGGGTTAACCTCAGAACAATGTATGGGTTAACCTCAGAACAATGTATGGGTTAACCTCAGAACAATGTATGGGTTAACCTCAGAACAATGTATGGGTTAACCTCAGAACAATGTATGGGTTAACCTCAGAACAATGTATGGGTTAACCTCAGAACAATGTATGGGTTAACCTCAGAACAATGTATGGGGTTAACCTCAGAACAATGTATGGGTTAACCTCAGAACAATGTATGGGTTAACCTCAGAACAATCAGAACAATGTATGGGTTAACCTCAGAACAATGTATGGGTTAACCTCAGAACAATGTATGGGTTAACCTCAGAACAATGTATGGGTTAACCTCAGAACAATGTATGGGTTAACCTCAGAACAATGTATGGGTTAACCTCAGAACAATGTATGGGTTAACCTCAGAACAATAATATGTATGGGTTAACCTCAGAACAATGTATGGGGTTAACCTCAGAACAATGTATGGGTTAACCTCAGAACAATGTATGGGTTAACCTCAGAACAATGGGTTAACCTCAGAACAATGTATGGGTTAACCTCAGAACAATGTATGGGTTAACCTCAGAACAATGTATGGGTTAACCTCAGAACAATGTATGGGTTAACCTCAGAACAATGTATGGTTTAACCTCAGAACAATGTATGGGTTAACCTCAGAACAATGTATGGGGTTAACCTCAGAACAATGTATGGGTTAACCTCAGAACAATGTTAACCTCAGAACAATGTATGGGTTAACCTCAGAACAATGTATGGGTTAACCTCAGAACAATGTATGGGTTAACCTCAGAACAATGTATGGGTTAACCTCAGAACAATGTATGGGTTAACCTCAGAACAATGTATGGGTTAACCTCAGAACAATGTATGGGTTAACCTCAGAACAATGTATGGGTTAACCTCAGAACAATGTATGGGTTAACCTCAGAACAATGTATGGTATGGGGTTAACCTCAGAACAATGTATGGGTTAACCTCAGAACAATGTATGGGGTTAACCTCAGAACAATGTATGGGTTAACCTCAGAACAATGTATGGGTTAACCTCAGAACAATGTATGGGTTAACCTCAGAACAATGTATGGGTTAACCTCAGAACAATGTATGGGTTAACCTCAGAACAATGTATGGGTTAACCTCAGAACAATGTATGGGTTAACCTCAGAACAATGTATTAACCTCAGAACAATGGGTTAACCTCAGAACAATGTATGGGTTAACCTCAGAACAATGTATGGGTTAACCTCAGAACAATGTATGGGTTAACCTCAGAACAATGTATGGGTTAACCTCAGAACAATGTATGGGTTAACCTCAGAACAATGTATGGGTTAACCTCAGTTCTCTGAATCCAAGTTTTTGTTTTCATGTTAGTCATTATCCTTGCTTGCCTGAATTATTATGACCTTGACTGCTTTTTGTTACAAAATTTAAAAAGATTAAAAACATGATTATATAAATTTCCAGCTGGCTCAATTTTTTTTTTAGAAACCCATGATCCTGACCTCATCTTTTTCAGCAGGTTAAAAAAAGTGTTAATGGTTTCTCTTTGAAACCTAGTGTTGACAAGAAACATAAGATAAAGCTGTTGTTCAATTGAATTAATATCTTTAATGTGATTTTAAGATATGACACTTTCTGATCAACTATTATATGTACAACAACTGAGTTTAAATCAAATGTGATTTTCATATTTTCCACAATAAATAATAAAATATTTTCTCTTTTTTCGTTGTTCATGCTTTTCATCACATACACATAGGGTTTGTTTTGTAGATGACTTTTGGCTCACCTGGCCCAAGTTCACTTGGCGTCTGTAGTTCATCAGTGTAGTCATCGTCCATGAACTTTACAAAAATCTTCTTCTCTGAAACTACTGGACCAAATTTAATTAAACTTTGCCACAATCTTTATTAGGATATCCAGTTTAAAATTGTCTCCAATGACTCTGTACAAAAATAATAATTAAAAACAAATTAAAATTACAAATCCAGGCATGAATCATATATTGTTTTCATTTTACTGCAAACTCAAAAGCTTGAAGAAGAAAGACACGCAGCATGGCTTCAAGTTATGATTGTTTATGCTTCCTTATTTAGTATTACTGCCTTTAAGATGATGTAGAGGGTTTCACATTGAAAGGTGGATTGAAACTAACTTTCCTCGATTTTTATCATATGAAAACAAAAATGGTAGAAAGGGGGGAGTCAGTTCTTACCCCAGACCCACAAACCGACTTCTACATCCAATAATGGTAGCCTTATTAAACATGTGATGCACTTCTAAAACAAGAAATTGCTATTTGTTGAAATCATATGGTCAAATAGTACATTGAAGTTAACAAATTCAAAATATTTGCAATATCGATTTTTTTATGTTTTGTGCTAACTGGTAAAATTTCCCGTATTTTCCTGTGCAAAACAAGATTTTCATGTACAATTATCATATGCTATAAAAATACGTAAGTTTTTGCATCGACTCGGCTAATTTTGTGTATGAAGTGTTCTACGGTAGTAATATTACTTAGTTTTTAAGTGTGTTTGTATTGTAAATTGGAATATTGGCAGAAACAATGTATAATTCATGAATATCAGTCAGTTGTTTGGGGTCAAAGGTCAAACATGAAAATGAAAACTCGTGTCCTATTATGTTTCTACCACATATATATTTCAAATAATAAATGCTTTTTGTGTATTTATTTTATGAAAAATAATCCCACAGAGTCCCTACTGTGGATTTCTTATATTGTCTGGATTTTTGATTTCTTACAATTACAGTCTGAATTTGTTGCTTCATTAAATCTCTAAATATGATGACACAAAGGTATTATTAATTGGTTTATCTGACAGATGCTAGATAAGGTATTATATGTTTACACAAATGTATCATTGATATATTTATCTGATAAATGTAGAAAAAAAATGTCAGTTTTAGAGGAAAGAAAAGCAAAATTGTGATGCCAAAAAAAATATTGAAACTTTTGCTTGCATGAAGAATTTTATTCCCTGCCTCTTAAACAAGGAACTATCAATAATAGTTTGCATTGTAACAATAACTGATATTGTAGTGCTTACTGTGGAGGTCTATGGCTAGCAGCTCTGAAGATGTACATAGAAATCAGTAGGATTGTTGGTAATACAGAGGAAATGAAGAAATATGCCGAAATATTAGATAAAGGCAAAGAAGCATTTGATAAAAAATTGTGGAATGGTAAGTTTAACGAGAAACTTGTATTTCTTTTATTTTGACATCTGACCAATTATATTACAGGCAGTATAAATTGTTTTCCCATTCTTCTGTTTAGAGTAATTTTAAACATTGGTATAAGTTGTTTATAACCAGTAGTTATACTTTACAAGCTACATATCTACAAATTATTACTTGTCTTATTATTAATCTCAGGTGAAACACAGGCATGCTTATGTAAATTTCTAAGTTTGTTATACACTTCTTTATGTTGTAATTTTGCAGGAAGTTACTATAATTATGATTCTAGTACTACCAGTGGACATGATGATAGTGTGATGGCTGATCAGCTAGCTGGACATTGGTTTCTGAGGGCCTCAGGCATGGAGGATGCAACTGTAAGAATACATTTACATATAAAATATAACATATGTATCATTGATAGTATGTCAAAAGTCAAGTATTCTTTTTATATCTTGCAATCAGAAAAAAGTCTTATATAGGTAGATCTGAAGTATTAGACAAGGCTGCCAACTTTCTGAGTATCTATATCGACTTATAGTCCAAAATTAATGGTAACTATTGCTGTTAACAATATAAAAATATGGAGATGTGGTATGATTGCCAATGAGACAACTATCCACCAGAGTTAAAATGAAGTGGATGTAAGCAATTATAGGCGACCGTACGGCCTTCAACAATGAGAAAGCCCCATACCATATAGTGAGCTACAAAAGGCCGACATGAAAAATGTGAAACAATTCAAACAAGAAAACCAATGGCCTAATTTATAACAAAACAATTCACGAAAAACAAATATGACAGATATGAACCAACAGCAACCACTCAACTACAGGCTCCTGACTTGGGACAGGCACATAAAGAATACATACAAGTTGGCTGATACATTCTTCTCTTTAATCAATTTTAATTAGATTTGATATATGTGATTCACTTTTTCTCAACTTTATATATTGATTATGATAATTCAGTTATGTCAATTTCTTTAATATTTGCTGATATTGCCAATTGATCCATATTCTAATTAAGACGAAGGTTAATTAGATTTTATGTATCAAAACAGATGTAATCACTTAACAGTGGAAACTTAAAACAAAACCATTATTTAGTAAGTACTTCAAAAATATTCCCTAATAAGGAAGCCCTCATTTATCTCACAGATTTTTCCACCAACACATGTGAAGACAGCCTTGAAGACCATATTCAAAAATAATGTTATGGGATTTGAGAATGGTAACATGGGAGCCATTAATGGAACAAGGCCTGATGGGAAGATGGATATGAGCAGTGTTCAAAGTGAGGAATTCTGGGTAGGAGTCACGTATGCCCTTGCTGCAAATATGATTCAGGAGGTATGTTTTAGTCTATGATCTGATAAAGTTTATAAGCTTTCTGACTTATAGAAATGTTATTCAATAGCCTTATGATGTAAATGATGTTGAGGTTTAATAATATTGAATAAGTATTTCATATGGGACATTATCACAGAGCGGGTCGTATACTGCAATTCCCATGTCTCTCAATTTGTCTGTCCATCGAATTGTCCATCTGTCTGTCCATTCATCATATTACTTCTGCTCAGAACACTATGAAGCCTTTTTGAGCTTGCTTGCTGCACTCACTTGACAAAAAGCTGCATATTGTGACTTGTAACTTGTATTTTATCTGTGTCATGATTTTTTATGATGAATAATAATCCAGCTCCCAGCTTTTTGTAAAAACAACTTTTAAAAGGAATCAAATCAATCAAATATATTATTTTGTGTAACTTTCTGAATACCATTTTAGAGCTGGCTTCTGATTGGATAAACTTTTTGTGATGAATATATATTACCTGAGGTCATTGAAATGTGACCCTGAATGGGATGTTGAAGTGATGACATAATGAAATAAATTTCTGTTACAGGGTATGTTGGATGAAGCCTTCCAAACAGCATGGGGAGCTTACCATACATGTTGGGAAACATATGGCCTACAATTCCAGACACCAGAGGCCTACATGCTTGACAGAAATTACAGATCCCTGGGCTATATGAGACCACTATGTGTTTGGGCCATGCAATGGGCATTAGAAAAGTTTCATCCACATTTAATGAAGTCCTAAATATGTGCAATATGGACTTAATGATGCTATAAAGTTTTTTGTGTTCATATTGCTAAAAATTTTACACGTTTTATTTGCAAAGCCACACGTTTTTTTTGTTAGATCTTGTTTTATACAGCTGAAATAAATACATTCATAGACGTCATTTTGTCTCTTTGGATAGTTGTCTCATTGGCAATCATACCACATATCCTTTTTTTATACACTCAATCATTCCATATCTGAAATACATGGCAAAAAATGCCGTGTTCGAGTAAATTTATCATGAAATATAAGATAAATCAGTTAAAAGCTTTCATCACCAAATTTTTTACATTATTCGATTGGATTAAATTTTCTTGAGATTTTTTTTAAGATATTTCATTTTTAAATTCTTAAGTCTGCATATTGATCATGAACAAATAAAAAATCTGTAAAAATATCAGAAGAATAATGGCATGACAAAAATCACCAATATGTTCACATGAAATTGTAGGTAAGTATTTGATACTGTATGTCATGTAATCACTTGTAATTTGTTAGATTTTAATTTGTAATAATTATGTTATTTTTTTTTTTACAAATATTTATTTGATATTAAATAATTAAGCTTCCATATATACACAAGTGCAATTATTAGAAATTGTTGTTTATATTGTTATAACGTTTTTAAAAGATATATCTTTTTGTTTGATTTTGTTTTTTCGTATTGCTTTAAAGAATAATTTAAATTATTTTCCAACTGGTCTATGCTTTAATTGTCAGGTGGTATCTTTGGTTACAGTGGGAATTATACCAAAATATTGCAGTTTTGACATGTTAAAAGCATATAATTAACAAATTTTACTCGTCAGATTTTTATCTTCATTATAGTAATCAAGTTTCTCAAACTTTATTTACTGACAAGGATATGAAAGAAAAGGGTAATTGAAAAGGTTATTTAATGAGATGAATAATTGATTTGAGATGTTAATAAATTTGAAAGCTTGGAAGTAGTGAGGCAATGAACTCAGGTATGCATATACATGTTCGAGTTTCATTTAATAGTATAAGTTGTCTAGGCTATCTCTACCTCATCATACTTGACATCATACCGGCATAAGAAATTTCCTTTCCTTTAGAACAATTCAAGATATAACTTAAACATGATTAAAGTACAGTACAAATAATCAATACCCAATTGATAAAAACAAATAAATATTTTAAATTTCTGTAACCCAAAAATGCATGTTTTTTTTTATATTGGGCAATTGTTTATTCTTGAATAATATCTTGTCAAATTGCACCATTAGAGGCATAATTACCTCAAATGATGAAATTTTATGATTTATTGAGGTTATGTTTGGTCCAACAGTTTTATATAAAATGTACGGGTTGACATTGATATTAGTAATTAGAAAAGATGAATTAATCTTTGCAAGGTACTAGATCCTTTTGATACTTACATTGTCAACTAGATACAGAATCAAACTTAGTCATGTTTAGTGATAGCAAGCCGAATAATCTACATCTTAATGAAACTGTATTTCATCTTTTTATGATGTTGCTAGTCAAGTGTTTCATTTATTTCTCTTTAATGTCACAGTGACATTAAATTGTTACTGTTCTTCTTCTTTGTTTATATACAATTTATTATATATCTTATTATTGTTGATATATGTTTAGATTTTAATTTTGTTACACTGCCTGGTTGTGTTATATCATATTTTCAAGCCCTGCACTTTATTTCTGATATGTGTATTATAGATCTTCAAAATATCTTTTGTTTCTGAAAGTAAGGAAACTTTTATTAATCCTATGAGCAGGCATCAATCCACCAATACAAAATATAGAAATCGTAAGAGGAGATTGTTGAGTACTCAAAACAAGTGTATCGCCTTGTCTCAAGTTAGAGCATTTTCAGTGGTAATATGATGGACAGGCAGCTCCATCTGTTTCCGTGAAATAACTTGAGAATCATTCAACCAATACTTTTCAAATTTGCTGAAGACAAAATGGATGTCTATAAGTAGTTACAAACTCAATTTTCATGAAAGGCTCCTCTTTAAAAAGGGAGTCTTGTTACTGTTATATCTCTGACATTTTGACCTTCTATCATGTATTAAATTACACCTTTATCAGCTGAGAATCTTGCGTTATTTTTACCTTTGAAATGTTTTCAAATGTATAGACACAAAGAATGATATCATAAGAAGTGGAAAAAACCCTAGTTTTCCTATGTTTACTTTAAATGTTGAATCTGTCTTATATTCTCAATAGAAACACTTAAAAGTTCATAATTTACATGAGTAAGATCAGCCTCATAGTATCACATATTAGTGACCTCAGTGACATATATGACCATTTAAAACTTCTGTGTTGTAACCCACTACATTTTATGTGATAGACACTCCATTTTACATCAGATCCTCCTTATACTGTAAATTCAGTGGCGTACATTTATTATTGCGATTTTGAAGAATGGACAATAGTGCAAGATTAATTATTGCGATTTCATAAAACATATGTATCAGATATCAGAATGGGAGTTCTTATTATTGCTATAATCGCCAAGTCACATTATTCGCATAAATAAAACCTTACAATAATTTCTGAATTTACAGTATACAACAAACATAGAGGAATATATTGATTATATACTGTAAACACAGAAGATTGAGAAATTTGACATACATTAATTGTTAAGGTATTTTGGAAATGAATTGATCTTAAGAAATCCATTGATCTTTTTTTGTGATTTCCTTAGAATTTATTATTTCTTAGTAATGATATTTTAAAATGTAAAAAAGGAAGGAATAAAACGATTCCAAAATACAACCCAAAATGTATAATAAATAGTGCTTCTGCTAGCAGTCATACAAAAATGTATAATAAATAGTGCTTCTGCTAGCAGTCATACAAAAAATTATTATAAATAGTGCTTCTGCTACAGAGGTCATACAAAAAGGTATTATAAATGGGGCTTCTGCTTAAGAGGTCTTACAAAAGGGTACCATAAATAGTGCTTTTACTACAGGGTCATAGAGAAGGATATTGACCTCCTGTGATGTCATGGCACTTAACAATGGTTTGTTTTAATGAAGGTGATCTTAACTCATTTAAAGGAATAATGTTAAGTAGAAAAGTATAAGCTGAACCCTGGCAGTTTTAGAAAATAAGACATATTAACTCATTCTAAACAAACAGATTAAACCATTTTAGATACACAGTTGCATTTTGATATGAAGACATATCTTGATCAGTGCTTCCAAAATGGTTGTTTTTTCCAAACATGGCTGAGAAAATCCATCCAGTGTCTGGTTATGTTCAACTGCAGGTGTGAAATTTAGCTTTGCATCTCAGATCTTTCAAAATAATAAAAATATCATTTATACCTTTTCCTATGTTCATTTCAAGTATTAACTTGAAGAAATAACATGGAACAAACTATTCAAGCTCAATATGCTTGGTAAAAGTAAAAGGATTTCATGTATTCTGCCTTTGTTCCAAGTGTTTATGCTGTGAATTCAATATTTTGTATCAGAAAATGTGCTTTTCAAAAACAAAAGTAAAGTTTCTTGTCAGTGTGTTATAACATCAATAAAGAGCACTTTGCAGATATTAGTCCGCTGATGTTGCACACTTGACACAATGTATGGGGTTAACCTCAGTACACTTGACACAATGTATGGGGTTAACCTCAGTACACACACAATGTATGGGGTTAACCTCAGTACACTTGACACAATGTATGGGGTTAACCTCAGTACACTGACACAATGTATGGGGTTAACCTCAGTACACTTGACACAATGTATGGGTTAACCTCAGTTCTCTGAATCAAAAGTACCAAGTTTTTTTTTCATGTTAGTCATTATCCTTGCTTGCCTGAATTATTATGACCTTGACTGCCTTTTGTTACAAAATTTAAAAAGATTAAAAACATGATTATATAAATTTCCAGCTGGCTCAATTTTTTTTTTAGAAACCCATGATCCTGACCTCATCTTTTTCAGCAGGTTAAAAAAAGTGTTAATGGTTTCTCTTTGAAACCTAGTGTTTACAAGAAACATAAGATAAAGCTGTTGTTCAATTGAATTAATATCTTTAATGTGATTTTAAGATATGACACTTTCTGATCAACTATTATATGTACAACAATTGAGTTTAAATAAAATGTGATTTTTCATATTTTCCACAATAAATAATAAAATATTTTCTCTTTTTCGTTGTTCATGCTTTTCATCACATACACATAGGGTTTGTTTTGTAGATGACTTTTTGGCTCACCTGGCCCAAGTTCACTTGGCGTCTGTAGTTCGTCAGCGTAGTCATCGTCCATGAACTTTTACAAAAATCTTCTTCTCTGAAACTACTGGACCAAATTTAATTAAACTTTGCCACAATCTTTATTAGGATATCCAGTTTAAAAATTGTCTCCAATGACTCTGTCTGTCAACCAACATGACCGACATGGCTAAAAATAGAACATAGGGGTAAAATGCAAGTTTGGTCTATTATCTTGTAAACTGCTATGAGTAAGGAAAATCTGACAAAGCAAAAATGTTCATAATGATAAGTTTTACCTATTGTCTGTTTACATCAAAACTGCCAGACAACTTCTTATAAGAGTTTTTACAATTTTGCCAATTATTATACGACCGCAAAAAAATTTTGCGGTCGTATATTGGTATGACGTTGGCGTCGTCGTCATCGTCCGAAGACACATTGGTTTTCGCACTCTAACTTTAGTTTAAGTGAATGGATCTCTATGAAATTTTACCATAAGGTTCAATACCACAAAAGGAAGGTTGGGATTGATTTTGGGGGTTATGGTACCAACAGTTAAGGAATAGGGGCCACAAAGGGGCCAAAATAAGCATTTTGTAACTTCCAGACATTACTTGTGTGTTAGTGTATGGATCTCTGACATTATACCACAAGGTTTCATATCACAAAGGGAATGCTGGGATTGATTCTGGGAGTAATTGCCTCCAAATTTTAGGAATTAGGGGCCAAAAAGGGCAAAAACAAGCATTTTTCTAGTTTCATGACAATAACTTGTGTGTAAGTGTATGGATCTTTCTGAAATTGTACTACAAGGTTCCATATCACAAAGGAAAGCTGGAATTGAGTTTGGGGTAATTGCCCAAAACGTTTAGGAATAAGGGGCCAAAAAGGGCCAAAAATAAGCATTTTTCTAGTTTCCAGACAATAACTTGTGTTCAAGTGTATGGATCTCTCTGAAATTGTACTGCAAGGTACCATACCACAAAGGGAAGGCTGGGATTAAGTTTGGGGGTAATTGCCTCAAAATTTTAGGAATAAAGGGCCAAGAAACAAGCATTTTTTTCTAGTTTCAGGACAATAACTTGTGTGTAAGTGTATGGATCTTTATGAAATTGTACTACAAGGTTCCATATCACAAAGGGAAAGCTGGGTTTGAGTTTGGGGGTAATTGCCCTAAACCTTTAGGAAATTGGGGCCAATAGGGGGCCAAAAAACAAGCATTTTTCTAGTTTCCAGACAATAACTTGTGTTCAAGTGTACGGATCTCTCTGAAATTGTACTGCAAGGTACCATACCACAAAGGGAAGGCTGGGATTGAGTTTGGGGGTGATGAATTATAAGGGGGTTCAAAAAATTTGAGGGGGAATTTTTTTAAAAATTTTTTTCTTTAAAATTTTCCATTTTAAATTGGTTATTTCTGATTTATATATAAAAGCAAATAATAATGATATGGTTTGAATAGGTAAATTAAAAATTTTTAAGTTCTTAGACCACATTCATTCTGTGTCAGAAACCTATGCTGTGTCAAATATTTAATCACAATCCAAATATAGTGCTGTATAAAGCTTGAATGTTGTGTCCATACTTGCCCCAACTGTTCAGGGTTCGACCTCTGTGGTCGTATCAAGCTGCGCCCCAGCGGAGCATTTTATCCTAAAAATTATAAATGAGAGAAACTTTAAAAGCAAAAAAGATGAGCAAGACATGATCTACAAATAAGTCAATATGGCTGAAATGGTCTGAAGACTCCTTTTGGAGTCATTGCCCTTTAATGACGATTTTTCCCCATTTTTTGTTTTTGTTTTGTCCATTATCTTAAAAACAATAAAAGATAGATGGAACCTTAAATAAGCAAAAATGATCAGCGAGACAAGATCTACAAATATAAAAAAGATTATTGAAATTGTTCGACAACTCCTCATTGGAGTTCTTGCTTTTTAATGAAATTTTTTTAAAATTTTTTGCATTTTTCCTTATCATCTTGCAAACTATAAAAGATAAGTGGACATTTTAAATTGCAAAAATTATCAGCAAGACACGATCTACAAATAAGTTGAATTTTGCAAAAATTGTTAGTCAACCAAAATAGGAGTAATTGCCATTAAATGACGATTTTTTACCCTTTTTTTGTATTTTGGGAAAAAGCTGAAGAAGATAGAGAAACTGTTAACAAACAGACTGAGAAAAAGTGATCAGCAATACAATATCAACAGAAAACAGATTTTTGTCATGAATTCTATTCTAGTCCACAATGTTGGAGAGTGTCCATTGTTGAAGATGCACATAAACCTGGTAAGCAACACAGGCTCTTTAGAGCCCCTAGTTCTCAGTCAACAGAGATTTGAATGTCCAAGAATTTAAGTTTAACCTTGCTTTGTTTTTGCTTGTATCTAGTTCATTTATTGTTTGTGTTTGGATCAATCCAAATAATGTACCTTGCTTTTTTGGTTTTATAGCATTGTCTCATTGATTTATACCCAAAATCTCTTTTTATTCATATGGAGTAAGTTTCATGTTGATGGCTCATGCTCTTCACATTTAGCAATTAACTTAAACCACATGCTTAATAAGAACATTTCCATGGAATGAACAGACACATACACTAAACATTGTCTGCAAGTCAGTATCAAATTCTTTAACATGAAATGTCAATCTAAATATTGAAAACAGGATTTCCTTAAAAAGACAAAGTATGACATCCCATGACACTTCAATAAATAAATGATACAGGAAATCATAAAAAAATATAAATTTATTGCACATAAAAATAGACAAATGTTAAAATGTTATACATGTAATAAGTTTTAAATAACTATAATTAAAAGTTACATATCATGCTTTACTTAAAATTATCCAAACAACATTCAATATTTTGCATTTGTTAAGAAGCAACCTAGAGTTGTGTAAAGCTATCGAGATTAGAAAAAAGATTATATATATATAAATAAATTTGGTGTATTTACTGTCTTCTGATTGGTTAAAAGTATTACTTTTATTTTCAATGTTGTGGTTAAAAGTATTACTTTTATTTTCAATGTTGTCAATTTTAAGACAACACGCCTACTCTGACGTTGTGTATTCATACGCCAACGTGTGTGTACGTTGTTATTGTTAATATAAATAATATAAAAGTTCTTTGAGCCTTATTTTTGATAGAAATTTATTTATAATGAATGGCAATAATTTATTTTGAATTTATTGAACCATAAAATTTTGACTCTTTTATGGTTCGGATTATTCAAAATGAAAGTAATAGCCATTCAATAAATTAAATATAATAGCCATTCATAAATAAAATATGCATGCATCACTATACCCACTCTTTGAGACCAGGTATAATAATGTTAATATAGGATTCTAGAACACTTACAATATGCCAAAATTTATGTAATAGATATTTCTACTTTAATCCACACTGCTGCATGGTAATTTGAGTTTTGTGTTAAGCTAGAGCAGTTTAGAAAGAAAGAATTTTCATATGTAGTACGTAGCTTACTTAGTCAACTAGAAAGAATTTCTTTATTAGCATGGAGCGTACCTATCAGAAAAGAAAAAAACTGATATGCAGGAAGCTGAATTACATAATATTTTTTTTTATTTAGTATGAAGTTTATGTAGTTGCGAACAGAAGAATTTTCTAATGTCACATACCTCACCTAGTTGTCAAAAAAAGAATTTACCGGTGTAGTGTGTATGCAAAGAATGACAAAATTTTCTGACCATATGTAGCTCACCTTACCAAGAAATTAAAATTCTTATATAGTGTAGCTAGCCAAAAATGAAAGAATGTTCATAAGTTATCATAGCCCTCATAGCAAAGAAAGAAAGATTTTTCTTATTAAGAATGTAGCTAACCTAGAAACATATAAAAAAAACATTCTTATGCAGTGTGTTAATTCAATTTGCCTGGAAAGATTTTTTTTCATCTTGCCAAGATTGATTGATTGTTGCTAGCTTAAAGTCCAATGGTGCCAAGAAAGAATTTCTTTATCTAGTATGTATCTCATCTATCAAAAAAGAAAGGTTCAATGTTTTATTTAGTGTGAAGACTTAGCTAAAACAAAAAAAAACTTTTCTTATTCAGTGTAGCTCACATGGCTGAGAAAGAAAATCTTATTTAGTGTAGCTCACCTGGCATGAAAAGAAAATCATTTTATGTAGTGTAGATCACCACACTGATGAAGAAAGACTTTTTTTTATGTAGCTCACCTGTCTAAAAAGACAGACTTATCTTATTCAGTGTAGCTCACCTGGTGAGAAAGAAAGACTCATCTTTATATGTAGTGTAGCTCACCTGACTGCTAAAGAGAAATATGAATAAATGAGATGGGGGTATATGTCTATTAGATAGCAACCCAACAATAAAAATAAATAGACATTTAAAGGGTAACATACAGCCTTAAACAAAAGACATGACTGGTGTCTATACAGTATGTCAAGCTCGAAATCATAACAAGTCTAAAAAATTGTGAATGAAATTAAGAGAAACTATCAAAGATCTGCCATTAAATACCACTTGTGTAAGTGTGTAGCTCACATAACCAAGAAGGAAATACCACTTTTCTTGTGTCTAAGTGTGTAGCTCACATAACCCAAGAAGGAAATACCACTTTTCCTGTGTCTAAGTGTGTAGCTCACATAACCCAAGAAGGAAATACCACTTTTCCTGTGTCTAAGTGTGTAGCTCACATAACCCAAGAAGGAAATACCACTTTTCCTGTGTCTAAGTGTGTAGCTCACATAACCCAAGAAGGAAATACCACTTTTCCTGTGTCTAAGTGTGTAGCTCACATAACCCAAGAAGGAAATACTACTTGTCTAAGTGTGTAGCTCACATAACTCAAGAATGAAAGAATTTCCTTTTTAGTGAGCAACTCGTCTGACCCAAGAAAAAATGTATATATGCAGTTGGTAGCTACACTAGTTGAAAGTGACTGTTTATCTTACATGCAGCCCAACAAGCAGAGAAAGCTAGATTTTGTTTATGTTATATGTAGTTCACCTAATGAAAGACAGAAAAACAAGAAGCAACGCTGCAGCAAAATGTCCCCTGTTTGACCGAGGAATATAGTTATCTTAACATTAGACAGGTACATAAATAACATTGTCATCACAAGAGCTTTTGTAATAATCCCTGTAATGATTGCACTAACAGTAAAGTATAGGCTTTCTTTTCTATTATATCTAACCCACCAAGAAAGAAAGAACTTCCTAATGTATCTTTTCTATTATATCTAACCCACCAAGAAAGAAAGAACTTCCTAATGTATCTTTTCTATTATATCTAACCCACCCAAGAAAGAAAGAACTTCCTAATGTATCTTTTCTATTATATCTAACCCACCCAAGAAAGAAAGAACTTCCTTATGTACATGTCTTTTCTATTATATCTAACCCACCAATAAGGAAAGAACTTCCTTACGTATAGTGCAGCTCATCTGATTAAGAAAAGGAGACTCTTACGTAGTACATAAAGGTTACACATACACAGTTAAGGATGAAAGAATTTCCTTATGCAACAATATATGATACATTTATTATAATGCCAAAAAAAGTTTAGAATATAACTTCAGTTGATACAGAAACTTCAAACAATTGTTCCATCATAAGCCATGTTTTTCTGCATAAGGGAGCTACCATTTGATTTTGGGGGCTAGGATGAAAAATTTTGTCCTGCATTTTTTATTAGTTGTAATCTCTGTCCTGCCTTTTATTTTCACTCTATTTGGTCCTGCCTTTTTTTATTAGTTTATCCTGACTTTTACATAAATTGTCATCCTGCCTTTTTTAACTCAAAACTCCTGTCCTGCCTTTTTTCAAATTTCATCCTAGCCCCGCCTCCATTAAAATCAGATGGTATCTCCTAATCATCATATCAAACCTAGGATGAAATTTGAAAAAATAGACAGGACAGGAGTTTTGAGTAAAAAAAGGCAGGATGAGATTATTTGCCGAAAAAAAAGGCAGGATGACAATTTATGTAAAAAAAAAAGTCAGGATAAACTAAAAAAAAAAGGCAGGACCAAATAGAGTGAAAAATAAAAAGTAAGGATCGAAAAGAGGGAAAAATAAAAAGCTAGGCAGGACAAAATTTTTCATCCTAGCCCCACCATAAAAATCAAATGGTAGCTCCCTTAGGTGAGAGGGACATGTTGTGGGTGAAGCACACATTTGAGTCATACATATATAAATATCAATTTTATGTTTAAACCATAAATTTACACTACATGTATTGCTACAAAATAATACAAGAAAAGAGTTTCCCCATGCATAACTCTAGATCATCACAGTTTGTCAAATTATTTCATGGCACTTAAATTAAAGCAGCATTATGCCAGATTCATTTCCACCGAGATTACTCGAACTCTCAAACTTGATTAATAACATAAAAAACGCATTTCAGAAATACATAATTTCATTGAAGACAATAAACAATGCATAAAATTGTAAAAAAGTATCAATATTTTGGGACTGTATGACATTTAGTTGACAAACAACTTGACCCCTGAGGATAGCTAACAGGAAATTGTCACTGTAATATAAATATAAATGAATAAATATAAAAAAAACATCAATAGCACGTTATTATATACAATTAAGCTATTGATAACATACTAAAATAACATGATTCATTATTGGTGACATACAAGCTAATAATAACATACTAAATAACATGATTCATTATTGGTGACATACAAGCTAATGATAACATACTAAATAGCATGATTCATTATTGGTGACATACAGGCTAAGAATAACATACTAAATAACACAATTCATTATTGGTGACATACACAAGCAAATGATAACATACTAAATAACATGATTCATTATTGGTGTCATACAAGCTAATAATAACATACTAAATAACATGATTCATTATTGGTGACATACAAGCTAATGATAAAATACTATATAGCATGATTCATTATTGGTGACATACAAGCCAATAACAACATACTAAAGAACACAATTCATTATTGGTGACATACAGGCTAATGATAAAATACTAAATAGCATGATTCATTATTGGTGACATACAAGCAGGTATCACAGATCAAATTTATTCGTTCATTGTGTGTTAATTTACGTTTTTTGATTGAGTTTAGCCTTCCAATGGATATCTTATAGTGTGTCTTTCTATGTTGTGATGTTATACTATTGTTTCAGAAAAAGGGAGAAGGTTTGGTACCATTAAAACGTTTAATCCCGCTGCAAATGTTAATTTGCACCTGTCCTAAGTCAGGAATCTGATGTACAGTAGTTGTTGTCTGTTAGTCTTTGTAGACGAAACGCGCGTCTGGCGTAAATATAAAATTTCAATCCTGGTATCTATGATGAGTTTATTTATGTAGTTCATACGTGTTTCTCGTTTCTCGCTTTTATATAGATTAGACCGTTGGTTTTCCCGTTTGAATGGTTTTACACTAGTAATTTTGGGGCCCTTTATAGCTTGCTGTTTGGTGTGAGCCAATGCTCCGTGTTGAAGGCCGTACCTTGACCTATAATGGTTTACTTTTATAAATTGTTACTTGGATGGAGAGTTGTCTCATTGGCACTCATACCACATCTTCCTATATCTATAAAAAGCATGATTCATTATTGGTGACTTACAAGCTAATTATAACATACTTAATAGCATGATTCATTATTGGTGACATACATGCTAATGATAACACACTAAA
Source organism: Mytilus coruscus (assembly GCA_017311375.1). NCBI lineage: Eukaryota > Metazoa > Mollusca > Bivalvia > Mytilida > Mytilidae > Mytilus > Mytilus coruscus. Next base: position 3,595,184 of record CM029601.1, on the reverse strand, counting down.
TAGCATGATTCATTATTGGTGACATACAGGCTAATAATAACATACTAAATAACACAATTTATTATCGGTGACATACAGGCTAATAATAACATACTAAATAGCATGATTCATTATTGGTGACATACATGCTAATGATAACATACTAAATAGCATGATTCATTATTGGTGACATACAGGCTAATTATAACATACTAAATAACACAATTCATTATTGGTGACATACAAGCTTATGATAACATAGTAAATAGCATGATTCATTATTGGTGACATACCTTCTAGTTATTACATATCAAGTAATATGATTAATCATTATCCACTAAAATAAGATTTGTGATTTATTCACTGAAATAAGGTTTATGGTATTTCCCATTAAAATTATCTTTATGGTCCTTCTCACTGAAATCAGGTTTTTAATCTTTCTCACTGAAATAAGGTTCATGGTAGTTCTCACTGAAATAAGGTTTATGGTATTTCTCACTGAAATAAGGTTTATGGTATTTCCCACTAAAATAAGTTGGAATAAAAGCCCTGTTCATTGATAATTTTCTATGTTTTCTATGTATTGTGTGCGATTTTGTCCCATGTACATTTACTCCATATCCTTTCATTTTCTATCTATTCATGGTAGTTTTCACTGACAAAAGGTTTATGGTATTTCCCACTAAAAATAGGTTTATGGTATTTTTCACTGAAATAAGGTTTATGGTATTTCCCACTAAACAAAGGTTCATGGTAGTTTTCACTGACAAAAGGTTATGGTATTTTTTACTGAAAAAAAGTTTATGGTCATTCTCACTGAAATAAGGTTCATGGTATTTTTAACAGACATAAGGTATATTGTATTTTTCGCTGAGATGAGGTTGATGGTCTCACTGAAATGATGTTTATGGTCTCACTGAAATGAGGTTTATTGTGTTTCTCACTGAAATCAAGTTTATGATATTTCTCATTGAAATATTATTTAAAATAATTTTTCACTGAAATAAAATTTATGATAGTTCTCATTGAATAAAGATTTAGGTTATTTTTCATTGAAACAAGGTTGATGGTATTTCTCACTGAAATCATGTTTTGGGTATCACTGAATAAAGGTTTATGATATATTTCATTGAAATAAGGTTTATAGTATTTCTTATGAAATGAGGTTTTATTGAAAATCAATGGAAACTTTTATATCTTTGAAAACATTACAGGATTTTTATTACAAAGTGATTTCTTATAAGGCAAGCATGATCAAATACAGCAGTTACATTTAAATAATGCTGATGTTCCTGTTGTATCTCACTGTTTAGTGACACTTTCATAAGAAGGCGGAGGAGCAGATGGCGGATGATTCAAATCAATTTTAACATCTGATGGTCCAGTTGTTGGTGATTGATAGGGAGCTGATGGTTGTGGATAAGGTCCAGGAGACCGCTGATCAGGAGGAAGAATACCTGGTCCCATTGAATAACCTGTGATTGGACCCTTGGGATAGCCTGTGGTTTGTCCCATGGGATAGTCTGTGGTTGGACCCATGGGATAACCTGCAGTAGGGACCATAGGATAGTCAGAAGGATTAGGTCCCATTGGATAAGCAGGCCCAGCATAAGGGCTTGTTCCCATATTTACACCAGCATAGTTTTGACCTGCCTGATATCCTGCCTCCTCTCGGGCTGCCATGTTTTCCCCTAACATCTGTCGAGTAGTCCTTCTACATATAGGAAAGTTTTCCTACCAAATCTATATTGATTTGTACATACATAATATACGGCATAAATGTTCAAAACTAAACAAAGAAGCACAAAAACTAATATAGGTATAGCAACACTTCTATACTTTCCTATATCCGAATCACATGCTAAGTCATAATGTGAAAACAAGCTTTTACTACAACTTGAAAAAACCCCAGATACAGAGGTAAGGACAATTCCAACAAGACAGGCCATGAAACCAAACACCATTATAGGTACACTGCAAGTTAACTGAAAAAAAGTAAATACACTTGTACTCCAACAAAAAAAAAATACTGATTCTAAGGTGGATTTTTATTATTTAAACTAATCAAACCACATATGTGTTCAGTTTAATGTATCTTGTTGACTGTTAGCTGTCCCATTGACATTTGCCAAGTGTATTTTTTACTGTTAACTGATAAGACAAACAAACAAGAATGACAGTCATGACAGTCACTAAAACAAACAATACGATGTTAATAATTATAGGTTAACACTATACAATTCATTCATTTGATGTTGAAAACTTAATTTCAGAAGCATGATAAGGATAATGCAGCAGAGAGACTATGTTTGCAATACATTTCGTCCATTAATCTAATTATGTTATCTGACTGTCAATGGCTTCATCTTTTTTTTTTTTTTTTGCCTTCTCTTAAAATGTGCTATACAGCAAAGTAACATCACCCAGCTGTATCTGCCAGTTTAAGGATCAGTTAACTTAAGGAAAGATTGAGGAGTTCTTGTTTTACTTAAAATAAAAATTTTATCGATGAAATGGGGCAGTCTTAATCATACTTAATTTTTTGCACATATCATACTAGGTTTTATTTTTAAACTGGTTGCACAAATATACCATTGACACAAATGAGTCATGACACAAAAGGATAAAAAATACATGTCAGATCTCCAACTAGTTTATTATATACAGATGTCCTTCTTTTGCATATTAAATCCTAGATCTACCATTTGCATATCACATGCAAGATCTCCTTCTCATATATCAAATATGGGGTTTCCGATTAGTTTATTTCACATCGGATCTCCCCAAAGTATATAACATACTCGAGCTCCCATTCATATTTCTGCCATGGTGTTGCCGGTTTGTCTCCAGCTTATGAGTTTGAATGCCCCTTTGTTATCTTCTGCACTTTTCTCTGCTAAATCTCCAATTTACATACGGATCTCCCATTCAATTATTACATGAGGGATCTCTTTTGAGTATACTACAAACAAGATCTCCCTTTGTATGTTACCAGGTTACATACCAGATCTCCCTTTAGTATATTACATACCAGATCTCCGTTAAGTATATGACATACCAGATCTCACTTCAGTATATGATCTGACCACTTGTAAAAACTGGAGTAAACATAAATTTAAGAAATCACTTAAAATCTGTCTCAAAAACAGCTTCCTAATGACCTGGAAGGAAGTAAGGTCTTCTTATTCAACATGCAAATTAAGCACATATTTTAAATTCAAATTCTTCTTTGTTAGAGAGAACTTTTTATTCTTTACACATTCTGATGATTGGAAAATTCTCACAAAATTGAGATTGAGTAATCATAAATTAAGAATTGAAACTGGCCGTCATGAACGCAGGTTCAACTCTTCAGGTAAATTGGAATACATTCCAAGATGTGAAAGACTTTGTAATTATTGCAGTTTGAATATGATTGAGGATGAGCTCCATTTTGTATTGGAATGTCCTTTATATGCAGCATCAAGAAAAGTTTTACTAGTCTATTTATTAAATATCCAAATTTGAGAATACTAAACTTAGAGAATTTATCCATTTGTCAAATGACGACAAAAGCTGTATAACATCTTTATGCAAATACTAGAAAACTAAAAATGAAAAATAAATTTACCAAATTGACACACCTAACTGCAGGTTTTTACCGACATTATATCTTTCTTTCACCCAGCTGGCTCTCTCACGAATTGTTATCTATGTACATGTCATAGTATACATATTTGTCTTGTATTATTTTCTTGTTTGTAATTGATATGCCCATAAGGACCTTTAATTAGGAATAAAAAGGATTTGATTTATGACATACCAGATCTCCCTTTAGTATATGACATACCAGCTCTCCCTTTGATATATGACGTACCAGACCTCCCTTTAGTATATGACATACCATATCTCTCTTAATTCATTGAATACCAGATCTGCCTTGATCATATCACATAACAGACCTCAATTTAGTACATGACACACCAGATCTCCATTTCGTATATGGTATACCAGATCTCCAATTAGTATATTACCAACCATATCTCCCTTTAGTATATGACATGCCAGATCTACCATTAGTATATGACATACCAGACCTCCCATTAGTTTGTAACATACCATACCTCACATTAGTATAATACATTCCAGACCTCCCATTAGTATGTTACATACCAGACCTCCCATTAGTATATCACAAACAAACCTCACATTAGTATAATACATTCCAGACCTCCCATTAGTATGTTATATATCAGCTAGATCTCCCATTAGTATGTTACATACCAGACCTCCCATTCGTATATTACATTCTAGTTCTCCCATTAGTATATTACAAACCAGAACTCCCATTAGTATGTGACATACCAGACCTCCCATTGGTATTATACAAACCAACCTCCCATTAGTATTATAAATTTCCAGACCTCCCATTAATATGTCATATACCAGACCCCCCATTAGTAACTTACATACCAGACCTCTCATTAGTAAGTTACATACCAGATCTCCAATAAGTATATCACATACCAGATCTCCAATTAGTATATTACATACCAGATCTCTCATTAGTATATTACATACCAGATCTCCTATTAGTATGTTACATACCAGACCTTCCATTAGTATATCACAAACAAACCTCCCATTAGTATCTTACATACCAGACCTCTCATTAGTGTGTTACATATCAGATCTCCCATTAGTATATTTATAAAATAGTAATTTGGACGTAAATATTTTTGCGTCAAATTATATTATAATGTTTGATGGTCATTTTATGACTGGTGTGTATTAAGATTTTATATGCTGAGATTTTACAGAATGAGTTCGCGTGTTGGCTTCTATGTAAACACATGAATCAGTGTCATGTGTGTTGCTTTAATTAGGTACCATGCAGTAGATTAAGAAATATGAAACTTGCAGACGATATTTCTAAAATTCAAACGGAAGCATATTTGTGAAATGAAATAAATTATTATTTTTTTGCATTTGTATATTATAAGAAAGTTTTAAATGAAATTTAGATTTTTAATTTGTCAAATTCAAAAATCGTTTTTATATTAATTTTATTAATCTTATAAACTATTAACCCGGGTTTTAATCACGTGATTTAAGTGAAATTCTTTAGTTTTTGGAACTTTGCGGCAGACGCACGTTGACTGTTAAACTATACACATGTATATTTTGTCGGCTGAAAAAAATTCGCATGTAAAGGAAGAAAGAATTTTGCATTACACAACAGAAGTGGATTGTAATTTTTGATCAGTAATTGTACCATACGCTGGGGGACTTCTTTTTATTACGACTCTAATAAACGATGTCAGCATAATGAGTTTTTTACTGCCATGAAAGATCCCACTTTCACATTTGGCGTCGTCGACAGGATGGCAGAAGTCCCTCAGCAGCAACACCAACATATATGGTACTGTTCTCGAACGGAAGAATAGAAACCAGACCTAAAAAATGTCAAAGAGGTAGTGTAACGACCTTACGCGTACAAAGAAGAAGACTTGATCGTATATGATGATAAATTTGTGAACATTGACAATATATAAGGTTTATTAACATGAGTAATTATTAGCTATTAATATTTTAACATTGTTTGAAGGGGTTAAGCTCAAACTATTGTTGTTTGGTTGGTTTAATTTTGTTATGTCATAAAATATATATATAAACATATATTTGCATGCACACGAATAAAAATTGCGGTTTGAAAGTTGTTTTCAATTTAGACTTATTTATATATATATATATATAGATACGTTTTGATAGGTACATAAAGGAAAAGTATTTGTTCTTAAAAATTTATTTAAACACAATTTAGATTTTTTAAGTAAAATGTAATAATAAATTTAATTTCAAAATGAGTGACATTGAAGATGAAGCGGTTTCCCAATTGAGAGAAGAAGTAGATAGATTAGCTGTTATGGTAAAAGAACAAGACGAGAAGCTGAAGAAGCAAGACAACGACATAAAGGCATCATTCTCTATCAAACTGGTAGTGATGCTGAATAGCAGGCGAGTAGACCGATTCAGGAATAGGCAGACGTCCTCTTCCGATCTTTCGATTTCAGAATGGTTTTCCTATGTTAGAACCCAAGCCGCATCAAGAAAGCTAAACAAGGCCGATTTCGCCGATTTTTAGTCCACAATCTTGCTGGGAAGGCTAGACAAGAAATACTAGGTAGAGGCGACTCTATAAATAAAGATCCTGTAGAAATAATAAAGGTTTGTATAAGGTTTTTATGTGACGGTGACAATCTTCCGATGCTATAACAAATATTATATGCTTATCACCAGCAGGACGAGGATTTGATAACTTGCTCTTTGAATATGGTCGGATTGTATGACAAGATCATTCAGCTGGATCTATCTTTCGCAGCCTGCAGAGATACTGCCCTTAAAGGAAGATTTGCAGAGTCAGATAAAGACGAAGGATTAAGGACAGTGCTCAGACGTCCTAACATTGAGACTCCCGATCTTTAATTATTCGAATTAAGAGACAGAGCCGTACATTGACTAGGAAGGTCAGCGGCTGACAAGAAGTCTGTTATCAACTAGGAAGTTAATTCCGCCAGCCCTGAAGAAACAGATCAACTTCCAGATCTTCTAGCGATAGTTAAAAGACAAGAGGCGATGATTGAAAAACAACAGAAACAGATCAATTCATTTTGTCAAAATCTGGGAATAACAAACACAGAAAACCTTTTCAATGTTGGACCTGTGGTTCAACCAGCCATATTAACAGAAATTGTCCACAAAGGAGGATGGAGAACCCACGAGGAAAGGACAACGCTTTAAACCACTAAGTCCTGTTGTGGAGACACACTACAGGTACTTTCAATAAAGGCTCGTGCTTATCTGAAACAGTAGAAGTATGTCCAGAAGCCAATGTGGACGTCAATGGTATAAAGATGTGCTGTTTATTAGATATTGGAGCACAGGTGTCAACCATGACAGATTCCTTCTATAGGAGCCACATAACAGATTTTGGGGACTTGGTTGATAAAACCGATATGTTACGAATATCAGCAGCGAATGGTGGCGACATACCCTACCTTGGCTATATTGAATGTAACCTGCAGGCCTTGGGATATACTTTTGAAAATATGGGATTCCTTGAAGTAAAAGATTCAATCGAAAATACACTGAAACAGAGAAAAAACGAGTCCCCGCTGTAATAGGCTCCAATATTTTTAAAAGTATGAAAGTTATATGCGACAATGTAGAAATTTTACCGAAAAACTTGGGAAACAATTTGGCACTTTATGAAGAAATTTACGAAAACGATAACATAGGAAAAATAATAATACCAAATCACCATCCCTTAATTATTCCCGCAGGAAGTGTACAGATTATACAGGCACAAACGAAACCAGCTCCAATAGGTCAAAAACTAGATTATATAGTGGAAGAGGATACCAGATTAACTATGCCCAACGGCTTCGCACTAGCATCTTCACTAGAATCAGTGACGGAACCGGACGGGTTCCAGTGCAGATCTGTAATTACAGTAATACTGATATACAATTTAGACCAAGCACATTGATAGGAAGTGCAGAAACAGCTAACATCACCACTCCAAGTTTTCAAATTGCAGAAATGAACACACACACTGTATATTCCGTCAAAAGTAATGATATATTGACAAGAATGGAGGTTGGATCACTGACAGAAGAACAGGAACGACAAGTTAGAAACTTAATATTTAAGTAACAGACACATTTAGTAAAAGCGAAGACGACATTGGATTTTGTAACAAAATAGAACATCATATACCAACAACGGATAACATACCAGTTAAAATTCCACACAGACGCATACCGCCAAACCAGTGGTCAGAAGTGCGAGAATATCTTCAAAATGCACTTAAGTTGGGTGTTATACAAGCGTCTTCAAGTCCATATGCTGCACCTGTGGTCATCATCCCGAGGAAAAAGGCAAACTAAGAATGTGTGTAGATTTTAGAGGTCTAAATTCCAAGACAAGAAAAGACGCTTACCCATTACCACGGATTGAAGAAGCGCTCGACGCGTTTTATGGCACCAAATACTTCTGCAGTCTTGATTTAGCGCTTGGATTCCATCAGCTTCCGGTCGGAACAGGTGGTCTTTACCAATATCTTCGTATGCCGTTTGGACTAACTGGGAGTCCCGGAACCTTCATGCTGTTGATGAATAAGATCTTCGGCAACCAAAATTTCCAGACTATCTTGACCTATCTTGATGACATACTTGTTTTTGGAAGAGATTTCAATGAAACTCTGGAAAGTTTAGAAATTGTATTGTCTAGTCTTAAAGCCAATAATTTAAAAATCAGACCAGAGAAATGTCAGTTATTTAAACAACAGTTAAGGTACCTAGGACATCTCATCTCTGAACGTGGTATGGCTCTAGATGACGTAAAGATCAAAGCTATAACTGATTGGCAAAAACCAAAGACCGACAGCGAGTAAAGTGGATTTTTAGGATTAGCAGGCTACTGCAGAAGATTTGTCCCACAGTTTGCAAAATTAGCAGTTCCACTCCATTACTTGTTAAAAGAAAGAGGTCCCGCTAAAAAGGGCAAATACAGGAAAAAAAAGAACCAGCCTCTTGGAATTTGCGCATGGGATGAAACAAGCGATAAAGCATTTAACGAGTTGAAAACGAAACTTACAACTGCACCCATCCTAGGACATCCGTATTTTAAAAGACCGTTTATACTAGAAATAGACGCTAGCTTCAAAGGACTAGGAGCAGTTCTATCACAGGAGCAAGAAAATGGACGCGTAGTCTTATTCTATGAAAATAGTGCATTTCAAGAAAAATGAGAGGAACATGAATAATTACAGCAGTATGAAAATTGAGCTATTAGCATTGAAATGGGCCGTGACTGTGAAATTTCGAGACCTTTTGATTGGATCGAAATTTACGGTATTTACTGACAACAACCCCCTTAGATACATCAATACATCAGCGAAATAAGCGCTACAGAAACAAGATGGGTTGCAGAACTGGCGCAGTTCAATTTCGATGTTAAGTACCGCTCTGGGAAATCCAATACCAATGCAGATGCGCTCAGTAGGAAGCCCAAGCATACCCCTGGAACTGCAAAGTTAGAGGAAAAAGTCCGAGTAGTCTTTTGCCGTCCGACTTTACGTGCGTTATCCAAAACCAGATTGCTGCAGTTTGGGAAGAGCAAATAGGATCATCGCCTTTATCATGTTTATCGATAATAGCATCTACAATACCAACTGTTTCATCGGAAGAGATGTCAAAATTAGAGCGATCCGACCCTTATATTAAAAGACTATTATCATACTGGAAGGGAAAAAAATTGGCACCAGAAGGCAACTCTCACGAGAATCGAAGGAAGTTCGAAGACTTGTTAATAATATCAAAACTTTCACCGAGAAAGATGGGGTAATCTACAGAGAAACCAAAGACAACAAGCAACTTCTCTTACCGACAACGCTCAAATAAAGAGTACTAAAATCAGTACACGATGACATGGGTCAACAAGGATTTGAAAGAACGTTTTCACTTTTAAAAACCAGGTGTTATTGGCCTTATATGTACACCGATATTGTTGATTATTGTGACACTTGTGAGAGATGCAAAGTTGGAAAATCAGGGAGAAAGGTATAGACAACATTTTCATCAATAATTTCCAAGAAACCGCTTGAAATATTAGCCATAGATTGCACACTATTGGAAAAAGGAACTGGTGGATTCGAAAATGTCATAGTTTTGACCGATGTATTTACAAAATTCACACAGGCTGTACCAACTAGAAACCAGAAAGCTAAAACTGTTGCGAATATTTTGCTGAAAGAGTGGATAATAAGATTCGGAATTCCACAGAGAAAAAAAAAAAAAAAAAACAGTGACCAGGGTAGGAGCTTTGAGAGAGGTTCAACAGGACATTGCACAATTTGTTATGCACTTTACCACAAAATAGGAAACGAAGATGGCCAGAAATACTTCCTGAACTTATATATGCCTATAACTGCAAACCTCATGCTACAACTGGTTATTCACCGTTTTTCATATTTTTCGGAAGAGAGCCCGTGTTACCAGTAGATATGACATTGGGATTGGAAAACAAAATAAACACATCGCGAGACGAATGGGTAACTCAACGTTTCCAAACACTTCATACAGAATCTTCTTAGGAAGAAAGAAAAGAAGTTAGCAGTATCCTTTAACTTTACTTTCCGCTATAAAGATGATGTTCTCTCACTAAATAATTCAAAATTTGGTGACTATGTTGAACGCATCTATCCCATCGAACTTGAGATAAAGGATACAACAGATACAGTTAAGTCTGCCTCATATCTTGACTTACATCTAGAAATTGACAATGAGGGTCGGTTGAAAACAAAACTTTAAGACAAAAGAGATGATTTCAGCTTCCCAATTGTGAACTTTCCATTTTTATGTAGCAACATTCCAGCAGCGCCTGCATACGGAGTGTATATCTCCCAGTTGATACGATACTACAGGGCTTGTTTTTCCTATCATGGTTTCCTTGATAGAGGGTTGCTGCTCACATGGAAGCTATTAAACCAAGAGTTCCAAGTGGTGAAGTTGTAATCATCCCTTCGTAAAATTTACGGACGCCATCACGAGTTGGTTGACTGTTACGGAATATCCGTTTCACAGATGATATCGGATATGTTCCTAATGTCGTAACTACAATCCCGTCCCCTTTTCCCGAATGTGACCTACCGAATAAGACTTATTACCGGGTTTGTACTAACATGAACAACACGACGGGTACCACATGTGGAGCAGGATCTGCTTACCCTTCCGGAGCACCTGAGATCACCCCCAGTATTTGGTGGGGTTCGTGTTGCTCAGTCTTTAGTTTTCTATGTTGTATTTTGTGTACTATTGTTTGTCTGTTGGTCTATTTCGTTTTTAGCCATGGCGTTGTCAGTTTATTTTCGACTTATGAGTTTGAATGTCCCTTTGGTATCTTTCGCCTCTCTTTTAAGGAAGCATTTGAACTAGCTACTGAGGAAACAGAACAGAAAGCGTTAAAGTGACAAGAAAAGTTAAACGTAAAGGTGGATAATAAAGACCTGCCTATAGGATGCCGAATATTTCTACGCAATCACCCGAAAGGACGAGCAAAATTACAAGATGCTTGGAACGACAAACCTTATCGCATCATAGATAGGAAGAAAACATGTAAAAAGTTGAGCCGCTTATTGGACGTGGCAAGTCCAAGTATGTTCATCGACGAGAGATTTTAGATGCCAGATATCTAGTAAGAAACATGAACCCTAACTTTGATCGTCCACAACCGTGTGGTCGTGTAGTAAATGAACGGTCAGAAATCGTTGATAGACAGGACAGCGATAATGAGGATTTTGTAATACTTTTACAGCACCCTCCTGTTACGACTTACAACGATGACAATGGAACTAAAGAAACCCTAGCTAGGACAATTGAAGTGGAACATGTTCCAGAGATTATAGATAACCGTACTGATGAAAAAGTATGGAAGCCTCTTGATATAGAATCACCCCTATCGGGATCTATTGATGAAGGGACGAGGAAAGTTCTGAAGCATCAGACTCTCATCAAAATGACGATGTTTTATCTTCGGATCCAGATGAGTGCAGAAGTGATAATCAAATTGAACCGATAATATCAGTATTGGAGCCTACAATACAAGATGATGATGACCTTCCGTTGCGAAGAAGTCAAAGGTCAACCGCAGGATTTCATCCTAATCCATTGAACTTGCCGAGATCTGTAAACCAGATCGAGACCGTGCAAAGTGTCAAATCTAAATTGATCCAAGCGTTTTAGCTAATATAGCTCAATCTCATTTGCTTTTGGCTCAATTTTCGACTAATTCTTTACAAAACTAGCTTATAACTATTTCACAGTTAAAGAAGTAAACAGTAAATTTTTAGTATAGAGCCTGTTTTCACAATTTTGTACATATTTTTATTTTGTTTTGAATAGTGTTATCGGGGACGTTAACACAAAGTAGGGGAGAGTAAAATAGTAATTTGCACGTCAATATTTTTGGGTGAAATTGTACTATTGTGTTACGCCAATAATGTTTTGATGGTCATTTTATGACTGGTGTGTTTTAAGATTTTATATGATAAGATTTTACAGAATGAGTTCACGTGTTGGCTTCTATGTAAACACATTAATTTGTGCCATGTGTGTTGCTTTAAATGGTTGCCATGCAGTAGATTAAGAAATATGAAATTTGCAGACGATATTTCTAGAATTCAAACGAAAGCATATTTGTGAAATAAAATAATTTTTTATTTTTTGCTTTTGTATATTATAAGAAAGTTTTAAATGAAAACGTAGATTTTTAATTTTTAAATTCAAAGATCATTTTATATTAATTTTATTAATCTTATTAATTATTTACCGGGTTTTAATCACGTGGTTTAAGTGAAATTCTTTAGTTTTTGGAACTTTGCGGCAGACGCACGCTGACTGTTAAACTATACACATGTATATTTTGTCGGCTGAAAAAAATTCGCATGTAAAGGAAGAAAGAATTTTGTATTACACAACAGAAGTGGATTGTAATTTTTGAACAGTAACGCTGGGGGTCTTATTCTTATTACGATTCTAATAAACGATGTCAACATAATGAGTTGTTTTACTGCCATGAAAGTTTTCCACTTTCACATATTACATGCCACACCTCCCATTTAGAATATTACACACCGGATCTCCCATTAGTATATTACATACCAGTTTTGAAAGGACAACATAATCTGTTTTACTTGATGTTCCTTTCTTGTAAAAGTTGATGAAATATATTCCTTTCAGAAGAAACTGAAAATAAAACACAAAAAAAGAAGGTTAAATCTATGTAAAATGACTTTACTAAGGGTACATTTTGTATTATGTGAAGATTCAATTAAATTTCTATAGAGTACTTTTCATGACAAACACTGCAGAAATGGGAGTACTTTATCAATGACAAACACTTTAGAAATGGAGGTACTTTATCCAGTTTCATGACAAACACTTCAGAAATGGAAGTACTTTATGCAGTTTCATGACAAACACTTCAGAAATGGGGGTACTTTATCCAGATTCATGACAAACACTTCAGAAATGGAAGTACTTTATGCAGTTTCATGACAACCACTTCAAAAATGGTAGAACTTTATCCAGTTTCATGACAAACACTGTATAAACGGTAGTATTTTATCAAGTTACAATACAAACATTGTATACCTTGAGTACTTTATCAAACTTCGTGACAAACACTGTATAAATGAGAGTACTTTATCAAGTTTCATTACAAACACTTCAAGTTTCACGACAAACACTTTATTATTGGGAGTACTTTAACAAGTTAATGACAAACTCTGCATAAAAAGTAAAATCACAAAAATACTGAACTCCGAGGAAAATTCAAAAAGGAAAGTCCCTAATCAACAGGAGTACTTTATCAAGTTTCAATACAAACATTGTATAAATAGGAATACTTTATCAAACTTCGTGACAAACACACCATATATTGGAATACTTTATCAATGACATGACAAACACCGTATAAGTGGGAGTATTTTTTCAAGTTTCATGACAAACATTGTCTAAACCGGAGTACTTTATCAAGTGTCATGACAAACACTAAATAAATAGGAGTACTTTATCAACCTTCGTACCAAACACTGTATAATTGGAAGTACTTTATAAAGTTAATGAAAACATTGTATAAATGGGTTCTTTATCAACTTTCATGACAACCACTGGATTATTGGAAGTACTTTAACAAGTTAATGACAAACATTGTTCAAATGGGTTATTTATCAAGTTTCATGACAAACACTGTTTTATTGGAAGTACTTTAACAAGTGTCATGACAAACACTATATAAATAGGAGTACTTATCAACCTTCGTAACAAATACTGTATAATTGGAAGTACTTTATAAAGGTAATGAAAAACATTGTATAAATGGGTTCTTTATCAACTTTCATGACAAACACTGTATTATTGGGAGTACTTTAACAAGATAATGACAAACACTGTATAAATGGGTTCTTTGTCAACTTTCATGACAAACACTGTATTATTGGAAGTACTTTAACAAGCTAATGACAAACACTGTATTAACGAAAGTACTTTACAAAGTTTCATGACAAGCACTGTATAAATAGGAGTACTTTATCAAATTTCGTGACAAACACTGTATGAACGGGAGTACTTGATCAAGTTTCATTACAAACACTTCATAAATAGGAGTACTTTATCAATTTTCATGACAAACACTGTATAAATAGGAGTACTTTATCAATTTTCATGACAAACACTGTATAAATAGGAGTACTTTATCAAGTTTCATTACAATCACTATAAATGGGAGTACTTTATCAATTTCATAAAACGGTCTCTCATCGCCATGCACATGGGCTAATATAGTTGAAAGCATTATACGAAATATTTAAATACTTTTATAACACTTTATAAACATCCTACGTCTGAAGCGTTTTTCTGCCGAGATTTACCGTCATCAGAAACGCGCAAAGCCTAGAATGTATAAAAACCGAAACAGTTGAAGAGCTTTATGAGCAAAAAGGACCTACAATAATTGCCACATCAAACTAAGGTCAACTTTGCCTAAGGGAGTTGACACCTTAGTTTCTTAATAATTTTTCAAATCTATAAACGAACAATTTAAGGAAGGTTTGTTATAAATCATACTGACCACTAAGTTGATGAAACTGCCACAGTGGAAAAATGAAAAAAATTGATATTGCGACTTCCTTGGACATTAAATAATAGAATTTTGTTAACTCATTATTTTTCTTGTATATGCAATATTTCTTAGGGATTTTGTTATTTTTTTTAATGTGAAAGGTTTAAGCCAAGTTTTGGAAGATTCAGCTATTCTAATTTCATGTTTCAATTTGTTTTTCAATTAGCGACATTTACTTCAATCTTACCTAGTATTATTGTATCTATTTAATTCGATAAATAAGACTTTATGTTCTATTGTCAATTATTTGTTATCTGCTAATTTTTCTATAATCCATTAACTGTATTTGTCACTCATTTAGAGAAATGGTTTACATTTATAAATTTTGACTTGGATGGAGAGTTGTCTCATTGGCACTCATACCACATCTTCTTATATCTATTTGTTATATCAACTGTTTTATAATTTCGATATGGCAGATTGGATTTAGTATTACACTGAGCAGTTTCAACTCTGTACCATTGAATGCCATGCTGAACTATTAAGTCATACATCGCAGAAACCAGAGTCATCATTTGTTGTAAGAGTTAGTCCCCAGAGTCAGAGTCGCTGCAGACTCGTCGTATAGTCTATTGTGTGTGATTGATTGCAGACCAACACACATAACCCAGTCACAAGATACATCCAGTTTCTATTCGTGACAATACCCTGGGGGACTGATAGTCCACCATCAGCGGTATCGATCCAGTGCTGTGAAAATGAAAACAAAACTTGATAAATTTCATGCGTCCAATTTGCTTTTCTGGATTAACCTTCATCAGGAACGCCCAAAGCCGATTATTTGAAGGCCAATGATGTATAAGAACAGTTGACGAGCTATATGACCTTGAAAGACATAAAATAATAGACAAATCAATCTAGTCATCGCCTAAGCAGTCGAAACCTTAGTTTCTTAATAATTTATATATTTATAAACGGACAATATATTGTTATTTGTTATAAACCATGTCAGTACCTAAGTAATGACAAAATACCAATCAGTCATGTTATGTGATCATGGCCGTACTTAAATTGCTGTGATGGAGAAGGCATTCAGAAGTTATCGACGCAGGGGTCTTTGAGCCTCCTAGGCCTGCCATAAGCTGAGCATAAAAAGGTGCAAAATCTTTGAAACAAAAGATTGACGAAAGGATAAATGAACAATATTACTAATATTTATTAAATCAAAGATGATAATATTAAGAAAAAAAAAAACAAAAAAAACACACACATCAAAGCCATGAGCGGTCAAGCATATTAAAATTTTGCATTAACTTGTTTGACAATGGTAAAAGCAAGTCTTAGAGCGATCTTGCCTTGCAAAAATGCGTTCCATCTTTTGAACACTGAAATCCAAAATAGTTTTTGATAAAGAAGCCCTTTGGAGCTCCTACAGTCATTGTGCAACCCGTCAATGAGTGAAATAGACACCATTAAAAAAAAATTCAGCATGATGTGATTATTATAATCTAATTGACCTGAAAGATAGAAATTTAGGTCAAAATAGAAAAATTTTTCTACAGATGCTTCCAATGAGAAGTGATTTTATTTTGTTTTCAATTTCACTGTTTTTTCTTTCTTACAAATTCCTCTACCAACATGCATAAGTTATAGATTTAAAACTATCCTTCTCATCAGTTATCTTATTACTTATAATGAGCGAGATATTTACATGACAAAAAAAAATATACCTTTCTTTTTAGCAGTCGCTGAACCATGAAAATAAGGACAAGGACAATGGACACATGACAAACGAAAACTTCGTAACATAAGGCATCTATACGTGTATACAAGGTATGAAGCATCCAGGTCTTCTACCAACTGAAAAATATAAAGCTATTATACAAAAAGTTACGACGCCGACGGATTGTATTCCCTATGTCTCTAGACAATACCACTTACATTAATCTCAGTCCCCTTCTCACCAATAAGGAGGTGGAAGTAGGGCTTCAAGTAGGATAAGTACTTACATATTTGTTTTAGTCAAGAAAACAAAAACATAGATGACCTTAGTAAAAATTGTTTAGTGAGCATGGAGTAAAAAATGTTTTACATATCTAGCATGAATTATCAAAGCACTCTGATGACTTTTTATATGCGTTTTCTCCACTCAAATATTCAAAATATTTTTTAACATGCAGGAGGTGAACTGGTGTAAACCAGAAGTAGCCATTTTTGCACTTATTTCATACAAAAGTACATAGAAGCGATATATTGTTTCGAATCAGCATAAAGTAATCAATCATACGACACTAAAAGTGACAGTGTGTAAACGGGAAGTTGCAAATTATCTCCCTTATTTCAAGCAAAAGAACAATGAAACCTTATTTGCTTTTGAATCAGTGTTGAATGTAAGCTATCAAATGACACCATAAGTTTCTTTTATTAACCTTACTTAATACAGTTTCAATAATCTATATATGAACGAAACTAGTTTTCTCCTAATACCTAAAGTGACTTTTTTTCTTTCTAAAATCAGGTTTATTGCACTATATGCTGTTAAAAAAATACCATGTCTACACCATTTGACAGGTACCCCTGTAAGGTTAGATTTGCTGAACAAACAGGGAGATAGTTCAGTAAATAAAAATCAATTGTTAGATTTACATTCTATGTCTACAACAGATTACTACAGAATTTATTTCCCGGAAAAATTACATTCATGGACCGATCTGACTTTGTATATGTTAGTTGACCTGGTCATGACCCTGTTGATCAACGATCAAACCATGGGAGTTATTGGCAAGCACAAAAAGGTGGTTGGACTGAACTGAAGGACTGCAATTTCACATTGAACTAAACCAATTCAATCGCTGTTGCAATGAATGTACTCTTCAAATGTGAGATAAAATAAAGAACTGAGGTTAATAAAGAGAACCATCGAGTACTAGATTTTATAAATTGGAAAAACGGAAAAAAAATTAATTTCACCTATTGATTTTGATGGTTTCGAGTTGAGATGAAGGTAAATCAAGAAGACATCTTGCGTATTCCCCGATCGGCAATGAAAAATAATACTGTTTAAAAAAATAAACTAATGTGATCATACCCTTTGCTAGGTAGCAGGTATTCTGCTCTTTGATGAGCAGAATACCTGCTACCTGGTAGCATTATAAGTATTACATACTAATAACTCACCATGGAGGCAATTTGACAAAGCTATTTTCATTGTAAGTATATGTACGTGGTTGTGAATTGAAGTGTTTATATGATTTTTGTTAATTTTAATTATGTGATTAAAGGAAAGAAGCTGTTAAGATAAGTAGGGTTTAATATTTTATCATCGAACATGACCATGACGAAGTCCACAACACGTGATCGAAGGATTAATTAAGGATTAGCCGTAGTAAATGAACACACATATATTTGCTGTACAAATGTAGCATATAACATATATGCATAAAACAATAATTATAAAGTGACTTTTTAGACCGGAAGTTACTTTTTTTCCAAATATTATATAAAAAGTAATTTTGTCTCATATCTTTATTTAATATAAAAATAAGGAGATGCGGTATGATTGACAATGAGACAACTATCCATCAAGGTTCAAATGAAGTGGATGTAAGCAATTATAGGCAACCCTTTGGCCTTCAACAATGAGATAAATCCAGTACGTATAGTCGGCTCTAAAGGCCCCGACATGAAAAAGATGAAATAATTCAGTTGAGAAAACTAAGAGCATAATTTATAACAAAACAATTTACGAAAAACAAATATGACAGACATGAACCAACGGCAATCACTGAACTACAGTCTCCTGACTTGGGATAGGCACATAAAGAATGTGGTGGGGTTAAACATGTTTGACGGCGCCAACCCTCTCCTAAACTGCATATCAAGTTCATTAAAATAAATGATCAAGTGTGAATTTGTAAGTGGAAAAACCTTGAATTGGTTTTTGATTTTTATATATCTTTTTAATCCACCAGGTTCTATTTTAGTAATGATGGCCGTGTTAAAAGTCAATAAAGTGTTCATATATAGTTTGAAAGAAAATCCTGAAAAGGATAATGTAGGGAAAGCTTAGTCCCAGTTTTAACAGTATCTTTAGAGAAAACTAGAGGTACTGCAAGCAAAGGTCACAAAAGTGATACTCCCCTTGCATGATTTACTAAGAACCCCCCTCCCCAATATAGTAGGTCAAAATAAAATGAAATAGGATGTGCATAATGGCATTATATGGTGAAGATTTTGAAAAAATTCATTAAATTCTGATTAGTGATTCAAATGTGTACTGTAATATACAAGTCCATGTTCTTCCAAAGGAAACTCGTAAAAACCGTTTGGATAAAGTAATGAAACAAGAAATGCAAAAATATCTATCATATGAGTTAGGTTCTGTGAACACTGTCAAAAGGTAGGGTAGTAGCAGATACAAAAGTGGGAAGAAGGAACAAATGAAAAAAAAGAAACAAAGGAACAAAGGAACAAAGGAACAAAGGAACAAACAGACACACCTATCACTTAATACTGCTCACTTAAAAGGCAAGGGTATATTAATTTATAATAAATGCTTGGTGATGGCAATAGCTTAAAACAATTATCTAGGCCAAGTAAGCTTACCTATGGTAGTTAACTTCTATGTCATTTGGTCTCTGGTGGAGAGTTGTCTCATTGGCAATAAAACCACATCTTCTTATTTTTATACAAATATCCTATCAGAATAAGAGCCATTTTTTAATGTGACAATTTTATATAGCTTAAGGACCTTCAATAAATTATTCCTGTCAATTTTGTGAGGTGGATTAGCAGAAGAGAATAGAATTTCCACAGGGTTCAATGGGATCTTTTACTGCAACATTACTGCCATCATTCAATGAGCTATTCAGATTATTAGTTACATGCGGGTTGATATTAACTTTGCCTACAATTTAGAGGAAAAGCAGTTCAAAACATGACAAATATAAGAATAGATCATTGACTCTGGTGGCACTGTTTTCAACCAATAATCAAAAACAAGAAGTAAAATGTTTTATAATTGAATTTTCATACAAGTGGGAGTTTTAGCTAGCCATAAAACCAGGTTTAACCCATCGTTTTCTTTGGAAAACGTCTGTACCAAGTCAGGAATATGGCAGTCGTTTTTCACTTGTTCCGTTTATTGATAGGGTTTGATTTTGTCAGTTGTTACGGACTTCCCCTTTATGAATTTTTTCTGGAGTTCAGTATTTTTGTTATACTTTTAACATTGATCTTGTCAAATTTGGTACAAACACACGTGCTGAAATTTAAAAAAAAAATCAAAGTTACAACAAAAAGATAGATGAACAAATGTCTGAAGCCAAAAAATGACAATCTCATAGTCAGATCGACCCTTTACCTCAAATGAACTGAAAAACAGAAAAACATTCCAGTATCGCCAATTCTAATATGACACTCTTCTTTAGCTTTTTTAACACTGTAATATTCTGATTCCAATAAAACAATGATGCACATGTACAACAAAAACAACGATGCACATGCACAACAGAAATATTGATGCGCATGCACAACATCACAATTAAAATTGCAACATCAATTTTATTTTATTTTGAAAGACGCACGAAATCAAAATCAATATTTCTGTTGTTGTTGCTCACTACGAAATTTGATAAAATCATTCTAAAAGTAAGTTTACATGTATTTGTGAAACGTTTGATTTTTCTAGAATGTTTTCGCTTCATTGAATCAAAATGGCTGAAATTTCGAGCATGTCTTACCCTTTCGGAACACCTGAGATCACCCCCAGTTTTTGGTGGGGTTCGTGTTGCTCAGTCTTTGGTTTTCTACTTTGTGTTTTGTTTACTATTGTTTATCGTTTTGTCTTTTTCTTTTTTAGCCATTGCATTGTCAGTTTATTTTCGATTTATGAGTTTGAATGTCCCTTTGGTATCTTTCGCCTCTCTTTTATAGGCCAGATTTTAAGTACAAAAGTTCAGAATTTTCTTGTTAGAATCGTTTTTTGTTAACACATTGACAAAATACTACCTACCAATGTTAAAATGAGCATAGAGTATGAAATGCAAGAATTATTTCTTACATAAAGTTAAGTTCACTTTAAAAATGAAATATGACAGGCTAAGTACTTACAAAGAAACCAGCAATAAATGCTCCAGCATAATATTCACTTTCACCATATACAGCACCTGATATCCCACAAATCAGTAAGGAAATGGCAAACATAACGTCTAAAAAACCAATTATGATGAAACTCTTGAATACTTGTTTTCTCTCCTTTCTATCTTCCTCAATCACTGGAAAACAAAAACTAAAATTGCACCAATCTCCCATTGTTGGCTGGAATTATATAGCAAGCTGGAAATGTCTACTTTTAAATTAACAATTTAATTGACATTTATTAAATATGCATATTTTAATTTTCATTGAAGTGCTAGCACAAAAATATGAATATGTTTCCCAAAACTTGTGATTTCACTGTAAATCCCCCCTCCCCCCAAAAAAAAAGTTATCATTAAAAATCAATTTTTGTCATTGGGAATCAATTTTGAATTTCTAAAGCATATCATAACTAACATGTCAAATTTTGCTGAAATTCTAGCACACAAATTAAAAAAAAGAATTGTAATTTTTTTTAACAAAAGTTATGTTGTTTAACCACAATTTTTGTCAAAATTTCACAAAATGAAATGGATCTTCCTTTTTCGGATATTAACACTATGCCTGAAAATTTAGAAAATGGGTTGAGGCAATCTAGATTTAGTTATCGGAGGACTAGAAGTGCTGATGGACAAATAGAACAACAGACAGGACAGACAGATTGATAACTATGGACTACAACGGACTAGTAAGGTACCCTTATAAAGAAACAGGATATTCACAGTAAAGGTTTTATTAAATATCTATCATAAAAATTTGTAAATACAATTCAGTTTTGTAGTATATAATTGCTTAATTTCAAAATAAAATTTCTGATAAAATTTTAAAATTTTATATGACA
Source organism: Mytilus coruscus (assembly GCA_017311375.1). Taxonomy (NCBI): domain Eukaryota; kingdom Metazoa; phylum Mollusca; class Bivalvia; order Mytilida; family Mytilidae; genus Mytilus; species Mytilus coruscus. The sequence goes on along the minus strand of CM029601.1, from coordinate 3,573,565 downwards.
AATAAATATACATGTATGCAAAATGATAATCATAAAAGTTTGATTGATGTATGAAAAAACATGAAAAACTATGATTTTGCAATGTAATGTAGTCACCACGTTAAGCTAATGTTATCCTCTTGACGATTTTTCTCATTACATATGGAAAGTAATTGGTGTCTACTGAAACAAAAGCTCACGTGCTGAAATGTCTCGCCTGCTTTGCTTATGATTGAATAAATGTTGAATGTCTGTAATATGAAAGTTGTAAAACAAGTATCATATAAACTAACATTATCAATGATCTATGTATATGCGTTCAAGGTCATATGAACCCCGCCATACAGACATGTACAGTTTATAATCATATCATAGCACCTGAGATCACCCCAGTTTTAGTGGGGTTCGCTTATAGTCTTTAGTTTTCTATGTTGTGTCATCTGTACTATTATTTGTCTGTTTGTCTTTTTATTTCTGGCCATGGCGTTGTCAGTTTGTTTTCGATAAACGTAAACCATTATAGGTCTTTCGTACGGTCTTATAATCATATAGCTAAATATAGATAGTTTATTACTTATAGTTACGAAAAACAGACCTAATTGACCAACGAACTATAAAAATTAGGTCAAGGTCAGTTGAACCCTGCCAGCCAACATGTACACCATGTAATCATTCCATACACCAAATATAGCTGACATATTGCTTGTAGTATCTGATAAAACAGACATCGGACAATATCATTTTTGGAGATTTGCTCTATTTCTCAGATTCTATAAGCAAAAAGGACCACTATATTTAGTGTATGAGGGTTCATTTGACCATGAAAACATAATATTGACCAATGAACAATGAAAATGAGGTCAAGGACAAATGCACACTGCCAACCAGACATGTACACCTTACAATTATTCCATACACCAAATATAGTGGTTCTTTGACTTAAAGTATCTGAGAAATAGACCAAACCACAAACATTGATATTGTCAAATGAACCTCAAAAAAGGTCAATGTCAGATGAAACCTGCCAGATGTACATGTACACCTTGCAATCCTTCCTTACATCTATTAAAGCTGATCTATTGCTTACGGTATCTGTGAAACAGACCAAACCACAAAAAACGTAACATTGACCAATGAACTCTGACAATGATGTGAAGGTCAGATGAAACCTGCCACAATCATTTAATTCACCAAAATTACCACGGGAAAGTAAAAATGTTAAAACATCTTTTTCAACACCTTTTACTCATACAAAATACTATCTGAAACATTATAACTACTAGAACACACCCGCGACATCGCGGTTCCGTGACTGAATTAAAGTACCTACGCCTTATGTTTAGACTTTACTTTTTGATTCGTATTGTCATCTAATAAAATGCTGATTATAAGGTGAACATTTTTCTGTGCTTTAAAAATCTTTATGTTTGAACCCGTCCTGGTTTTCTAACTATTTGGTTGTAAACCCGTCTAGCCAGACTGGGAAACTGGGAAGGCTTATGCTCACATTTAATCTGTACTGATACGGTAAGTTCAGTGTCCTAAATTGACAATATCCATGGCGGTGCTCCTATTAAAGATACAGAACATATACATTTAAACCGGAAACTATATGTGACATATACTATTAGTATCGGTAGCGGATTCTTTCGGAATTTAATTATTGGTTATATTAAATTTGGAAAACAAAAGGGCCTGGAATGATGTAATTTTAATCAACACCATTGTCCTAAATAGATATATATAAAGTTGAATTCTTTGAATCGTCGTCTTTATGTCATGCCGGCTGACAAATTGGACCTCGTTATTTTAGTATTATAGATATAAAGCAGTTTGAATATTTATGATGATTTGAATCTTTGAGATGTATAGGGGTTCACTTTACATGGAAGGGATCAAAGTACTATGGCTAAGTAAAATGTTCCAATTATATTGTCATATCATGCTTGTTTTTTTAATTTTTATAGGAAAACTGTCTACTGTTCAAAATTGTATTTTTTTGTAATATCAATGTAATTTTATAACAATAACATTTTCAAAAGAGGGGAATGCCGGGGTTGTTGCAATAAAATATTCGAATTGAATCAAAAGCTCTGACAAATTTGCAAATTTACATCATCATCTCTAAAATGGATTGATTGGTTGTTGTTTGATGAACGTACAGTGATTGAATTTTGATATAGCATGTAGAAGCCAAAACAAATTATTTTACTGACCTTATGAAGCAAGTTTATACGGTTCTTGTTTTGTCATTGTCTTATATTTACATAGGAGTCAGTTGTCATTACGCATTTTGAAATAGATATATTAAAAGTGTTTTACAGGGTTCACTACAGGTTTAAAGGTTGTTACTCCTCCAACCTTGATATGTCAGCACCATCCATGGATTTCCAGCATCACTCTTGTTTTTCTCAATATAAATCTTCAGTTTTGAGATTATATTGGATAATTGTGGATACTAATTCTTAATTATTATATGAGACATATGAAATTTATAACGTGTTGTTTTCATTTTTATATAATTTTCGAAAGACTACAATGTATTTTTTTTAGGAAACATACTTTTTGTACATACATTTATATGTATATGAGAGTAATGCAAAGGTATAAAATACTGTTTTTTTAACAGTAAAAATATTTTTTTATAAGCTCTAACCTTAAAAAAATATCTGTGGTGATCCCTGGTTTAATACTGTGCTTTTATAAGATGAAACTTACAAATCTGTATCTGTTAATGAGTTTCCAAAAATGTCGCCTCATATTTTGTAGGAAAAAAGTTTTCAAACATTTGGAAATGTTTTTAATTATGCCGCCCGCAAAATTCTAAAAGCAGTGCTTAAAAAGCAAACAGATCTGAAAAACAAATCTTTGTTTTCGTTTCATTAAAAAGACAACTAATTAATTTTTGAAGTCATTCAAAGGATTAATTTGCACAATGGAGTATTTAATTTTCCTTGAAAACTCCACTTAAGGCCATATGACAAATTTCAGAAGGATATATATACACAACTTATCCACATAGTGAAATACACATTATTGTTAACCTGGTATCTAAAGTCACTGAGGAACAGACTTCATCTTCAAAAATTAACCAGTAGATATTGGAGAAAATAAGGTCAAAGACAGGTGACAATGTCTGTCTGACAAAATATCTTCATGAATAATCTCCATACTAATTTTTTCATAGTAAGTGAAATTTGGGATATCAAGACGTCGGGGTTAATTTTTACAATTTTCTAATACAGCTGTCACAGTCTGAGGAAAAGTTAAACTTGTCACACTTTAATAATAAATTGTACATACCTTGTTGCGTAGGACTATCAGCCATTTTACATCAATCAATTCATCTATTTTGCAATCTCAGCTTGTATAATATTGAGATATAATATTCAGATATAAATCTTATCTACTGAATATTAAAAAAGAAAATAATTCTGTTATATGATTAATAGTCCGTTTCTGTGTGTGTAATGTTGTGTTTTTGTTGTGTCGTTGTTCTCCTCTTATATTTGAAGATTAGTTTGTAATATTTGTTTTATCTCTATCGATTTAGACATAAGTTTGTACAGTATTTGTGTATGTGTATTTTAATCAGATTGAATTTATTTGTGAAGTATAGACTTATCAGAAAACAAAATCTATAAAGACATAAAAGTTTGGCATTTTGTACAAAAGATAGATTTTAAATTTCTAATATAAATATATATATGAGCAACATTTTGAAACTTGTCCAAGAAGGCATTCAAAACAACAAGATTGAGCAAAACAAAATTTTAATTCACATCATTTGCATTGTTGATGTTTTCTAGTTTATAACTGATTGAGTTATGATATAATTACGCAGGATTGAGTATAATTGCCTAAAGAGAGACTATGGTGGTGTAGCAATACAGTAGAAAAAGGAGATGAATGACAAAATTTCAGTTAAGGCTAATGGAAACAATAGAATACAGATGGAGACTGAAACCACACCCTTATGTGTAATTATTGTTAACACGCCGTTTGACAACAGCGATGTTGATAAATGAATACAAAGTTATTCTGGAACAAAGGACAAGAAAACACTCATGACATACTGATATTTGAAGACTTGAATGGGTCTGTATATCGCTCAAAAACATCTCATGGTCCTCTATTTATAACACATTACTGGCTGAAAATGTATTAGAACTAAACCCAAATTACCCAGAGAAAGAAGCTTTTCCCGTCATCATAGGAAATCTTCTGGACAGATCGACAATATTTTCTCAGCAAAAATAAAAATACACCAAAAGACCAGATCTTAGATAAAGAACCGAAAAAACCGTCTTATTATGTACATGTCAGAGCCACAATCAAAAGAAAACTATCTAGGAAAGCCAACAAACCAACATTAGTCTTTGTGAAATAATTGAGAAAATTGCAGTCTACAAAAATATCAATTAACCATATCAGATGGAGTGGACAGAATACTATGAACTAGCAACAAAAATAAAGAGGACATCATAGCAATAGAAGAAAAACTAAAGAGCATGTGTCGCTCACCTGGATCTAAGTGCAACTTCAACAATGGATAATCTCTAACATTGTAGACAAGAATATAATTCATGACTTAAATCTTCATTTTGCTGATCATTTTATTCTGTTTAGTTTCTGCCATAAATAAAACCAGAGTGCACACGCTAAAATGCCTCACGTGCTGTTCTGACCATGATTGATTTAATGTTGAAAGTCTTTAAATGAAGATTTTACTGCAAGTATAACACAAGCTTCACATTATCAATGGTAGATGACAATAAGGTCAAGGTCGGATAAACCCTGGTAGACATACATGTACACCTTATAATCATTTCATACACCAAATATAGTTGAGCTATTGATTATAGTATCAAAGAACCAAAACAAAGTGAAAACACTGACCAACGAAACATGAAAATGAGGTCAAGGTCAGGTGATACATGACAAACAGATATGTTTACCTTACAATCATTCCATGCACCAAATATAGTTGACCTATTGCTTATAATATAAATGAAAAAACAGGCTTAACCAGGAAAACTAAATATTGACCAAATGAACCATGGAAATGAGGTTAAGATGAACCTACCAGACAAACCCTACAATCATTCCATACACCAGATATAGTTGACCTATTACTTAAAGTATCTGAAAAGAGGACCAAACTACAGAAACCTAACATTGACCAAGGAACCATGATAATGAGATCAAGGACAAATGATACCTGCCAGACTGACACGAACACCTTACAATCATTCCATACATCAAATATAGTTAACATATCGCTTATTGTAGTTGAAAAACAGACCAAAACACAAAGACTTAACATTGACCAATGAACCGTGAACACGAGGTCAAAGTCATGTACCCATTACAATCATTCCATACACCACATATATTTGACCTACTGCATATAGTATCTGAGATATGGACCTAATCACCTAACCTTAACCTGTATCAATGATGGCGGACATGAAGACATTGCAAGGAACCCATATACCAACTATAGTTATCCTATTACTCATAATAAATGAGAAATTCACAGGTATGAAGCATTCAGGTCATCTACCTTCTGAAATATAATGCTTACATAAATAGTTTACGCCACCGCCGCCGGATAGTAATCCATATGTCTCGTTGCAGGCGAGACAAAAATGAATAAAACTCATCACTCAAGGGCAGAAACCTCCATAGAATTGGACTGTCAATTTCGGCTTTGGTGAACTATTTGTTGAATGTGTCTTGCTTATCATTTTTGCTGTTACATTTTGTATCTTTCCCAAAACACAAAAAGCAATAAATTCGTCATTTAAAGGCAATAACTGAATAACCCCTTTAAGCAGTCATCTGACAATTTCGACTATGCTGACCTATTTGTAGACCTTGCCTTGCTGATCATTGTTGCTTTTTGAAGGTTTTATCTATTTATTTTATATTTAATATAATAGGCAAAACTGAAAAAGGATTCACATTTTCATTTAAATGCAATAACTCCTATAAAAATTCGACTGACGATTTTGACCATGTTGACTTATCTTGTCTTGCTGATCTTTTTTACTATCTAAATTTTCTTTCTTTCTATTATAGTTCTCAAGGTAACAGGAAAAAAAGGAAAAAAGGTAACAAATCATCATTAAAGGGCAATGACTCATATAATGAGTTGTCTAATGATTTCAGCTATTTAAGCCTATTTTGGCTGCTGGATCACAATTATTGTCAGGTAAACGATTTTGTCTGTTTTGGTTGCTCATAAAATGTTGTCAATATAATAAAACTATATACAACTTTATTCAAGTGGGAGGTTTAGCTAGTATTATACCAAGTTTAACCCACCATTGTCTTTAGAAAATGCATGTACCAAGTAAGGAAAATGATAATTGTTATCTTCTGAAAATGCAGGTACCAAATCAGTAATATGACAGTTGTTATCTTCGGAAAATGCCTGTACCAAGTAAAAAATATGCCACTTGTTTTCCAGTCGTTCTGTTGGTTGGACTTCCCACTTTTGAATTCACCTTGGAGTTTTGTTATTACATTTTTGACTTATTTGTAGATCTGCTCTGGTTGCTGATTCTTTTTGCTATTAAAAGATTCTCTCTGTGTAATTCGTCTGACAGTTTTGATGTTAACTGACAGTAGGTAGATATAAATATTCTGAAGATTTTGCTTAAATCGAATTTTGGAAGGCCTGAAATAATTGTGGAACCCATAAATATTTAAGGATATCCTAAGATATATAATTATGGAGCTCCATCAATGTTCAGAATATCCTGAAATTTATAAAAAAAAAACCTCTTGAAATAAAGCAATTTTGATCGATTATTTGTCGAGATCCTAAAATCGAATTATGGAGGTCTCTATTTATATATATAGGGGTTTTCAAGATATTATACAAAACTTGTATTTTATCCCTATGTCCTATTTTGTAGCCATTAAGGCCATATTGGTTGGCAGGCGGGATCATGACACATTTTTAAAATTAAATACCCTATGATGATTATGGCCAATTTTGTTAAAATTTGGCCAAGTAGTTTCAGAGGAGAAAAATATTTTGCAGTTGACTGATGACAGACGACGGATGCCAAGTGATGAGAATAACATACTTGGCCCTTTGTGCCAGGTGAGTTAATTATGCAAAATGCATGCAATGGGGACATACCCAACTACAATAAATCAGTAAGAATAAAATGCAGCAGCATCCTCTGACAATAAATTTTCCACAAGCTACTGAGGAAACAATATACCCTATATAGCAAGACTATGAATGGATAACCAAAACGGATATTCTTCGAATGTGGACAAGCTATTTTCATGAACTATATACAATCCAGACTATAGGCAGGACTTTGATTATCCTGCAAAATCCTATTATCAAAAAGAAAGGAAAGTGGAAAATCGGAATTGAGCCAATAAAAGACGAAGAAATACATAATACTTAAAAAAAACCGAAGCATGGAAAATCCTCAGATATTGATTGAATCTCAGCCGAACAATTCAATAAAGCTGTAACCGAGATTCTACCGTTCATATTGCATATCATCAATACAGTAATAGATCAAATTGACACCCCAAAGGTAACGAAAGGAGATCTAAAGATACCAGTACTGAAGAAAAATCTGGATCATAAAAAAACAGCAAACTAAAAGTAAATAACACTGACCAAAATCTTCATACGGTTACTAAAATCCTAGAGTGTATCATAATCAAAGACAGATATAAAACTCCATCAAACTGAAAACCGATTACAATGAGGATTTTTTAGAAACCATTCCTATGTTATTTGCCTCATTCCTGGCAATCTTGTGAAGATAACCAGGCAATCCTGCTGCTAACTTTTGATGTTTAAAATCCATTTGATAAGCTCCACCATGACATATTATTCACCAAGATCTATCACTACGGCATTGAATATGACATGTGAATTCTGCACTAAAATATGTATAGAGAAATGCTCATTCAAGTAAAATGGAACAATCTTGTTTCTAACTAAAGATCACGGATTACAGCAGTTTGTTAAAACGTTTGTTTTCAGCGAATCAAAAAGCTGCCTTTCGAACGTGTCTTATATGTCCGCTTGGCAGTATCCATGACAATAACTACATAGTCTTGATAATTTATATAGCGGTCTATTGACAATTTTAGCCAATTTGACTGATTTGTAGATCTTATTTTGCTGAACAATTCCTCTCTATCTATTACAGTTTCTGCAAAAAATAAGTAAAATGTTTTTAGAGGGCAATAACCCCAATAAAGGGTCAAATTCGTCCATATAATATTCTCTCTATCAACTACAGTTTCCTAAGAAAATGCAAAAAGGGAAAAATCATCATTTAAAGGCCGCAACAACTCCAATCCTCACTGTTTTTAAAATTTCTCTTTATCTATTATAGTTTGCCAGATAATAACCAAAAACTGCGAAATTTACTGAAAAAATACTTTTCAGGGACAATAATTCCAAAATTGGTTGTCCTAAGCATTTCTCTGCAAATTTCGCAGGAGATTAACCTTGATCTGCTGATCATTTTTATACAGGTAAATGTGCTCTAACTGCTTGAGTTGTTGAGATAAAAGTCAAAAACTGCATTTTACCCCTATGTTCTATTTTTGGCAACACTTGCCATGTTTGTTGGTGGGTCAAATCCCAGATACACTATTGAAACTAAATACCCTTTGAAACATCCAGGTAAAGTTTGATAACATTTGGCTTAGTAGTTTCAGAGAAGAAAATGATTAAAAACAAGTTTACCACGACGGACGATTATGAAAGACCGTTCATGTCAAAAACCCGATAAAGTAACGCGTTAACATTTGACGCGATAAAGTCACATTTAACGTGATAAACACAGTTTTAACGCGTTACAACAATATTTTAACGCGTTAAGAAATCAATATATTTAACGAGTTAAACTTTGCATTGATTAAGTTTGAGATCTAACCCGTAAGTGAAAAAAGCCATTTATCGCGATAAAATTCTCGTCGCACTTGCCATATATGTCATAATAAATCACATTCAACGCGTTAAATTCAACACTAATACGTTACATTATTTTAACGCGTTTAAACTTTGCTTAACGCGATAAAACTTCTATTTATCATTTTTTATCTTTTAAGGCATTCAATCTATATTTTATCCCGTTGACTCTACTTTAAACGTTGCTTTTAACGCGTTACAGTTGGTTGCTAATAACGCATTAATGTTGCTTTTAACGCGTTAACGTTGCTTTTAACGCGTTAAAGTTGCTTTAAACGCGTTGACATTGCTTTTAACGCATTAATGTTGCTTTTAACGATTTCCCATAATTTTTAACGCGTTAAACTTTCTTTTTCCGCGTTAAACCTTCTTTTAACTCGTTAAACCTTCTTTTTACGCGTTAAATCTTCTTTTAACGTGTTAATTATTGTTTTAACGCAATAAGTAATTAATGACAATAATATTTAAATGTGCTGAAAATCTGTTAACATTATCGCGTTAAGTGACGAAAATATGACACATGCGTCCATTTCATTTAGTAAGTTTCGATTAAAATCTGACGCCTTAAAGCGTCATTTTTTTTGTAGTTTCGTGCTTAACGCGTTTAATTATCAATTAACGCGTAAAATACACGTTAAAACTGTATTTATCGCGTTAACTGTGATTTTATCGCGTTAAATGTTAACGCGTTACTTTATCGGGTTTTGACATGAACGGTCTTTCATAGACGATCGGACGAGGATGCATGATGGACATGACCTTGGATGGTATTCCACATCTAGCTCCTGTTTCCAGTACTTTTTAATTTCATAAGACCACATCTTTTTGATGACTTATTCCAATGATTTATTATAAGGGAACAAGCAATTGATTGAGAACTGAAAACAAATCTTGGCCGAGACAGGATGGAAATAAATATTCTGCGGCCAAACAAAATGCAGGAAATAATTGTGTACAAAAGCAAAAATCATTTTTTCATGCGAAATAAAAAAAAAAAACCTGTGAAAACATGTACAGTTTGACATAAATATTCCGACTGATAAAAATCCGCTTGCTCCAACCCGACCCCTCCATAATGAGGGGGGCAATAAGGGGTCCGTTAACATGTTAACAACACCTCCATTTTGACAAAAACAGTTAACAACAAATATAAAATGATGATAACAGTTAACACCAACTTTAACTGAATAACAGATAACAGTGGTGTAACAACTCCAATAACACTTTACAACCATATTGAAAAAACGAACAATGTTAAGGTATTTGATTGTTCTATCCGAATTTGAGGAATTTTCAAAACAAAACGGCGGTAGTCTTGCAAAAGGCAGGAAATGCTCACCCTTTCAAAGCACCTGATTTCACTCCAGTTTTGATTAGGTTTGTGTTCATGTGTTGTATGTACTTTTAGTGTATTCAAGGCCGTAACTACCATTGAGGCAAGTGAGGCAATTGCTTAACTCAAATTTCGACACTGTTTATGGTAATTAAACACAAAATATAGTCATTTGTTTTTTCTTGTCTCAACCTAGATTTCTATAACTTGACATCGTTCCTTTTAATATATTCTTCCCGGATATATATGTCAGCATCTCACCGGGTCTAGTAACCGGTAATCATCATGGATCTCTGGTTAAAAACAGGCTCTTGCAGAAAAAAGGAAAAGCGATACTGAAGGTGAGGAAACTATAACTGTAGTAAACTAATGGATGTTATTTGTGATCACAACAGGTGTTAAGAGTTCCAGTATTGAATATATTTTCATTGGAACTAATCCAAAAACTATAAATAGACTGACAAATCAACTACTGGGGCACCGCACGGGAACAGTCCTGTCTGAGTATTCATTTCCCCGTTTTCCCAAACTTTATTTGTTCTCTTTACAGATAAACAAAATATAAATAATATGAAACAAAACCTGCACGGATTAGTTTTAATCCTTGTTTCTTTTACCTTAAAATTTAAAAGAACATCCCTTAATCCAATTTTAACATTATTGAGGGTCGGTAGGACCTTTAAAACGGGATTTCGTGTTTTCTAATTCGGAACTACGATTTCATTTCTTTAATTCAGGATTTTGGGATCAGATCCCCTCCTACACCCCCCTTATTATTCGATTGTCGATCTTAAATATCTTACCACTGACTATTTCCAGAAATAATCTGAAATCACGGACCTACATTCCAATCCAATTTCCCCGTATCCGTAAAAAAAAACTAAAAATCAAAATTCTTAGAATAACATAAAACGATATAGTTATTTCCAATTTCCTGTATCCATAACATTACCAAACTCCGGACAGCTTGTCTCAACGATGTCAATCTCTCTTGAAATGCCCAGAATGCAGGATTTTACACCATTTATCCCAGACACCCTGCCGAAAGTTTTTGGCCTCGCTTTTTATACATTTGACTTATATTTGTCATCTTTGTGCTTTGATTGTCACTTTGATTATCTGAGATATAAGACTACGAAGATCTACAAAGGTGACTTATATTATTGCTGCCTTAACGTGGGGATAAATTAAATAGGGACAGAAATAAACTTAAGAGAGGCGAAAGATACCAAAGGGACATTCAAACTCACAAGTCGAAAATAAACTGACAACGCCATGGCTAAAAAAGAAAAAGACCAATAGGCAAACAATAGTACACAAAACACAACATAGAAAAGACTGAGCAACACGAACCCCACCAAAAACTGGGGGTGATCTCAGGTGCTCCGGGAGGGTAAGCAGATCCTGCTCAACATGTGGCACCCGTCGTGTTGCTCATGTTAGTACAAACCCGGTAATTAGTCTAAATAGGTAGGTCACATTCGGGGAAAAGTGGACGGGATTGTAGTTACGACATTTGGAACATATCCGCTATCATCTGAGAAACGGATATTCCATAAAGGTCAAACAACTCGTGATGGCGTCCGTAAAATTTACGAAGGGATGTTTTCAACTACACCACTTGGAACTCTTGGTTTAATAGCTTCCTTGTGAGCAGCAACCCTCTATCAAGGAAATCATGATAGGAAATACAAACCCTGGAATATCGTATCAACTGTGAGATATATACTCCGTTGGAATGTTGCTACATAGAAATGGAAAGTTCACAATTGGGAAGCTGAAATCATCTCTTTTGCCGTAAAGTTTTGTTTTCAACCGACCTTCATTGTCAATTTCTAGATGTAAGTCAAGATATGAGGCAGACTAAACTGTATCTGTTGTATTTTTTATCTCAAGTTCGATGGGATAGATGAGTTCAACATAGTTACCAAATTTTGAATTATTTAGTAAGAGAACATCATTTATATAGCGGAAATTAAGTTAAAGGATAGTGCTAACTTCTTTTCTTTCTTCCTAAGACGTCTCTATATGAAGTCAGCCTCATATGAATAAAGAAACAAGTCGGCAAGAAGAGGGGCACAGTTGGTTCCCATGGGAATGCCGATTGTTTGTTGAAAACATGTCCCCAAACGTAACAAAGATGTTGTCAATCAAGAAATCAAGCATCTTGATAATGTCAGTTTCAGAGAATTTTTGTTTGAATCAGAGTGATTTTTACAAAGTAAAATTTACAGTAGGTATCCAATAAAGTGATGGAAGATCCAGTTCTTCAACTTTGGTTGAAATTCCAAAGGAACATAGAACAGACCTATGATTATCAAGGATTTCCTCTTTGGTAAGTGTCGTGGGGGTATATGTTGAGTTTCTACGTGAATTGTCAATACCTAATTCATTTATCAAGCAGTTTATGTAATGTGATTTACACACAAAAACTATGTTGTTTGGGGCTTTATCTGCGGGGACAACAACATATTTGTCATGGAGGTAGGACAAGTGTTTTGCGACATTTGGGTCTTTAAAGATTGATGTAGCGTGGGTATTCATAGACCAATTCAGTTTCTTAATTCTGATTTGTATCAACGACCTCACAGCTTTGATCCATTGGGAAAGAGTATCTACGTCTTCTTTGTCGCGACTGAATCCATCAGTATTTTGAAGTTCTATTTCCAATTGATGGATTTAGGCTCACTCTATTTCGGGCCTTTTGATAACACATTTTGCAGAGAAGTGTTATTGACAATGTTTAGGTCACCAGAAATAACGTGGCCAGCCGGATTATATATAAATGGAGAACTAGCACAGGTGCAATCAGGAGGTTTAGACTTGAAGTCGTCAATATTGAGATCCTGCAACACGTATTTGTAATTGAAAATTTTAGTTCCAATTGGTTTGGTGTAGGCTAGGTATGATCAGGTATAAGAAATGATAGGTACAGACTGACCTTTTAAATAGGGAGGTATTTTCGAGTTCCCTGATTTATGATGAAGGATATTGTCCAAGTTGATGGTATCGAGACCTTTGTTGGCAAAAAGTAAAATCACAAAAATACCGAACTCCGAGGAAAATTCAAAAAGGAAAGTCCCTAATCAAATGGCAAAATAAAAAGCCCAAACACATCAAACGAATGGATAACAACTGTCATATTCTTGACTTGGTACAGGCATTTTCTTATGTAGAAAATGGTGGACCTGGAAAGGAAAGTTTAAGAAAGGATCTTTTCTCCTTAAAGATCTCCAAAGACAGTTACATATATGCTGTTTATGTTACTCCTTTGAGGGAGCACCGTAAAGAAAGAGATTAACAGCAAATTTAATGTGATTCGTGTGAATCTTGAAAGTTCTTGTAAATAACAGTTAACAGAGATAAATTATGTCAAAAACAGTGAACACTTTAAGTGTCAAGTAACAGATAACAGGAATCCCATTTTCATATTAAACATTTAACAACATTGCCAATTTTAACAGAACAGATAACAGACAGTGGGTTGAAAACAGTTAACAGTTTATATATATTTCAAATAACAGTTAACAACACCTTGAAATAGCCCAAAACAGGTTAAAAGAAAAAGGTATTGCCCCCCCCCCTTTTCCATAATATCTAACGGTCTTTCCAAAGACATTTGCCTGCTTCTGACAGGTGTGCAAACCTATTATATTTTACTATACAGTAAGGGTTTTGCTCTTAGTTGAAGAATTGTACGGTGATCTATAGATGCTTTCATTCACGCCCTATTGTCATCTACTTGACAAAGTTACTACCCAAGTGAGGCTGCACGCCAACCTGTATTTTACCTGTCTGGTAATTTCACCTTTCAATCCTATTTTAGGTACTATATATAGTATAACATGTAAGAACAGAAAAATACCTGAATAGAATCACAATAAACCAAGAAAATCCTACTTACGTCAGATCCTGAGATCAGATCATTGGCAAGTAAAACGAATAAACTTCAGTCTGAATCTGAAATCACATTAAAACATACTGTCTACCAGAGACTACTACTGTGTCTTTTAAATTTCCTATTATGACCAAAGTAGGCTTTGTGATACTACTGGAAAGATCGTCTGGGTGTCTTCTACTTTCATGACTCTAATAGACTTGTGCGTTTTTTTAAAGTTTAAATAACAACTTAGTACAGCGCAGTTCGATATAATGAAACTAAGGGTCAAGGTCTAAATACAGGACCTCAAAAAATAAATAAATAAGTTCGGTTTTAAATAACTAAAAATAAATATGTTGGGTTTTAAATAACTAAAAATAAATAAGATGGGTTTACTCACCGTTGTAAGATCTTTCATAAACTCATGTGTACTGTTTATTTATACATATACATTTTTATTGTACATTTATGCCGACTCTAAATAGAATTTACTTACTTACAGTTACTTACTGTATACTGATCTATATTGACCACAAAAAGATGAAAGTTAACAACCTCTTCATTCCAAAAATACCTATTTGTTTAGCGTTGAACAAGTTTTTTTTTGTTTTGTTTAAAGAAATAATACATTTTGTGAATTTAGAAAGTGTTATGATCTTATAAATCTGCAAGGACAGAAGCTCATTGATTCAGAACTTTCAAGAAAGAAGACCAACAAAAATTCATTATCTTAATCAAAATATAGAGCAAAATATTTCTGAAAACGAATGAAATTATTGTTAAAGTTTGATGTATTTGAGGCTTTTGTCTGAAAATATCAAATTTTATAAATCTTTAAAGCGTTATCAAAATATAAAATATGAGGAAATTTCAAGAAACATAAAAGTGAAATATATTTTTGAAAATAGATGTCTGACATGTAATGTTTGTGTTATTGTAAAGTAAGAGTATCAGCCTAAATTGGTAATTAAAATTAGAGAATATTGCGTACTCACAAAACACGTGTATTCCTTTGTCTCAAGTAATGAACCTTTCATTTCCTTTTGTACCGGAGTTTTTTGGTAAAACGGCTGGCGGGCGGCTTTCTGTACAATAGCTTGAGAACTGTTTGACTAATGAGTTTCAAATTTTAACATGTTGTTACTGATTGTAACAACACATTTAGGTCAATATAAAGAAGTTGCAAATTCCATTCCCTTTTTTTCAAATAGTCTTGGTTTAAAGGGCGATTTATTAAAAAAATAAAAGATTTTGACGAAAATCAGCCTTATATTATTACATGTAACTCCGTGATACATGTGGAAATTGCAGTCACACCTGCTTACGAGACCACCAGTATTAAGCAAAAACTTGTGTTATAAGACCATTAATTTTAGGTCCGTCTGCAGTGCATTTCATATAGATTGAAACTGTATTAAATGACTACCTGTCTTATGAGACCACGTTTTTGCTCTCCCTGAGTAGTTTCTTAAAACAGGTTGCACTGTATATACAAAATGTGTCAGGTGTTAAAACCCAGTATATTTTACGTGATATACAATTCACTTTGGCATAAAAATTCTTCCTACATTCAATATACACAGACGCAATATGTTCATATTATTGCTAATATATTGTAAACACAGAAGATGGAGAAATGTGGCATACATTTATTGTTAAATAAGGTATTATGGTGAAATAAATGATATGTTCTTTTTATACACCATTTATTTTTGAGATTTAATTCATCAGATTTGTTTGAATCTTGGAAATTAAATTAAAATTAACAAAACAAGGAGTGAATAAAATAATTCAAAATGAAATATATTGCAAAAATGTATTATAAATAGTGCTTCTGCTGCCAGACGCAATGCAAACATTCATCATAACAAGAGGTTCACAGGATCCTGTATCGCCGCGTCACACGACAATTTCGCCAAAAATAAATTCATTTGATACAATGCAAAAGTTCAAGATTAAGTGTTGAATGAAAACTGTATATAAGCGACAAAAGTCTATCTTGCTGATAATTTTGGCTAAACCAAGTTTCTGTATACCCACTATCGTGTTAAAGATTATAGGCAGAAATTTATACTTTTGTTAAAAATCAGAGAATTTTTTTTCACATTTTTTGTGAACGTTGTACAAAATTTCTGGCTGTCCATGACATACTGGATAAGACATTTTCTTGTCTTTTAGCGTAAAAGAAGCCATTTGAGGTGTGTCTGATGTTTTGGGTAAAGTACAACAGTACAACAGTAAATATATATACATTAAATGATATGAGTAGAATATGTTAAATAGTCAAAATCTCAGTTTGCCTCTCCAGAAGTCCAGCACACAATTCAATAATTTGATTTGATTCGTGATTTGGACTTTATAAGAGGTGAAAATGAATATTCCATTTTCAAAATATCCTCCCGACCCAACGATAACAAAATTAACTTCTCCATATGAAAGTTTAACACCACTTTCAACAATATCTCAATTTAATCGTGGTGTTCTGTTTTTGGTGGAGGAAGCCGTGATACCAAGAAAAACTTCCGACCCTTCATCGAAACGTAGATTTAACATGCTTGAATAATGCCCAAATGTGATAATCTTTTAAAACTTAATTCAATAACCTCTTTGTCCGAAAACTAACTGACAAAAGTTGATAGAAAGAAAATGTCAGTTAAAATGTGAATAATAATAATTAATTCACACATTTTAACGTTGTTTTTATGTATTGTCCCTTTTAGCATTACTTTAAATTGCCAAAGTGACCTTTCTAGAAAAATAAATAGATAAAGATAATCAAATTGAATACGCTTTTATTTCTTCCTCTTTTTAAATTGTCAAGTACACAAATTTTCTCGTTTTTATTAGAATTATAATATTTTGTTGCTATTTAAATACAATATATAAAAATGTAGATGTGTAGAACATATCTACCAGAGACCAAATGACGTAAATTTTTGCAACTATAGGTCACCGTATGGCCCCAACAAGGAAAAAACCCATCCGCATTAAAGCTATGAAAGGCCCTGATATGAAAAGTATATTTTAAATAAAAACCAAATAAACGAACATTTTGAACAGTTAATTTGATGTAAAGTAAAAATCAGAATCGGATGTGATTTGATTGCACTGTTTTTTTTATTTTGATCACTTTGCAGATTTTCCTTGTAGTCGTACAACTTTCAATCCTATTTTAGGTACTATATAAAGTATAACATGTAAGAACAGAAAAATACCTGAATAGAATCACAATAAACCAAGAAAATCCTACTTACGTCAGATCCTGAGATCAGATCATTGGCAAGTAAAACGAATAAACTTCAGTCTGAATCTGAAATCACATTAAAACATACTGTCTACCAGAGACTACTACTTTGTCTTTTAAATTTCCTATTATGACCAAAAAGTTTAAATAACAACTTAGTACAGCGCAGTTGATATAATGAAACTAAGGGTCAAGGTCTAAATACAGGACCTAAAAAATAGATAAATAAGTTCGGTTTTAAATAACTAAAAATAAATATGTTGGGTTTTAAATAACTAAAATAAATAAGATGGGTTTACTCACCGTTGTAAGATCTTTCATAAACTCATGTGTACTGTTTATTTATACATATACATTTTATTGTACATTTATGCCGACTCTAAATAGAATTTACTTACTTACTCATACTTACTGTACACTGATCTATATTGACCACAAAAGTGAAAGTTAACAATTCTTATTCCAAAAATACCTATTTGTTTCGTTGAACTGTTTTTTGTTTTGTTTTAATACATTTTTGAATTTTGTTATGATCTTAAAATGCAAAAAAATTACAAAAAAGAGATATAGTTCATTGATTGTTGATTTCTCCATGTTACTTGCTTGTATTGTGCATGGAATCATCCCAATACTTCTTTAATGATCAGGATGTTCTTATCCTAAAATATCTTATACATAAACTGCTCCTATTGTGGCTACAATTTTCAATTATAAACACTCGTTGAAGGATCTCAATATGGACGACTTCAAGTCTGAACCTCCTGATTGCATCTGTGTTCCCCATTCATATATTATCCGGATGGTGGCCTGAAAATTGTCAACATCACCTCCCTAAAAAATTAATAATCAAAGGACAAAAATACCGTCAGCTTAAATCCATAAACTGAAAACACAACTTAAAATTACTCAGATTCAGTCCAGGATTATGCCAAGCAAGAGGCTTAACTAAAAAACGAAAACATGGATTCTCTTTTCGAATGGATTAAGGCTGTGAAGTCGTTAATACAAATTGTATTAAAAACGTAAAGGGTCTATGCATACTCATGGTATACTTATCTTCATAGACCCAAAATGTTGATAAACATTTGTCCTACCTCCATGACAAATATGTAGTTGTCCATGCTGATAAAGCCCCGAACAACATCGTTTTTGTGTGTAAATCACATTCCATAAACTGCTTGAAAACGAAATTATGTATTGACAATTCACTTGGATACTCAACATATATTAGATAAGATACATTTGTTTATTAAAGTGTCACATATTGATTGCAACATAAGAATTCAAACACAATATACACACATAATAAAACAACCAGTATTCAGCCAAACATCTGACTTACGAGACACTTTATACCAAATAACTATTTACAAATTAAGACAAAGTAAAAAATAAAATAAAATGTATATATCTTTTAAACAAAAGAATAAAACTAAGCATATATTCTCATGACACTTACATAAGAGATAATCCTGAGCAATCATATGTCTTTTCTACGTTCCTGACTTTCAACAACAAACGAAAAACTAAACATAACTTTACTGTACAGCAAACATGTTTGCAAAATATTATTATCAATTTATCAGCCATCAAAGGCGCGCTTCAGACTTACTATGAAACTACCTTCTTAATTATAAATAAACTGTTTACAAAACTATGAATTTGTCAAAATACTGAGGGTATTCTACCCCAGGAAAAGATAACATAACACCTTTCGGATTTTTTGTTCCTTAAAGCTCGTCACCTTCGTACTTTATATGGCTTTTAACTTTTTAGAATCGAGCGTCACTGATGAGTCTTTTGTAGACGAAACTCGTCTGACGTACAAAATTGTAATCCTGGTATCGCGTCTGGTGTACAAAATTGTTATCTTATTATCTATGATGAGTTTATTTAGAGTACATACAATATAAGTCTCTTTGCTCTTGCAAAAGTATAAAACATTTGAACTCTACCCTTTACACTAGTATGCTCCTTTCTAAACATACAGACTTTTTGAAAGAATTAGTCACTTTATTTCATTATAAAGAACAGCCAACGCGATACACATATTTTATATAATAGGAGATAAATCAAACTTTATAAACTAAACTCTGATCCAAAACAAGACATTCTCTGGAACTAATTCATCAAGATGATTGATTGTTAGATTGACAACATATGTGTTAGGTTTGGAAGACGTTTTTTCCACAAACAATCGGCATTCTTCTATGAGCCAACTGTGCTCCACACAGTCTGCAAGAAAAGGAGTCTCATTGCGGACTTGTTCATTATTCAGATGAGGCAGACTACATACAGTTACTCGCAAGGAAGAATGAAACGAAGCTAGCATTATCTTTTAACTTTAAATTCCGCTAAAAAGATGTTCTCTCACTTAATAAATCGGATTTGATGACTATGTTGAACACATCTTTTCCATCAAACCTTTTTAATAAAGGATACCACATATACACATATACAGTTAATTCTGCCTAATATTCTGACAAACATCTTTTGTCAATTATGGTCAATTGAGAACAAAACTTTACGACAAAAGAGTTGATTTCAGCTTCCAAATTGTGAACTTCCATTGTTCTGCAGCGCCTGCATATGGAGTATGTATCTCCCAGTCGATACGATATTCCAGATCTTGCGTTTCTTATCATGATTTCCTTGATAGATAAATTGATTGATTAATTAGGGTTTTAATGCCACTTTCAGCACTATTGAGCTATTTCGTAGGAGTCAGTTTTTATTGGTGGAGGAAGCCAGACTGCCCGGAGAGAACCACCGAGCTTCGGTAGGAAAACTAACAATTCTAGTCAATGAAGATTGGAGTCGAGCGCACCTCCCACGTTCGGGATTCGAACTCACAACCTCAGTGTTGACAGGCTAGTGATATAGTAGTTCGACTTAGACCAGTCGGCCACCGAGGTCCCTTCCTTGATAGAGGGTTGCTACTTACAAAGAAACAATTGAACCAATAATTCAAAGTGGAAAAGTTGAAGTCATCTCTTCATAAATTTTACGGACGGCATCACGAGTTGTTCAACCATCATGGAATATCTGGACCATAGATTTCCACGGATGTATTCCAATTGTCGTTACCACAATCCGAATGATAAATGCGCATGTTATAAACTTATATGTCTTCGTTGAAATGCGATTTATGATATTCCTCACTGAAAAAGAATTATAGTATGTCCCTCTGAAATAAGGTTAATGGTGTTTCCCACTGAAATAAGGTTTATGGTATTTCCCACTGAAATAAGGTTATGGTCATTCTCACTGAAATAAGGCTTGTATAAAAATGAGGAGATGCGGTATGATTGCCAATGCGACAACTATCCACACGAGTTTAAGTTAAGTGGGATAAAGCAATTATAGGCCATTGTACGGTCTTCAACAATGAGAACAACCCATACCGTCGATCATTCTCACAAAAATAAGGTTAATGGTGTTTCTCACTAAAAAAAAGGCTAATGAAATTTCTCACTAAAATACGTTTAATGGTTTCCTCACTGAGGTTTATGATAATTCTAGCTGTTCATTCTGAAAGCTTCAAGTGCCAATGGAAACTTTTACATCCTTGAAAACACTTCGGAGTTTTATAAAAAGTGATTTCTTATGAGCAGTATCACAAAAAGGTGATGCATTTCAAGCATGCAAACGTTCCTGTTGTATCTCACTGATGAGTGACACTTTCATAAGAAGGTGGCGGAGCAGATGGCTCCTCTAGTGAACTATTCAAATTAATTTTAACACCTGATGATGGTCCAGTTGTTGGTGATGAATAGGAAACTGATGGTTGTGGATAAGATACAGGAAACTGCTGCTTAGGAGGAGGAATACCTTTTCCCATTGGATAACCTGTTGTTGGACTAATGGTATAGCCTGTTGTTGGTCCCATGGGATAATCTGTCGTTAGACCCATTATATAGCCTGCAGCGAGGTCCATGGGATAGCTAGAAGGACTATGTTCCATTGGATAAGCAGGCCCAGCTTTAGATAGATATAGGAAGATGTGTGTGAGTGCCAATGAGACAACTCTCCATCCAAATAACAATTTATAAAAGTAAACCATTAGAGTTTGTTTCCATGTGAACACCAGAATAGTTTTTACCAGCTAGATGTCCTGTTTGTGCTTGATCTGCTAATTGTTGCATTGACATCTCTTTATACATCATTAACATTTGGTTATTATTGGATACCTGTAGTGTGGCAATTCTAACCATACGACATTTTTCAAGTTTATGATGCTTTGTGCATAAATAATATCCTGAATAAATGTTCAAAATTGCACAATGAATCACAAGAATTATTATAGGAATAGCGACACTTCTATACTTTCCTATAATGGAACTACATGCTTTTTCATCGTGATCATTACATCTTGAATACACTCCGGAGATGGATAAAAGGACAATCCCAGCAAAACAGATCATGAAACCAAACATGATTATAATTGGAATGCAAGAAATCTGAAAAAAAGGAATAACGATTGTCCATCAACCATAGAAAATACTGTTTTAAATGTGGATCTGTATCATTAAGAGTAAATCGACTACTAAGTATATATGTATGTATTCAATTTTATGTAAATCGTTGACTATTCCATTGGCATTAACTACATGTATCCTTATACTACAAGCAAACAAGAGGCACTCAACAAGAAATACAAAGGTATTAAAAATAGGTTTTACTATATTTAAATAGTAATAAAGTGAAGTCATTTATTTGCCGTTGAAAGTTAATTTCAGCGTTTAATCTTATTATGGCGTCTGGCTGTAAATAGCTTTATGTTTGTATCTGCGTTCTATTAAAATGTGCTGTCAAACAACTTAATCTTCCTCATTTGTAACTACCAGTCCTTATCTTAGTTACGTAAAGGGAAGATATATTTTTTTAATTATTAGTATATTACATACCAGACCTCCCATTAGTATGTTATATACCGGATCTCCCATTAGCATATAACATACCAGATCTCCCATCAGTATTTACATACTAGATCTCTCATTAGTATATTACGTATCAGATCTCCCATAAGAATATTACCTACCAGATCTCTTATTAGTATATTACATACAATATCTCCATTAGTATATTACATACTAGATCTCCCATTAGTATATTACATACCAGATCTCCCATTAGAATATAACATACCACACCTCCCATTAGTATCTTACATACCAGATCTCCCATAAGTATATCACATACCAGATCTGCCATTAGTATATTAAATACCAGATCTCCCATTAGTATATTACATACCAGATCTCTCATTAGTATATTAAATACCAGATCTCCCATTAGTATATTACATACCAGACCTGCCATTAGTATATTACATACCAGATCTCCCATTAGTATATTACATACCAGATCTCTCATTAGTATATTACATACCAGACCTGCCATTAGTATATTACATACCAGATCTCCCATTAGTATATTACATACCAGATCTCCCATCAGTATATCACATCAATATTTCACATACCAGACCTCCCATTAGTATCTTACATACCAGACCTCCCATTAGTATGTTACATACCAAATTTGCCATTAGTATGTTACATATATACCATATCTGCCATTAGTATCTAACATACCAGACCTCTCTTCAGTATATTACATACCAGATCTCTCATTAGTATATTACACATCAGATCACCAATCAGTATGTTACGTACCAGATCTCCTATTAGTAAATTACATACCAGACATCCCATTAGTATATAACATACCTAACCCCCCATTAGTATCTTACATACCAGATCTCCCTTTAGTATGTTATATACCAGATCTCCCATTAGTATATTACATACCAGATCTCCAATTAGTATGTTATATACCAGATCTCCCATAGTATCTTACATACCAGATCTCCCATTAAAATATTACATACCAGACCTCCCGTTAGTATCTTACATACCAGATCTGCCATTAGTATGTTAAATATTAGATCCGCCATTAGTATCTTACATACCAGATCTCCCTTTAGTATGTTACATACCAGATCTCCCATTAGTATATTACATACCAGATCTGCCATTAGTATCTTACACACCAGATCTCCCATTAGTATATTATACAATTGATATCCCATTAGTATATTACACAATGGATCTCAAATTAGTATATTACATACCAGTGCATATATAGCGGTTCCACCCGATGTTTGTTTCTTGTATGAATTAATGTAATACATTCCTTTTAGAAGAAACTGTAAAAAACATGACTTTATTGAGAGTACAAGCTGTATTAAGTTTAAATTATTTTGCTTAAGACAGAGACATCTAATATATGAGATTGTAACTATGCAAAATCTTGTTATACATAGTGAAGCCCTCATAACTTCATTGGTATTGCTTAAGTACGAATTAAAAAACTTATTTTCTCAGGAATCGGAAAAGATATTTCAATAAAACCTTCAATACCTTATCAATAAAGCATTATCATCTAAATTTGGTTATTATATATTTATAGGTTTCATAACGAGTGAGAATTGGATATCGCTAGATATCAACACGAGTTATTTAAGATTTTCAAGTGAAAAGTGTGAGTGTTTTGTATATTAAAGTTTTGACCTTTCAAAGTCGTCAATGACCTAACAAATAGCAAATGGAATTGTCACCATATTGTTTCATGATGCTGGATAAGCTTATCAAATTCATGCATTTTCATAACACTTTTTCGTATCACGCTCCGTGAAGTGTAGTACAAGATAAAATAGCTCTTCATGCGGGAAATAGATAACCGGCCACAATCAAAAGAGAATAGTACCATCAAAAACAAAAAGTATCAACCATACATACATCACCCCTTTTTCTGTGACTATCTTGAATTTTAAATATCTTGATATAATCTTTTATTTCATTGTTCATAAAATTTTTATTTTAAAGGACTTTTATTTCAAACCTTTAAAACAATATGTGAAAACATTAAAAAAATAAGAAAAATTAAAAGAGAAGGAATATGTGCGTACGTGAAAAAGTAGTTTTAAAAAAATGAATTCAATTATGGAACAAAAAAGAACACAGAATTTATCACAGGGTTTAATAGGCACCTTTATGGTATATAACTCAGGCCCAGTAAAATTGAAAAAAGAAAGAAAAAGGTTGTACATATTTTAAAACAAAATAGTTCCTCCGTCTAGCTGTAACTTTGTAAATAAGTAAAATATTTGGGTAATTTTGGTATCAAATGAAAGCTGAAGGACTTGGACTTGAGGAATATAGAATTAACTCTTTTTGCATAAATCAGAAGTATCTGTTTTGTTCTAACAAACTTCCAGGAACCAGAACGATCTGATGCAATTAAAGGTACCCGGTATGTTCACGTTTTTAGTACAAGCTTGGATAGGTAAATTTTCGACAAGAAAATGACTGTTACTTTTTTTAAACTTAAGACAAAACAGCTTTGAATGCTTGAAACGCTGAATTTAACTCAGACAGCAACTGGGATATAAGCAAGTCATTTTGTTTCTATAACTGAAAAGCATGTGAAATCAAAATTTTAGAAATACAATAACCATAAAAGGGAGGTGAAAGATGTCAAAGTAATATTCAAATTCATAAGTCGAAAACAAACTGACAATGCCATGGCAAAAAAAAAACGATCATAATATAAGCAACGTTATACAAAACACAAGATAGAAAACTAGACTGAACTACACGAACCCCACCAAACAATCAAAATTGGTCACATTTGTTGTTAGTAGTCATGATAAATCATCATTTTTTTTATAAAAAAAAAAAATATGTTGGTGTCATATTAAAGCCCTCAATTTGCTACATTATTGGACTGCAACGACTGGTCAATAGTTTTTCGATATAATTGTTTATCGATATTATTCGCTATCTATTACTGTTTATATATGTATGTGTGTCTTGAAATTTGATGTACATCTTGTTATATGCCTATAAGCTGTATTGCTTTTGGAAACAAAGTATCATTATTATGGTAAAAAGATAGCTTTTGGTCAAATCATCTTGTGAGTTTTCATGTTTTAGTTGATTTCTTATTGTATCATTGTATGACTTGGTATATACTTATATAATAATTACAAACATCACTTGAAACAACTAGTTTAGCTAGATAAGCATTGCTCTTGTTTAATCATGTTATACCACATAAGTAAGGTTTGTACCCAAAACACACCTTTTAAAACTTGTAGCAAAAAGGGGCGTGGTTTAAGTGGGGATTCTTGGTTATATTTTATATTTGGACTACTTTTTTTTTATGAACAATTTTTGATAAATTTATTTATCTACTACCAACAAATGTGACCAATTTTGATAAATTATATATAAAATAAGACATATAGGTAAGACCATTGTTATTTGAGCAGATATTGTCCTTGTATAATGTATAACGCATTTGTTTCTACCAACCCACTTTGAGGTTGAATTCGGTGAAATGGTGTTTGGACAAAAGGTTTACATGTTTTTTAATTTACTGGAAAAATATCATAGAATGAAATTAAGTAAAGCAGAAGTCAATGAAGCAAGTTTGGTTCTTTAAAAGGTATAGAACAACTAATTCAGATCCAGCCAGAAAGATCATACAAGAGATAAGTACAAATTTTAAACAAAACAGTTTCTAAGCTTACCTGTTAGTGTGTAAATAAGTCCTTGTTGAAAGTATCTTTTAAATAAATTAAAAACTATATGAAATTGTAATAGAAGGGCATATTTTGCCTGTTGCTTAGATCAGAAATGTTTGAAATTGCAGAATTGAACATAGAAAGAAATGAGGCTATGAATAAAAAAACTCATCAAAATACCAGGCTTACAATTTTGTACGCCAGACACGCGTTTCGTCTACAAAAGACTCATCAATGACGCTCGAATTCAGAAAGCTAAAAAGTCAAATAAAGTTGGAAGTTATTCCTGTCAAGTTAAGTTCACACTGACATGTTATGTTTTGTTTTTACATAATTCAGGCTGTTGGTTCTCGTTTGAATTGTTTTACACTTAGTCATGTAAGGGTCATTTATCGCATACTTTACAGTATGCCTACATCAACACCATTTGATCTCTGATATAAAGTTGTCTCATTGACAATCATACCACACCTCCTTATTTTTATAATGATGAAAAATGTGAAAAAAGTTACAGTTAACAAACAGATGAATGAAGAATTGACTGATGCCTAGTGATACTGGACTCATACTGGTCATTTAAGTAATATCAGGTGAAAAAAAACAGTAATAAACGGCTTGCCAAAATAAGGACAAGTTACTTAAAAAATGATAAATGATAGACAAAGTACTTACAAAAACACCAGTAACAAATGATCCAGTAAAATATGGAGGACCACTATATTCATCATCGCCATATATAGCTCCTACTACCCCACAAATCAGTAAGGAACAGGCAAATATAACATCTAAAACGCCAATAATCATTAACCTCTGAAATACTTGTATTCCAACCATGTTCTCTGCCTCAATCTCTGGAAAACAAAATCAAAGCTGCATTAACCTGACATTGAAATTATCTAATGAGCTGGAATATGTTGACAATTGAGTTTGGCATTTACTACGTATACAGGTATCATGAATGTTCAACAACTGATACTAATGATAAATGAATAAATGTGCTTCCTGTTCATGTTGTTATTGAAAATTTCAATGAAAAAGTGAACAAGAATGCATGTGTTGTCCTGCTAAGCATAACCCTCTAGTAGTTCAAGGCAAAACGGAAGTCGATATCTGACAAATCCAAATTGCTCATACGTTACAACACATCACTATTAAGCGGGAAAGAACATGTGTAGTTATTCTATTAAGTAGTTTATGAAAAAAGAGTCACTAAAATGTTTGTAGGATAAAGGACAAAGTGAATGCAATATAATTTTTATTTAATGCATGAAATTCATCCTTTTGCATTATTTTGTTTTTGACTGAGCAACACGAACCCCACCAAAACTTGGGTGATCTCGGGAGTTCAGAAAGGGTAAGCAGATCCTGCTCCACAGTTGACACCCGTTGTGTTGCCCATGTTAGTACAAACCCGGAGGTAAGTCTATTTGGTAGGTCACATTCAAGGAAAACAAGACGGGATTGTGGTAACGACAATTGGAACATATTTGTCGTCATCTGTGAATCAGATATTCCATAACGGCCAACCAAATTCATAGACTATTGTATGGCTTATGACTCTTTTACCCATTGTTTTTTAAAATATCTTGTTGATTTTATATTACACTCATATGAATAATGGTCTGACGAATTCTACAATGCTGCTTATATATTTCTTGATATTGATCGATTATCTGTTTATTTAAAGTTATACTTTTAATACAACGGTAGCCCCAGTGCTATTGTATGATGTAACCATCAATACAATTCTGTAACAAATTATGTCATAAAGCTTGCAACCTTGTGATGTACAATAATGATAATTTTAATTTTGTTTTGTCTACAATTCTATAGAATGATATTTTTAATTTTGTTTTGTCTACAATTCTATAGATGGTTACTTGGTTTTAAAAGGGTACACCTTAATTATTATATATCGCATAGTGAATTGGGTAGATTCCCTATCGATACTTTTATCAAAAATATGATGTTATGCTTTTTTAAAGAATTGTATGAAATTATCAAGAAAAACGTGTGCTGTACTTTACAAATTATTGTGTGTGGTTTCTTTTTAATACTGGCTATCACAATTTGTACCTAAAAGAAGAATGTCAGGTTTTTTTCGTTTTAAGTATTGTATGTTATAAACAAGCAAAAAATGTAATTTACAAATAATGGTATACGATGCATGTTAAGCAGTTTTTCGATTGTAAATGGATTTCTTGTATTGAAACACATTAAATGTGTATGATTTTCTTTAATACTGGCTATCATAAAGTGTACCTAAACATTTACCTTTATTTAGTATGATTAAACAAAGATTAAGTGATCAGTAAAAACAGACATGGCATGAAGAGGCATTGATAATTCTAAATGTCTAAATTATCAAATATTAAGATGTTCACATAAGTCGGAAGAAGATTTAGTGATCTCCTTATAACTTGAGAAAAGCTTTTTGTAATTATGGATTTCTTAACAATAGATTACCAACTGAGCAAGGACATCTGTTTGAATGCACCTTTTTTGAAAATGAAAGAAACAATTTGCTACATATTGAAGTTTTAAAGAAGCCAAACATTATAAAATTCTATGAATTATTCAATAATGTTAATTATAATGTAAAAGTAACAGTAAAATTCTGCCAGACTATGTTATCTATTGTAAATAAAGCAGTATATATATTAGTAATTACTTATCTGCCTTCCGCATTTTATACTTTACAGACAGTTATTATAAGTATAATGTATCTTTACTATTGCATTTAGTAAAACTCGTATTAAATTATGTCATTCTCTTTGTATTTGTAATTTATATTGGACACTCCCTGCATTTTAACATGGTTTGTGTAAGTTATTTGTTTGTATTCATATACCCCAGTTGCGGTCTTCAAGAAATAAAAGTTTGAAGTTTCAGTTACTGAGCTGGTGTTCTGGAAGTGGTTGCATGTGAAGCGGGTTACTCATATCTGTACTTTTTTCAATTTGTGAAATTTACTGTTTAAATGTGGATTCCAAACGGTTAAGAAATACTCTAATTGAGCATAAACTTTAGGTTAAGGCCATATGACATGTATGAAATATTTCAGAAGGACATACAGGGTATTCAACTAATCAATATACCAAATATTATTTACATGTCATGTATTGTTACTGAGGAACATACCTCGTCCTGAAAAATTAACCTAAGCATTTGAGAAATTAAAGTCAAGGTCAGTTGACAATGCCTTGCTGTCAAGATCTAATCATGAATGATAAAGGCAACAGTAGTATACCGCTGTTCAAAAGTCATAAATCGATTGAGAGAAAACAAATCTGGGTTACAAACTAAAACCGAGGGAAACACAACACTTATAAGATGAAAACAAATGAACAACAGGAACACTGAAGTGCAACAAAAACAAACGCCAACATACATAGAAACGAACTATTTGATAACAACTGTCATATTCCTGACTTGGTACAGGACATTTTAAGAAAAAAATGGTGGGTTGAACCTGGTTTAATGGCTAGCCAAACCTCCTGCTTTATGACAATGTTAAAAAATATCGCTAAAATGACAATACTACGTGACAGAAATACAGCACAAACACACGTTAGGACATTCATCACAGAGAAACGCACAAACAAATAATACAATAGTTGTCCCAACATGCAAACCGCAGAACAACAACGAACATATTCCAACAACATTTTCCATACAATTGTTTTTCATCCTATATATGATAAATAGTACGTACCCTGTTTGGTAGAATTATCTGCCATTTAAACTAAATCAGCTTATCTGTTTTTCAATATCAGCTTATTCAGTTATCTTATATACTGAAAATAAATTTCTATAATTTAAGTCACAGATCAAATATATTCATAAAAGTTAGTGTGTTTAGTATGTGTCATTATGGACTCAACTATTTACTGTTATAGGTCTAGTTAAGAAATAAGGTACAATGCTCACATATTCTCATAATATAGACCATTTAAGCTATATAAAAAGCATAAATTCAAAATTTATTTGTGAAGAAATGTAATAATACATGTATGTAATTATCAGAAAACAACAAGTAACTATTCCTTATTAGCTTGAAATCAATAATAAAATTGACATTTTGTCCGAAAAAAGGCAGACATTTTAAATTATTGATATATGAATATCAACATTTTCAAATTGCATATAATACAGACAGGACAGTTTGGAAAATTGTGTACTTAAGTTGTGTTACAACAAACAAAATAACTTGTAAAGAAGGCATCTGTTTTCTAGTTTTGAACTGATTGAGTTAAGAACTGGTTTTTTTTCTAAAATGTTTGATAATAATTGACAATAATTTATGGACCTACATAATTGTATATGTATGTCCGCTATTGATATGAAAATCGGATTGTCATACATGTGCAGAACCTAGTCCAAAAAATATACATAAAACAATGTTGACTTTCAAATTAAGCCATTTTGAAGGATAAATTATTCTTCAGCTGCCAGGAACTTGTGTAACTTTAACTTATGACAGACATATTTGCATAGAAGTGTGACTAGGTTTGTTAGTTTTCCTACCGAAGGTCGGTGGTTCTCTCCGGTCATTCCGGCTTCCTCCACCAATACAATCTGACCGCCTCGACATAGCACAATATAATATAAGTGGCGTTAAACACCAATCAATCAATCAATCAATCAATAAATGCGTCTTTGCACAATAAAATCCATATCTGAATGCTCACTGCATAGGGCCAAAATGCTACCTTAATATTAAACTTTTTTTTAAATTTCAAGTTTTAATGAAATTTTTGTTTTCTAATAGCTGCAACGATAGAATACTTGATTTCAAAATTTAGGGCATTAGGTTAGACCATAATTTATCAATAAAATTGGGTTATAGTTTCAATGGCCGGGTTGTGATATTTGTTCTAAAGTCTGGAAAAATGAGGGAAAAAAAAACCCTTCAAACTTCAATATATGTGCAATTTTCTTGTGAAGTTTCAGGGATCTGGGTTGAAAACTGTAGAAGTTTATTACACAAGTTAGGTACCCATTTTCCCCCGAAGCAGATAAGCACTGAAAAGCAGACATAATTCATGTTCAAAATCCGTAAAAAAAATTGAAAATATCCTTAGTGTGGATTTGCATGGCGTGTGGGTCATGCAAAGCAGGAGACTCTTATCCTGTTGAAACACCACATCTCTCTCCTTTTGGAGTTCATGCAATTCCCTCAGTTTTTGTTTGCTATCTTGTTCTCTTCTAAATCGATCTATGAGATTTAAACATCGGTAAACTATTGGTGTCTAAATATATCTTTGTTATGCATTATAAATATATTGAAATTTACCAAATACTTAAAAATATTATTGAAAAAAAACTATTCAAATCATGAACATTTAATACACAAATATTTTATATTCAGTTGCCCATGAAAATGAGGTCAATGTTAAATACCAAACGGACATATGTACCTTACACTTTCTGTCTAAAAGACTTAAAGACATATTAATTCAGGCTTACTTTTACAAAATGTGCACTTTTTATATGTAGTGGGCTGATTTTTTTCTTCTTTTAAAAAGCATTTCAATACCTTTTATTGCCAATATTACGCATACAAGGCTTAATTCACACATATAAGAGAGAATCCGGCATTATTGTGACATACCAAGTAACATAATTCATTAATTAGTTATAACAGTCTGCAAAGTATTCCACGAACCATCTTTACAAACTATTAACATCAATTCTATCAGCTATCAAAGCCGCGATTCAGAGTTATTATGAAACTACCTACTCAATGTGCTATGTGAATCAGAGTATGGATACTGAACGATTCAAGTTAGAGTACATACGATATAAGTCTCTTTCCCCTTACAATAGTATAAAACAATTGAATTCTACCCTTTACACTAGCATTTCCCAATCAAACTTAAAGACTTGTTGAAAGAATAAATTTAGGATTAGTTATCTTCATATTTTCTTGGCCATATTGTCCTATTAATTTTGATTTGACAATTATAATTGGTAGAATTGGTTGTCATTTTGTGCAGTTCAACACACTATACGTTTTCTAGTTTTCTAAATCTATTATGTAGTTTTGAGACTTGACCATTTTATCTTAGTATTGGGACACAATGACCCCTTGGGAACACAACTTCTCTTGACACCAATTTCGTACTTGGTAAGATTGTTTGACATCTAGTGTAGTTGATAATACAACACCATAATTATGATTTGGATATTCCTGTTAGATTTATTAAATTTGATCATTTTAAGCTCACTTAGCTCAAAAGACCAAATTCGCTTTTGTCATCACTTTGCGTCCGCAAGGTGTCTGTTGTCTGTCGTAAAAAAAATTCAAAGATCTTCTCCTCTGAAATGACTGAACCAATTTCAACGAATCTTGGGATGAAGGATCCATAGGGTATAAACTTTGTGTTTTTTATCCATGGCAGTAGGCTATAAACTTTTTTTTTTATCCATGTCAGTCAACAAACGTGTCCGTCATGGCTAAAAGAGGGGCGAAATATACCAAAGGAATACTCAAACTCATAAGTAGAAAACGAAGTGACAATACCATTGCAAAAAAAAACGAAAACGACCAAAAGACAAACAACAGTATACAAAACACAACATCGAAAACTAAAGTCTGAGCAACACAAACTCCACCAAAAACTGTCCATTCAGAATGAAGAAAATTATCTATGATAGTTTTTTTCCATCAAATAACAATCAGTAATGTCTTTAAAGTCATATAATACTTCAAATTTTAAAAAACGTTGAATATGTTTTATAAACTTGAATGGTTAATAAAGGCAACTAGTCGAGTGATATTAACCACACAACTTCATTTTTAATGCACCCACCTAACATACGGCTAAATCATATATTATTTGAAAGCATATCATCTGTACTATCTTTTTTGCCCGGTCGTCAAATATTCGTACGGTGCAATTTTTGTCAAATCTCAATGAAAGGTCAAGGACGGACAATTTCTTATTTTACAAGACGTCAGTATTTTTGCATATTCTGTCTTTGAAATAATAAAATTCTGTATGGAAATGTGAAAAAACTTTAAGAACAGAGACTATTTGTCAATTATCAAACACACTTTAAAATATTAATGACGTATTTTTAATTAATAGCGCCCTTTTCCAGAAATTACAGTGAAAATGATAAAAATGAACGAAAACAAAAATATTTGTCTGTGATTTAATTGGTAATCACCATAAAACTAGATAACATATTTCATTTGGTGCTAAGGACGTTTTTGGCATCATCATATTACTGCAATCACGCTTCTTGCTAATTACACAACCAATCATAACAACCTATACAGTTGCCCAAAATACAACCATCTGCGAAAAAGATTGCTTTTTAGCTGTTTTACGCGAAAAAAAAAAAATTATATAGTCAATATTAGGTTAAAGAAACACAATTTAAAAATGCAAAAATGTATGAAGGCAATAAAACACGCGGGATTCATGCTTTTAAGGGAAATTTAGGGAGCTAATTAAAATTTCATTATGTAGTTGAGGTGCCAGCCTGTTAAACACTCTTTTGTTATTTCTTGTTATTTTGTTTGTTATTTCATGATTATCATTAAAAGAAATAAAGGACTTTATATATAAATATTAAGCTAGCCCCAAAAAAACTAAATACATAAATAGATAATTACATAGTTACATAGTAAATTAATGAAAGGTTGAATTTCAAATACATGTATTTCTCTTAAACAAATCAGAAAAATTGTTTTCTTGGTTGCTTCAACTGCATCGTGCATTGATGAAAAAGTTAAAACTATTATATTCTAGACACTGAAAATGTTCGTTGTGTTTGTCCATAGTAGGAAACCCTATCAAACTACGCAATGTTCTAGTAAAAATTGACATGTTGCAGTTACATGCAGTTGCATGTTGGATTTGGCAAAACCTTTTGGAATTTCGGATCCCCAATGCTCTTCAACTTCGTACTTTATTTGGCTCTTTTAACTTTTTGATTCGAGCGTCACTAATTTGTCTTTTGTAGACAAAACGTGTGCCTGGCGTACATCATTTAAGTCTGGTATCTAAGAGTTTATTTACAACCACTGGATCGATGACACTGCTGGTGTGGGTTTCCTACCCGAGGATATCACCAGCCCAGTAGTCAGCACTTCTGCGTTGACATGAATTATCACTGATATGGTCATAGTTATAAATTAACTGTTTACAAAACATTGCATTTTTACAAATACTACGGCTTTTTCATCCCCGGGAGTAGATAACCTTAGCTGTATTTGACAAAACCTTTCCAAATGTTGGAACTCAATATTCTTCAACTTCGTGCTTTATTTGGCCTTTTTATCTTTTTTGATTCGAGTGTCACTGATGAATCTTTTGTAGACGAAACGCGCGTCTACATTTTAAGCCTGGTATCTATGAAGATTGTATTTACATTGACTTACAATCTATTTCATTTGATATGAAAATTCTAGCAATTCGCAATAATTATAGTTATGATTAGACTTCCTAAATAGTTAAATTATTACATAGATTATAGAATAAATAGCTATAAAGAAAAAAAATACTGGGTATGTGCCTCACCAACAATTCAACCAAGTATCACCAAGAATGTTTTGTAAAAGTAGACAATCTCTCACCAAACATAGCATTTTTCATATTGCTGCGTAAAGCCCAACTGTTGTTGACCTGGCAGCGATTTTTGGGTGATTTTTACACTTTATTTTCATACTAAAGAAGAACGAGGTTAATTCTATTGCGTTATTTTTCTAATCACAAAAGTCACATAAATAAATTGGTTGCCAAAATTAGTTGATTTGAAGTATTGTCTTTTCTAAAACTAACTTCAAACCTCTAAAACTTTATCCAAACAATAACACGAATAAGTAAAATCGTTTTTTTTTTACATTTCAATGCTCTGTATGTTATAATCTGTTCGTTTGGTTTTCTAATGGTGAGAAGATCTCATAACTGCAATAAATAAGTGTCTGTTATTATTTGACCTTAAAAAAACCATACAAAATTTTATGATTAAATGTGAGATAAAGAAGCGTTAAAAATGAGATCACTTACAACCAGGACTGTAATGGTGAATTTGAATTGCTTGCATTTAACTCTATTTGAATGTGTTTATCGTGAATAAAATCCCTTCCTGTACAATATGCAAATGTGCACTTAAAACTTTGAACTTCACTTAAATGTACCAAGCGATGTAAGAGGAGTATTACTCATTACAATGTTTTTTTTTAGACTCATGGATGGACATATGAATGGAAAGAACAAAACAAAAATGAGCGTTGGGAGAAGATGATGCCTACATGTCCGGTAAACACACATATAACACCATGAACAAAGCGAAAAAAGTAGGACAGACAAACAGCAGTTATCAAAACACTACACCGAAATGTACGAACACTACCTTAAACTAGTGGTGATTGAAGTTGGTCAGGAAGGGTAATCAATCTTCCACAATATAAAACTTCAGTCATATTTGATAAAACAAATAATGTACTAAATTAGTAAGTAATAATGTGCTAACATAAATGATTTCTGATGTAAAGCGTGTGGTCCAAACAGTATTTATTCGAATATTGAACGAGAATAAACTTCTTAATATGGCTTTCACTTTCGACATCGAATAAAACATATTTCTATTATATATACCTTGTATATTCCTTGCTCACTTTTAATACCCCTTTTTTAAATATGGTAAATTATTTTCTCTTGATATTGACAACAATCGATGTGTTATCTTAACAATGAAAAGCAAAATGATCCATGTATGCAGATGGTGGTTTTAAGGGCAACTGCAAAAGCTTCTTTAGAAGGCCGATTCCTGACCAGTATTACATTAATTGCAGTTAAAAATGACTAAAAATTTCCTTCACCTATAAACGATAAATCTTTTTTATTTTTGACATATAAATATTGATACATAAAGACATATTTTGCTTTTAGCGCAATTTTATCTTTTTTGAAAGATTTTTTAAAAATTGCAATTTTCTGTAACTATTGCGCAATTAACATTTTAATGTGCACCTGATTTAGAATTCTGGTATCCTGTTCTATTATGTTCATATGATTTTTAGATAAAAAAAATTTCATAAAGAACCAGCCCAGATCATTTTCTTTAATTATTACGAAATTTATGAATGTTCATTCTTGACCTTTGACCTTGAATTAACAAAAAATGCACCGTACGTATTATTGACGACCGGGCAAAACAGAAAGTACAGATAATAAGCTTTCGAATGATGTATAATATAGCCGTATGTTAGGTGGGTGCATTAAAGTCGTTAACTAAGCATCTTTTTGAAAAATGTCACTCGTCTAAACAGTAGTATACCGATGTTCAAAAGTCATAAATGGATTGAGAGAAAACAAATCCGGGTTACAAACTAGAACCGAGGGAAACACATCAACTATAAGAGGAAAACAAAGGAACAATAGGAACACTGAAGTGCAACAAAAACAAACGCCAACATACATAGAAGCCA
The DNA here is from genome assembly GCA_017311375.1 of Mytilus coruscus. NCBI lineage: Eukaryota > Metazoa > Mollusca > Bivalvia > Mytilida > Mytilidae > Mytilus > Mytilus coruscus. Next base: position 3,537,121 of record CM029601.1, on the reverse strand, counting down.
ACTATTTGATAACAACTGCCATATTCCTGACTTGGTACAGGACATTTAAAGAAAAAATGGTGGGTTGAACCTGGTTTTATGGCTAGCCAAACCTCCCGCTTTTATGACAATGTTAAAAAATATCGCTAAAATGACAACACTACGTGACAGAAATACAGCACAAACACACGCAAGAACACTCATCACAGAGAAACGCACAAACAAATAATTTAATAGTCGACACAACATGCAAACCGCAGAACAATAACGAACATCTACCATCAACGACAGATACCACAGGACATCGAAAACAGTGACGCACTAACGTAACGAACATGCAATCTCGAACTTTATACAATTATTTTCACAATACCAGTCCAAACAATTTTCATGACAATGATGGTATTGAAAGGCAATTTTATAATAATTTGGACTACAAACGATAAGACATAACACATTATCCAACCAAAACCATAACAGAAACATCAAAAATAAATACATGAATGTTGGATGTACAAAATACCGAGACACGTCGTATAGCAATGCAAATTCACACTCGGTATAACAGTCATATTCGGGAATAGGTCACGTTCGGTACTTAGCAGACAGACGACATAGATGTTAAACCACAATCTAAGACGTGGTAAAATGTCATTAGTTAGTTTAGACACAGACACATCGTATAAATCAACCAATTCGTGATGCTGTTCATAAAATTTACGGAGTGTCATTTTTAATCTTTCCTCCTCATAACTCTGTTGGAGCAGTTTCTGTGTAAGGAGCACACTCGTGTGTATGAAGTCAGTATAGTGTGAACATGCACGAGCATAACGTATCAATTGAGATATGTAAACACCATACGACGGAGCAGAGGGTATGTTACTGCTGAGAAATAGGAAATTGATAATTGGGAAGTTGAAATCATCCCGTTTGTCATAGATTTTAGTGTGAAGTCGTCCATCTGTGTCAATATTGAGGAAAAGATCAAAGCATGAAGCAGTATCCTTAATTTCATGTTCACTGGGATATATGAGATGCAAGTACGGACTGAAATATGGGTTATTCAGTGATAGGACATCATCAATATATCTGAATGTAAAATTAAAGAATTTTGCAAGGTGCTTTTTCTTTTGTCTTTTAGAAGGTTCTGAATGAATTCTGCTTCATACGAGTACAAAAACAAGTCGGCCAGAAGGGGTGCACAATTAGTACCCATTGGAATACCGACTGTCTGTTTAAATATCAATCCTCCAAACTCAACAAATATATTGTCGATTAAAAAGTCCAGCATTTTGATAATATCATCTTCACTGTATTTTCTGATAGAATCAGTGTGGTTCTTCACAAAATAAGAAATATTATAACCCAAAACAAGAAATTTATATCTACGATTCCCATTTTATAGAAAAAGCTCTGTTTAATGAGATGGTGAAGTCGATCTTTCAATTGAGCATGGGGAATAGTAGTGTAAAGCGTAGAAAAATCAAAGGTGTTAATGTTGCTGCAAAATTGCAGAGATTGTGATCTAAGATTTAGCAGTAGATTTTTTTGAATTAGATTTTTGAGAATCCACATCTGATTGACACCACTGGTTGAATATATGTCATCACAATATTTTTGAAGGCCATCTTTACTGTAGAAATAATAGTAGTCAACACTTTAGAAAGATGTTTAGTCGAACATCTTGATGATCCAGCTTTGTATCGTTCTTTATACGGAGTTTTGTGAAGTTTTGGTATCCAGTATAATGACGGTAGATTTTCTTCGTTTTCTTTGATGTTATGGCAATTGTTATCACATAGTCCGTTTCTATGTTTGTTGGCGTCTGTTTTTTTGTAGCAGTTCAGTGTTTCTGTTGTTCCGTTTTGTTTCCTCTTATAGTTGAAGTGTATCCCTCAGTTTTGGTTTGTGACCCGGATTTGTTTCAATTAAATCGATTTATGACTATTGAACAGCGGTATACTACTATTGCCTTTATTATTACCAAATGAAAGAAGGACAGAACTGTGATTTTGTAAAATTTCATCCTTTGTAAATGATGTTAAAGAATATGAGCAATCCGGAGGTTTGGATTTCACATCTTTAAGGTTAAAGGCCTCTAAAACCCTCTTATGGTTGAAAATCTTGGATGCAATAGACTTGGTGTAGGTATATGAAATTACAGGTGAAGCTTTATTTTTGAAGTAATCAGGTATAGCTTTTTGTACAGATTTCTGGTGGAAAATATTGCTAATATTGATAGCATCTAAACCTTTATTGGCGAATTCTACTTTAAAAAAATTACGTTTTTCCTCATTTTTGGAAGTAGTTGTTACGGGTTTGAATAGTCTATGGTTAGCAATGTCCATGATTATTGCAACTAATCTATACAAAACAGAATTAGAATCAATAACGGAAGTATTTTGGGCCTCTTGAAATAGTAAATAAAGTTTAGATAATGGAATGGAGTATAATTTAGTTCTGATAGCAAGTGGTGTATAATTTCTGTGACCATGACTTCCATTTCGTCGAGCAGAAGTGTTAAATAATTGTAATTTATTGACAGTACTACACCTGGGACTAGACAAAATACCTACACCATCAATTTTGTCATTGCATTCATAGAGAATGGCTGTTCCCAACTCTCTTATCCAAAAGTCTTCTCTTTGAAGACGATATGGTGTACTCAATATGGGGTCATTTGTTGAATGATATATTTTCTCTATAAATATTTCATCGGACTTTCATTGAAACAATAGAATGGTCAGGCTGATTAAAATGTTTATAGAGAAATTTGTTGTTATTAGGATCATTAACATTAGACCGATGGTCATTCATTCTAAAATTGAGTCTTTGTCGAGTTTCTCCGACGTAGATCAGTCCACAAAGAGCACATTCAATACCATACACAATATTGGAAACAGTACAATTTAAATCCTCATGACTATGTGTATTGTAACTTTTGGTGGTCAAGTTACTTTGAAAGTGGGTATCAGATATTAGTATATATATATAACATTAACGGTACCAATTTTCCTGCACCAGATGCGCATTTCGACAATAAATGTCTCTTCAGTGATGCTCGAGGCGAAAATATTTGAAAATCCAAAGCTTATTAAAAAGATGAAGAGCTATAATCCAAAAAGGTACAAAAAGTATGGCCAAAGCCGGGCAAGGAATCAGAGCTTTGCATGAGGGAGATACATTCCTTTATTTTAGATAATTTCTAACATTTTGTAACAGCAAATTTTAATAACAAAAAAATCCGTATTTTCATGCCAGTACCGAAGTACTGGCTACTGGGCTGGTAATACCCTCGGGGACTAAACAATTTCTTAAACAGCTCAGATTTCGGCTAAAGAAATATCAGATTTTGTTGAGTAACTCTGATTTCAGTTTAAACTTTTGAACGAGGTGCATTTGTGCTTCTAGACGTGCACATTTAATTTAAAGTAAACATTTGTGATATTTAATTCTATTTTCAAGTGTTTTTCCATCCAAGTTCGTTAAATAAGGGGGCTGCAGGAGATAAAGGTCTGTATTTACCTTCCTTGCTGTCTCAGTTTTCCAGCACAGGAAGTGAAAAAATATCATAAGTATCTGTCATTGATTTTTGTTAATTTTAATTGTATTGTTATCTTCTGTGGCTACAGATATGGTGTATTTTAACATTTGGGCTCGGACTGTTAAAACATTTTCATTACGTTGTAGGGTCATTGGGATCCTTTACCATATTGTGTAAAAGTTCTTTTTTGATTTATGTATGATTTGTTTTGTTTTATTTATACAATAATAATAATCCATGTAGTATATCTCATAGAATATGTCTTTTTTTATCTTAGTACATGTACTAATTGGGCAATAACACAAATGTACTGCATACAGAATTTAAACACATAACACTGTCTAACATGAAGCATGCATTTTAAAAACAAACTGATACAATCTGATATATTAAACTCAACACAGTAAAGATACAGCAACTGTTTTAAGTGCTGAGGTTTCCTGTAAATATAAGCTGTCCTGTATAGATAACTATATAGATAACTTTCAAAAGTCTCATCTAAGTAAATATATAACAAAATGTTCACAATAAATGAGATTCATTTATAAAAAAGGCAATTTCGTTTTAAACCACACTTTTATCAAGTATGGTGGAATATTTTCCACTTTCAATATGAGAAAATAAAAAAAAAAGTATCCTAATGGACATTCTAATGCCATACCATCACAACACATCTGTTAATGTGCTTAAAAATAAATCATCATAAAACATTGAATATGTATGCACTTGAATCACATTGTAATTTTATATATCCAACCAATAGCCATTTCGATTAAAAAAACAATTGAAAACCAGAATGTGTGTCCAAATGGCACCGTGCCTCACACTATAGTAACTGCATATTTTGTTAACAAAAATTGTCATATCTTTTAAAATTACATTATAATTTACACCAAGATTTCACTAAATGTAATTAACATCCTGCATATATCATGCTTAACCTTAAAATAAGGAAATCCCTCTGCTAAATTATTGATATCTTAACTTTTGCATTAACAATAAAATATATGCCCCCATTGGTGTATCTAGAACAAAGATGTCTACAAAGTTTTAAGTTGATGTGACCATAACTTCATGGTTAACTACTGTTTCAGAAATATTTGTTAGCAATTATTATTGCAATTGTCAAACAATGGACAAAAAGTGCAATAAATTGATGATTTCAGGAGAAAAGATGCATACAAAGAATACTATCAATGTTTATATTTTCCCCGATAATAAAAACATATTTAACATGTTTGAATTTATTAAAGTACCTTAAACCAAATAAAATGTTTCGCAGAGCGCAGCCTGATACGACCGCAGAGGTCGAACCTGAACAGTTGGGGCAAGTTTGGACACAATATTCAAGCTTGATACTGTCTGAATTTGGATTGTGATCAAATTTTTGACATAATATAGGTTTCTGACACAAAATAAATGTGGTCATAGATCTTAAAAATTTGAAATGGGACATTTAATTTACCTAGTATGGTCTGATATCCAAAATCTAACAACATGGTTAGATTCAGCATATAAAAAACACCAAACATTTAATTTTAGTTGAAATCAAACAAATTTTAATTTTGGACCCTTCAAACCTTAATATCAACTAATTTGAAAACGGGGCCCAAAATAAAAAATCTAAATGCACAATAAGATTCAGCATATCATAGAGCCATAATAATTCAGTTTTTAATGAAATCAAACAGAGTCTAATTTTGGACCCTTTGGACCTCAATGTAGACCAATTTAAAAATGGGGCCCAATATCCAAAATAGTAATACAAGGTTAGAACCCACAAAAACTAAAGACTTTAAATTAATCCCATTTAAATTGGTTAAAAGATTTGTATTTATTTTCAATTGAAGATTTCTTGCTATTGCGCAATACTGTTCTGTTGCACAATTCTTAGTTAATCTGTTATATTATATAATAATTTATACACCCTGTTTGGTGTGTATCTCCTGCCATATCAGTATTTGTTGCTTTTATATATAAATCAGAAATAATCTATGTAAAAATTGAAAATTTTTGGGAAAAAAAAAAAAACAAAAAAATTATTACCTTCACTTTCCCCTCAAGATATGGTCATAATCTCAATTCAAATTTCCAATGAAATTTGCAACCATAAAAACCCATTTAAATACATCATAAAAGTATTAAAATAGAAAATGACATACACAATCATGGCTAAAATTAATATATCTTCATCAGCATTTAATATTAAGTTCTAAAAATAAATTGACAGCTAATCACCTCAAGATAATACATCATGTCTTTATAACAAAACCATTGTAAGGGAGGTAACTCTTAGTGCTAAAAAACCCAAACAAATGAAATTGATCCAAATAAACAATTCTGAATATGAAAATCTATTACCACTGAACCCTTTGGTATACACTATTATTATATTATATATACTTCCATAACAGTATTTGATGTTTCTATAAATAACTAAAAAATAATTCATATCAGAACTAGCAGACAACTTTACATAATTTAAAAGCAATGTAAGAGAGGTATTTCAAATATAATATTGTAATTATTATCTTTTAAATTTAATGTTTATTAAATCAAACAAATAATTCCTGAACGTTTGGGGCAATTACCCCCAAACTCAATCCCAGCCTTCCCTTTGTGATATGGAACCTTCTGGTATAATTTCAGAGAGATCCATACACTTACACACAAGTTATTGTCCGGAAAGTACAAAAATGCTTGTTCTTGGCCCCTAATTCCTAAACTGTTGGTACCATAACCGTTGGGGCAAGTATGGACATTACATTCAAGCTTTAAACAACTCGGAATTTGGAATTGTGATCAAATATTTGACACATAATAGGTTTCTGTTACAGAACAAATGTGGTCAAAGAACTAAAAATTTGAAATTGGATTTTACCTATTATGGTCTAATATCCCAAATCTAAATACAAGGTTAGACTCAGCATATCCAAGTACACCAAGAATTTAATTAATTTATTTATTAATGGACCATAATATCTTAGTACACCAAGAATTTTATCTATTTATTTGTTAATGGACAATATTATTCAAAGTTTTTGAAGGGATTCGCTTCATAAAAAAAAAATATATATATAACATTCTGAAAATGGATTGCAAACTATTAAACAAGAGTGCACACGCTGAAATGTCTCGCCTTCTTTGCTAATAATTGATATCATATATGTTGATAGTCCTAAATATAAAGTTTTACTACAAGTATCACATAAACTTAACATGATGCAAGAAAATAAGGTCAAGGTCAGATAAATCAAGCCAGATATACATGTACACCTTACAATCATTCCATACACCAAATATAGTTGTCTTATTCTTATAGTATACAAGAAACAGACTTAACCAAGAAAACTAAACATTGACCAATGAACCATGAAAATGAGGTCAAGGTCAGATGAACCATGCCAGGCAGACATGTACAGCTTGCAATCCTTCCATACAACAAATATAGTTGACCTATTGCTTATAGTATTAGAAAAACATACCAAAACACAAAAACTTAACACTGAGCAATGAACCGTGAAAATGAGGTCAAGGTCAAATAAAACCTGCAAGACTGACATGTACATCATAAAATATTTCCATACACCAAATATAGTTGACCTATTGCATATAGTATTAGAAAAAAAGACCAAAACTCAAAACTTAACTTTGACTACTGAACCATGAAAATGAGGTCAAGGTCAGAAGACACCTGCAGCTAGACATGTACACCTTACAATCATTCCATACACCAAATATAGTAGACCATGTTGCATACAGACCAAAACACAAAAACTTAACTATAACCACTGAACCATGAAATTGGGGTCAAGGTCAGATGACACCTGCCAGTTGGACATGTACACCTTACAGTCCTTTCATACACCGAATATGCTAGACCTATTGCTTCTAGTATCTGAGATATGGACTTGACCACCAAAACTTAACCTTGTTCACTGATCCATGAAACCAGGTCGAGGTAAAGTGAAAACTGTCTGACGGGCATGAGGACCTTGCAAGGTACGCACATAACAAATATATAAAACTCATAATAAGAGGGAAATTAACATTACAAAAAATCTTAACTTTTTTTTCAAGTAGTCACTGAACCATGAAAATGAGGTCAAGGACAATGAACATGTGACAGATGGAAACTTCGTAACATAAGGCATCTATATACAAAGTATGAAGCATCCAGGTCTTCCACCTTCTAAAATATAAAGCTTTTAAGAAGTTAGCTAACGCCGCCGCCTCCGCATCACTATCCCTATGTCGAGCTTTCTGCGACAAAAGTCGCAGGCTCGACAAAAACTAGTTATTGATGAAAATACTGTAGTAGAAAATCAAAAAGAAATCTTAAAAGAATCAAAAATTTTTATGATAAACTTTACAAAAGACAAGAATGTCTTAAAAAAGTAAACTTATCAAGGGAATTACCATTTTTGACATCTAAATTAAAAGATAATGAAAGAGGATCCTTAGAAGGTAACGTTTCTTTTACCGAATTAACACAAGCTTTGAAAAGGATGAAAAATAATAAAAGTCCTGGGTCAGATGGTTTTACTGCAGAATTTTTTAAAGTATTTTGGATAGACATTGGAAAGTTTGTCTTGAGGTCAATAAATTATGCATATCAAATAGGGGAAATGTCTGCCACACAGAGGCAGGGAGTTATCACATGTATTCCAAAAGAAGGCAAGTAAAAACAGTTCTTAAAAATTGGCGTCCAATTACACTTTTGAACTCAACATACAAACTAGCTTCTAGTTGTATAGCTGAGAGGATAAAGTCAGTTCTAAACAAAATTATTAACTCTGATCAAACAGGCTTTATCCCGGGTAGATTTATTGGGAAGAACGTAGACTTATATATGATATTTTACACTTTACAGAAGAAAATGATATTCCTGGTATATTATTACTTATTGATTTTGAGAAGGCCTTTGACTCTATATCATGGGCATTTCTCTTTGAAACACTTAAGTATTCTAATTTTGATTATGAACTGGATAAAACATTTAACAATGATATTACATCAACTGTCACCCAGAACTGTTGTCTGTCAGACTTTTTCCGTGTGGAGAGAGGATGTAGACAGGGGGATCCTTTGTCTCCTTACCTTTTCTTGCTATGTGCAGAAATATTAGGCATTTTAGTAAGAAATAGTGACGAGATAAAGGGTATTACGATAGATGATTCAGAGTATATCTTGTCTCAATATGCAGACGACACATCACTTATTTTAGATGGGTCGCCTTCCTCACTGGATGCATCTCTCCGTATATTACAATTCTATGCTGAGATATCAGGACTGAAAATTAATTTAGACAAAACAAACGTTATATGGATAGGTAGTAAAAGACAAAGTCAAGACAAAATATGTGTAAAGTGGGGACTGAAGTGTGGTTCCAGTACCTTCAAATTATTGGGTATCACTTTCTGTGTTGATTTAGATAGAATGTTAAACTTAAATTATGCTCCTCGCATACAAAAAATAGAAAAAATATTACAATCAAAGAGCTGAAAGCTCTGAGGAAAAATGACGCCATCTAATATTGGGATATTTTTGATGCAAGTCTTGATTTTCACATAATTTACCTACTGAATCTTAAGAGACTTTTCAGTTCATGGTAGGTATGCTGACTGACTAGAATAGAAATGAATTCTTTTCAATGTCTATGGCTTTTCTATTTGTTTGTCAAGATATATATATATATATATATATATATATATGTGTGAAGTGAATATAAAAAAGAAGATGTGGTATGATTGCCAATGAGACAACTCTCCACAAGAGACCAATTGACACAGAAATTAACAACTAAAGGTCACCGTAAGGCCTTCAACAATGAGCAAAACCCATACTAAAATAAGGAGATGTGGTTACATGATTGCCAATGAGATAACAGTCTGATAACTAGCTAGCTATCCACCAGAGTCTAAATAATGTGGCTGTTGGCAGTTATAAGTCACTTTACATCGTTATAGCCTCATTTTTTTAAGGACCTAGCTAGACCTTTTTCTTAGGCAAGGTGTATTATACAACTCTGAAAGCAATACAATCCAGTGTTCTCCCAGGATTTTTTTTAGCGCTGTGGTATTAGCGCCCGATTTAAGATTGATTCACCTTAAGTTTCATGTTTGTGACTTGATGTTACATTTATTTATAACTACCATGTTAGTTTTATTTTACTGAATAGACAAAGACCTGGATTTTTTATACATGTGCCATGTGCATTAACTGAAATGCAAATAAGTGACATTTCAATTATTAATTAAACTTTAAAAATTAAAATGCCTAGATAACTTAAATAATTTGATTTTATTACCACCCGTCCCCAAATGTAGCACAGAAGGTATATCTTTTTTCTCAATTTCAGTTGCTTGACTTATAAACTAGTTCTATATCCTTTACAGCTTCATTATTTACTCATACACATATTCAAGAAGGTTTACAATGACAAAATTGGAATTTCTTGTTTAAAATAGGCTAACATATTTGATCATATATTCCAAGATAAATATGATAGAAATCTTTTTTTTAAGAAGTTTTTTTTATTATTAAAGGTGGATTATCAATAAATAAATGTTTGCCAATTGAAACATAATAACCACCTTTAAAAGTTGTGTTTGGTTATTTTATGAATATGTGAATTATTTCCACCAGAAATATTTTACAAGATTTGACAATACTTGTTTTAGCACTTTTGAAATTGTCTCCCTTCACAACTTCCTGTTTACACATTTTGCTGTATCTCTAGGAATCATTAAATGCCATTCTTTATCCAAGTCATCCACAGTTAACATTGATTTTAAATTAATATTTAATTAATAGTTATTGAAAAGTGGATGGCAAATCTCAATACTTTTTATTTATTTTCAAGAAATTTTCGTATCCGATTTTGAAAAAGTAATCGTAAAATACGGGCTTGTAATGAACACCTGGACAACGGGAATGCTTTTCTCAAAACAATACAGGTTCAATAGATTAGTTGTCAACTCGAAAAAGTAATGAAATAATCGTAATGTTTCAAAATGGACGAGACCACGTTGTCAGAGAATGGGTTAAACTTTCCTTAAATACTTTTGGTATGATTCATTGAGCACTGCCTACTCCTTTCATAAAGTTTCTGCATCTTATAATTCTTTTTAAAGTGAAGAAATCCAGAAAGAAATAAATTCTTTTTGACAGAAAAACTTCTGCAATTATCGCCATTGTATTCTTTAATAGAACTGGCCCCTGCGATATTTGACCTATATTACGTCTGCAGCAATAACTTACAAATACATACGCACCGCGTGGATATAACCGTATTACTAATTTTCGATTCTTAAAAACTTCTTAAATCTTGATAAAAACCGTTATCCTTCGTATGATTTCAAGATGATTCCGATTATTATTTTTTGAATGATTTCAAAGTTCAGCTGACAAGAAAGGTAAACATTCTTTCAAGAACTATTTTCTAGCGATAGCGATTTGTTATCATTGGTATGTAAAAAGTCCAAAACCATAACAATACGGATCTATTTATATTCTGATTTTTTTGCACAAAGTCATGCACAAAAAAGCGAAAGCTCATATAAATATGAAAAATATACCAAAGGGATAGCTCAAAATACTATTTAATAACAATAAACATATGGACAGGTTAAGAATGAAATTCTGTACAGGACATAGTGATGTAAAATACGGAACCTAGTTCGGAAAGCGGCTTGGAAGCGACCGGAAGCGATAAAATGAAATCTGGTCAATGGTATAGTAAAATTGACGCTTTGACAGCGTCATTTTCCAAAAATGGTCAAAACAGTCACTTACCCCGTTTGGTAAAATAACAATTATAAAGTCGCTAATTATATCAAAATTTAATCATCTGTTCCTATCCATCCCAGGTCCAGATGATAATATGATACGTCAACTTAATAGTAAAATTTATTCATTCATTTGGGATGATAAGCCTGACAAGATAAAGCGGGATTTTCTATGTCAAGAATACTACAGAGGGGGCCTAAAAATGATTAATTTGAGAAATTTTATACAAGGGTTAAAACTTACTTGGGTTAGAAGATTATTTAAGTCAAAATCTAAATGGATACAACTATTTACCTCCACACAAAATATAAATTTTACAGAGTTGGCTTATTTTGGAATCAATAAAAAATCAAAAAACAAATTTTGGGATGAAGTTTTTAATGCCTGGAAAAATATGTCAAAACTTAGACGTCCTTTTCATTTTGAGGAAGTCATTTCGGCATCTATATGGAATAACGAACATATTAAAATTGATAATGTCAGCGTTTACTTTAAAAATTGGGCACACCATGGGGTATGGACTGTAAATGACCTGTTAGATGAACATGGAAATATATTAACATACGAAAATTTTGAAATAATGTATAATTTCAAACCCATGTTTCTACAGTTTTATGGGCTTATACTAGCACTAAAAAAGTGGTTACAAGCCATTGGAATCAACACTGAAAGAGAGAAAAAAACATCAGGCTATTATGCCTTTCAATATTAATATTTTCTTCAAGTCAGAAAAGGGCTCAAAGGATATGTATACTATTTTAAACCAAGGTACTATACCTATAGATTTTGCAGCAGAAAAAATGGGAAGGTATTCTAAATAAAGATGTAGAAAATTGGAAAAAAATACACTTATGTGTTACCAAGGTTTCAAAATACACTAGGTTATGTTGGTTTCAATATAGAATTATTCATTATATCTTGGGTACAAACGCTCTACTCTTTAAAATGAACCTTGTAAATTGTAATTTGTGTACATTTTGCAAGGAAGAGCCAGAAACTATAGAACATTTACTTTGGGGTTGTCATATTGTAGCCGACATTTGGCACAAACTGAATTCTTGGATTTTCGATATAGTTCATATCGAAATTCCACTAAATTTGGATATTGTCATTTTTGGCCTGTATGAAAATTATAAATTGAATTTTATCAAAAATAAAGTTATTTTACTGACAAAGTACTTCATTTACAGATCTAAGATGCAAGATATAAAACCTCATATATAAAGACTTCAAAATTACATAAAAGAAAACTTGATTTTAGAAAAACATATTTCCTCAAAATATTTAAGTGTGGAAGAACACAACTTGTACTGGAACCCCTGGGCTAAGGTGTCTGATTAAATTTTAATGGGATAAATCCATATACATATGTGTGTATATGAGTATTTGAAAGTATATGTATACTGTTATACCATATGCATGTACATATATGTTCTTGCACTACTATTACTACTATTATTATATTAATGAAAATGTTATTACTATACTCAATCCATAGATTTCATACTGTTATACCATAGTATGCTTATTACGCTTATTTATTTCACTTGCTTGATTATTGTACCACAAGATAAATATTTGTTGATACCTGTAAATTCATGAAGGAAAAAAAAAATTATAAAAAAAAAAAAAAAAATCTAAAAAAATTTATACAGAAAAACAAATTTACGAAAAAACGGAAAAATAATTTCCAAAATATCATTCATCATTAATATAGTGTCTTTAAAAATCTATAAAACTTACCACTTTTCAAGATATCTAATTATGAACAGAAAATTTCAAAATATATTTATACATAATTTCTAAAATTAGAATATGATGCTATATCTATTTTTAACTATGACTCAACTTAACATTTTTGTTAGTTGTGCAATACAGCTCTAAATTAAGATTCTGATTAAATACTTGATATAGCATAGTTTCTGACACAGAACAAATGTGGTCTAAGTACTTAAATAATTTAAAATTAGACATTTACCAATTATAGTCCACTATCCAAATTCTAAATACATGGTTGGAATCAGCATATCAGAGAACCCCAAGAATTAAATTTTTGAAGAAATCCAACAAACTTTAATTTTGAACCCTTTGGACCTCAATGTGGACCAATTTGATAACTGAGGACCAAAAATCCAAAACCTAAATACACACTTAAATTCAGCATATCAAAGAACCCCATATATTCTTTTTTTTTTGTTAAAATCAAACAAAGTTTAATATTGACCCCAATTTGAACCAACTTGAAAACTGTGCCCAAAATAAAAAAAAAAAATTATATTCTTACATTCAGCATATCAAAGAAACCCAAGAATTCAATTTTTATCAAAATCAAACTAAGTTTAATTTTGGATACTTTGGACCTTAATGTGGATCAGTTTGAAAAACGCGCCCAAAATAAAAAAATCTAAAACACTGTTAGATTGGGCACATCAAAGAACCTAATAATTCAATTTTTGATGAAATCAAACAAAGTTCAATTTTGGACCCCAATTTGGACCAACTTGAATACTGTGCCCAAAAAATCTAAATACACGCTTAGATAAAGCATATCAAAGAACCCCAACCATTCATTTTTTTCAAGTCAAACAAAGTTTACTTTTGAACCCTTTGGACCTTAATGTGGGCCAATTTAAAGACAGGCCTTAAAATTAAAAATCTAAATACATGGTTAGATTCAGCATATCAAAGAACACCAATAATTCAATTTTTGAAGAAATCAAACAAAGTTTAATTTTGGACCCTTTGAACCTTAATATGGATCAATTAAAAAACAGACCCAAAATCCAAATAATAAATACCAAATTAGATTCAGCATATTAAAAAACCACAAGAATTCAAGACTTTGAATTAAACCCCATTGAAATTGCTAAAGAAATAAGCAGTTTATACAAAGTATTACAAAAGAATTATTTTTGGCCCCTTTTAACTACACCATTACGGTCATAACCCCTAAAATAAATACCAAACTTTATTTTATGGTATAACACCTTGTGGTACAATTAAGGTTAACATTGACCAATGAACCATGAAAATGAGGTCAAGGTCAGATGATACCTGCCAGACAGACTTGTACACTTTAAAATCATTCCATACACCAAATATAGTTTACCTATTGCTTATAGTACTTGAAAAACAGACCAAAACACAAAAAGCTCAACATTGACCAATGAACCATGAAAATGAGGTCAAGGTCAGATGAAACCTACCAGACTGACATGTACCCATTACGATCATTCCATTCACCAAATATAGTTGACCTACTGCTTATAGTATTTAAGAAACGGACCTAATCATGTAACGTTAACCTTGATCACTGATCCATGAAATGAGGTCGAGGTCAGGTGAACTCTGTCTGATGGACATGTAGATGTTGCAAGGAACCCATATACCAAATATAGTTATCCTATTACTCATAATAAGTGAGAAATTCACATGACAAACTCAATTTTTGTTGAGCAGTCGCTGAACCATGAAAATGAGGTCAAGGACAATGGACATATGATTGACGGAAACTTCGTAATATAAGGTATCTGCATACAAGATATGAAGCATCCAGGTGTTCTACCTTCTGAGATATAAAGCTTTATAATACAAATGGTTTACGCCGCTGGATAGTAATACCTATGTCTTGCATACTGCGACTCGTCGCAGGCGTGACAATAACCAGACAAATAATTGTTTTTGGCTCCTTTCTGGCCCCTAATTACAAAACAGCTACGACAATAACCCCTAACATCAATCCCAACCCTCCTATTGTGGTATGGAACCTTGTTCTAAAATTTCATACAGATCCATACACTTATACTAAAGTTATTGTCTGCGTACCAATTTATTTTCTATGAACCAGTAAAACTGACCTTTTTTTGGCCCTTAATTACTAAAACCACTAGGACAATACCCCCAAAAACAATCCCAACCATCCTTTAGTGGTATGGAATTTCATAGAGATCCATACGCTTATACTCAAAGAGAGACGAAAGATACCAGAGGGACAGTCAAACTCAAGTTATTGTCTGCAAACCAAAATGTCTTCAGACGCAGACATCGCCATAACATAATACGGACACAAAAAATTTTGAGGTCGTATAAAAATGAAAAGATCAACTGAATTCTTGACATCAAAATTTTGTATATAAGACAATTTTAATACTTGTTAAAAGAAGTAAATTGATATTGTACTGTAAATATATAAATGATATGAATTAAATAAAATATAAAGCACTAAAACAAAGAACAAATAAATAATTCACATTTGCAGTTAAAACAATTTTATTATGAACATGCATATATATATCAAAGTTTATAGAAAATTTAACATGTAATTGAGAAACTAATAAAATCCTGAAAACATCAGACATAAATATTTAAGATTCTATATTTAGTTGACTATGAAAATAAGGTCCATATTAAATAGTATCTTAATGCCTTTCCTTGTCAACTTTACTGATGTAAGGTATTAGTCACTCATATAAGACGGAGATTCAAGAATATTTTGTGACAAACATTTTAGTGATTACATACCAAGTAATATGATTCATTATTTAACTTGAAGTCATTAAATAGTAATAGGACTTTCAACAGAAGGATGAACACTCTAGGTTTTTAACCCTATGACTAAGACTTATCAAATGTCTGTGAATTAATAATAATAGGTTCTTATCAATATGAAAATGTTGATTTTGGATAAAAATAATTACGTGAGTTATTGACTGCCATTTCTCTCACAAAGAATGTTTCAGCCTATGTATAGAATCAACCATTATATTTAGATTACTAAAAATGTCTTCATTGAAATAAGATTATGATATTTCTCAGTAGAAAAGATTTATGATATTTCTCACTGAAATAAGATCTGTGGTATTCCCCATTAAAAAAAGATTATGGTATTTCCCCGAAAATAAGGTTGCTGGTATTTTAAATTAAAATATTGTTATGGTATTTCCCATTAAAATAATGTTTATGGTATCTATCACTGAAATAATGTTTATGGTATTTCCACTGTAATAAGGTTTATAATCATTGGTACTTAAAAATGTTGTATGGTGTTTCTCTCTAAAATAAGGTTCATGTTGTTTCTAACTGAGGTTTATAATAATTACAAAACCACTAGGACAATACCCCTTAAAACAATCCCAACCGATTCCTTTAGTGGTATGGAATTTCATAGAGATCCATACGCTTATACTCAAAAGTAAAATCACAAAAATACTGAACTCCGAGGAAAATTCAAAAAGGAAAGTCCCCAATCAAATGGCAAAATAAAAAAAACAAAAAAAAAAACACATCAAACGAATGGATAACAACTGTCATATTCCTGACTTGGTACAGGCATTTTCTTATGTAGAAAATGGTGGATTGAACCTGGTTTTATAACTAGCTAAACCTCTCACTTGTATGACAGTCACATCAAATTCCATTATATTGAAAACGATGCGTGAACAAAACAAACAGACACAATAGGTAAAAATGTCAAAAATAGGGGTACAGCAGTCAACATTGTGTTATCATTTTAATCACTATAAAAACAAACAAATGTAATGAAGAAGCACAAAAAGGCATACATCAAATTTAACATCCTCATTTTGCTTATATTTTACGATTTTATTTATCTATGTAAAATCCACCCATAAAGGATGGAAGGTTAACTCAACTTTAATAACTCAAGTTATTGTCTGCAAACCAAAATGTCTTCAGACGCAGACATCGCCATAACATAATACAGACACAAAAAATTTTGAGGTCGTATAAAAATGAAAAGATCAACTGAATTCTTGACATCAACATTTTGTATATAAGACAATTTTAATACTTGTTAAAAGAAGTAAATTGATATTGTACTGTAAATATATAAATGATATGAAATAAATAAAATATAAAGCACTAAAAAGAAGAACAAATAAATAATTCACATTTGCAGTTAAAACAATTTTATTATGAGCATGCATATATATATATCAAGTTTATAGAAAATTTAACATGTAATTGAGAAACTAATAAAATCCTGAAAACATCAGACATAAATATTTAAGATTCTATATTTAGTTGACTATGAAAATAAGGTCCATATTAAATAGTATCTTAATGCCTTTCCTTGTCAACTTTACTGATGTAAGGTATTAGTCACTCATATAAGACGGAGATTCAAGAATATTTTGTGACAAACATTTTAGTGATTACATACCAAGTAATATGATTCGTTATTTAACTTGAAGTCATTAAATAGTAAAAGGACTTTCAACAGAAGGATGAACACTCTAGGTTTTTAACCCTATGGCTAAGACTTATCAAATGTCTGTGGATTAATAATAATAGGTTCTTATCAATATGAAAATGTTGATTTTGAATAAAAATAATTATGTGAGTTATTAACTGCCATTTTTCTCACAAAAGAATGTTTCAGCCTATGTATAGAATCAACCATTATATTTAGATTACTAAAAATGTCTTCATTCAAATAAGATTATGATATTTCTCAGTAGAAAAGATTTATGGTATTTCTCACTGAAATAAGGTCTGTGGTATTCCCCATTAAAATAAGATCATGGTATTTCCCCTAAAATAAGGTTGATGGTATTTCACATTAAAATATTGTTATGGTATTTCCCATTGAAATAATGTGTATGGTATCTATCACTGAAATAATGTTTATGGTATCTATCACTGAAATAATGTTTATGGTATTTCCCACTGTAATAAGGTTTATAATCATTGGTACTTAAAAATGTTGTATGGTGTTTCTCTCTAAAATAAGGTTCATGTTGTTTCTAACTGAGGTTTATAATAATTCTAGCTGCTCATTCTGATTGCTTTAATGCCCATTGAAACTTTTATATCCTTGAAAACACTACAGCATTCTAATTACAAAGTGATTTCTTATAAGCATTAAAGCAGATGTTCCTGTTGTATCTCACTGTTTAGCGACACTTTCGTAAGAAGGTGGAGGAGCAAATGGCTCTTCTGGTGGCTGATTCAAATCAATTTTAACATCTGATGATAGTCCAGTTGGCCCTGATGGATAGGAAGCTGCTGGTTGAGCATAAGGTCCAGGATATTGCTGCTCAGGAGGAGGAATACCTGGTCTCATTGGATAACCTGTTGTTGGACCCATTGTATAGTCTGTTGTTGGTCCCATGGGATAACCTGCGGCTGGACCCATTGTATAGCCTGCAGCAGGACCCATGGGGTAACCAGGATTAGGTCCCATTGGAACCATATGAACACCAGAATAGTTTTGACCAGCTACATGTCCTGCTTGCCCTTGAGCTGCCATTTGTTGCATTAACATCTGGTTTTGCATCATTAACAGTTGGTTATTCATTGCCATTTGTTGTGTGGTCACTCTACCCATACGAAAGTTGACACCAAATTTACTTTGATTTGTGCATAAATAATAAAGTGTATAAATGTTCAAAACTGCACAAAGAATCACTAGAACTAATATAGGTATAGCAACACTCCTATACTTTCCTATATTAGAATCACATGCTATGTCTGTTTCTGGGAACCAGTTTCTATCACAACTTGAATATACTCCAGAGATAGATGAAAGGACTATGCCAACAAGACAGGCCATGAAGCCAAACATGATTAGAGCTGTACTGCAAGATAACTGAAAAAAAAAGAAAAAACGCTTGTACATCAACCAAATACTGTTTTTAACAGACTATATATGTCTTCAGTTTTATGTTCGTCAGTAACTCTTACTATATACCGTTGGCATTTACTACATGTATCTTTATACTAATAACCCATAAGGCAAGCAAACAAGAACCACTGAAACAAGAAATATAAAGTTATCATTAAAAGCATTTGCCATATTTTACTTGTGATAAAATGAAGTACTAGTACATAATTTGCTGTTAAAAGTTTATTTCAGTGTTATTATTATGTCATCTGACTGTAAACAGCTTAATGTTTTGTCTGCTTTCTCTTAAAATGTGCTATTAAACAAAAACTTGAATTACATCAGTTGTTGCTCTTGCCTTAGTTAAAGAAAGGAAGATAGATAGTCTTGGTTTTAATTAAAATTAATTTATATGAAAGATATGGTCAGTCATATGCTTCATTTTTAATGCAAATAAAACTAGGTATTTTGAAAAGTAGTTGTGCAAAAACATTAACAGTGCCAATTTTATTTCACCAGATGCACATTTCAACAATTAATCCTAGAAAGATGCTTGAGGCCAAAATATTGTGCAAACATTTCAATGTTTCATCGACTCAAAAAAGTTGAAGCACAAAAGGATGCTTTTTTGGCTCAAACAGATCAATCAGAATACATACATACCTAATCTGCCATTAGTATCTTACACACCTGATCTCCCATTAGTATATTACATGCATGTACATAGTATGTATACTACATACTGTATGTACTATCAACTACAAAAACTTTTTTTATCTGCGTCTTTGTCAATTTATTATCAACTACAAAAACTTTTTTTTTTTATCTTTGTCAATTTACTTTCAACTACAAAAACTATTTTGTTGCCGTCTTTGTCAAAATTACTATCAATTACTATAATGGCTTCTTTGTTAGATTTATTTGTATGTTTGTTTGAATTTTTTAGACTGTTGGGATATATGTCTGTGATGTTTACACAGTTTCTGGATTGCAATTATTGTCACGTTAACCTATTATGTCTGTTTGGGATGCTTACCCAATTTTGTCAGGATAACAGAACTCTAAACAACTGTCATACAATTGGAAGGTTTAGCTAGCTATAAAACCAGGTTTAACCCACCATTTTCTTGGGAAAAAGTCTGTTCCAAGTCAGGAATATGGCAGTTGTTTTTCCCTCATTCCATTGTTTGATATCTTTTGATCTTGTTAGTTTTTATTGACTTGCCCTTTTTGAATTTACCCTGGAGTTCAGCATTTTTGTTATACTTCTTTTACAAACAAGACCTGCCATAAGTATATTACATACCAGTTGAGCTAGAGCTGTTGCACCTGATGTTCCTTTCTTGTATAAGTTAATGAAATACATTCCTTTCAAAAGAAACTGAAAATAAAACAAAAATTGTTTTGTCCTTGAGAAAACTGAAATCAAAGCAACATGACTTTATTGCCAGTACATGTTGTATTAAGTAGAGTTTCAATTAAGTTGCTTTACACAGAGACAATATCTTATATATGAGATTGGCAACTATGGAAAATCTCGTTATATATAATGAAGCCCTCATGTTTTCATTGGTTATGCTTTAGTACAAATAAAAATTTTATTTTCTGAAAAATCACCAAAAAAATTTCAATAATACCTTCAAATTCTAATCAAGAAATCAATTTGCAGATTTTATGTGCCTTCTATACAAATGTTCACCTATTCTGAAAGAATTTCAGATAATAAAAGAGATAAATGTATTATTTTTTCAATTTTCAATTATAGTTCAACAATAGTGGGTATCTTTTGATAGTCTTCATATAAAGAATGAAAAAAGAACACCTAGAATATGTAGAAAGGTTGACAATATTGAAATCAATTGTTGTGTAATGTAATTTCGTTTCCTTAGTTAAGGATTCAATTTGGACCAATGGAAGAGATCTGCATCTTCTAAATCAAAACATTCGATTAAAGTTGAAAGTTAATTATCTAAAATTCAACTGAATTCTATCATTTAACAACTGCTACAATATTTTTTGAAATTTTAATTGTGTACCACTGAACTGCAGGCTAGGGCCATTTTCCTTTTTTTGTGACAGTACTCTAAGATTTTAATTTTTTTTCTCAAGAAAGTGAGGACTGAAAAATCTATTCAGTTTTAAATTTCCATTGATAAAGTTCCCAGTTACAACTCTCATCACAGGGATACAGGTACTAATAAAACCAATATGATTGATGTAAACTGTGTGAAGCTTGTTTCAAATCCTACATTTTGATATATTTGTAAATTTCATGAATAAATAGGTTTAAACTACAAAATGCAACATTTTTAATTATTTTTTTTTTTTACCATTACAATGATTATGTTGGTACACAAAATTTAGTTTTAATGGAAGACAATTAATCATATACTAAATGTTACATTTTAAGTGTTCTGATACATTAACTTTTATTTTAGTGGCTTATTACTCATCAATTGAGGTGCTCCTGTATTGGAGGAAGATTCTCAAAACAGAATTTTACAGAAAAAATGAAAACTGCCGTTTCTCTCCCCAATCTCATGTATCCCCACGGCCATTGTTTACTGTGAAAGTTAGGCAGCAACCATTTGATTTTCTGGGGGGGCTATGGATTTTTCCGGACAAACAGCCTTTGAAAACAATCTATTTTTGGCGACAAGTCCAAAACAATTTTTTCTTTCAATTTTAGCATTACATATAGTGGCAGCTGAGGGTGAAACAAACAATTTTTTTCTCAGGGTCAAAACAAATTATTTTTCTCCAAAACTGAAACAAACTTTTTTCCAAAAATCCATAGCCCCCAGAAAATCAAATGGTTGCTGCCTTACAAGTTGACCTACAAATTAAAGCATTACATGTTGATGTTTGAATCATCTAAGGCAAACATAATTATGTTTAAATTGAACAAATACCAATTTTACATTAGTACACGAACTCTGAGAATGATTTAAATAATCAGTAACGGATATCCCTGCTTCTACGTAGTGTGGCATTCCAACAATGACGTCACTATAATGTAGGTTGGATATATTTAGAATATCTCGTCATTCTGATTTTTCCGGATTGTAAAAGAAACGTAAATAGTGTAAGGGAGAGCTGAAGATACGATAATTTCGCGAGAAACAGAAGGGAAATGTGTTAAAAAGTGTTTAAAGTCAATCTATTCATGTGTGTGTCTCCTTCTCATCAATCTCAGTAAGATTTTTTGGGGGTGTTTTCCACACTATAAAAACAAAATGAATGACGTGAGGGGATGTCAGTCTGGTCAACCACATAGGGGATTGATGGCTTGAAGACGTCTTTCCCCAAAAAAAGACATATATAAATAAGAACATTGTTATTAAGCAGATATGTTCTTTGGTTAATGTATAACACACCAGTCCAGTTTGATATTGAATTCAGTGAAATAGTGTTTGAACAAAAGCTTTATATGATTTTCTTTCCTAGAAATAGTTTATAGAATGAACTGAATTATGTAGAAGTCAATATTGCAATTTTTTTTCTGTTACAGGTATACAATCATTAATTTGGGGCCCAGCCAGAAAAATCATACAAGAAAGTTGTACATATTTTAAATAAAACAGTTCCTATGCTGAGCTGTTACTTTATAATAACTAAAATATGAGTAAGTTTGGTATCAATTTATAGGACTTGGGATCAATGTAGAACCCTTATTCAGTGATCGGGAAGGTCAAGCGCTTTTCGACCAGAAATGGCGCATAGTGACAAATGTAAGCGCCCATGTGGCGCACGATATTTTTCACTTCGTATCTAAACGTTTAGATATCGTAAAATGGATTTCCGATCGTGTTTCGTGTCGCCATATGTGTGTACATAACTGTGTTGTGTTCCCTCCAATTATAGGAGCACCACCTATTTTTGGGACGTCTTAACGTTTTCATATGGTAATCAAATCGAATCAAATCAAATCATTTTATTTCCTAATTAAAGGGCCCGTAAGGGCATATCAATTACAAACAAGAAAATGGTAGACAAACATGTATATACATCATTTTAGACATAAACATTCATTAAACATTACTTTATGATTAATATAACATGTACATAGATAAACAATTTGGGTAATAATAGCAACATGCGGTTTAACTGATTACCCAAAAAACGTTATTAACCATCATCCATGATATAAATTTTTATAAACAACTTTAAATTTGTGAAATTTGGCTAGTACAGACGAGAAATTTTCTCTATTTGAAATTATAATCTTTAAAGTAAACTTGCGATTGAAAACCCAAAAGGCCTTTTTATAATGTAGTATTTGTCTCCATAAAAGACGCATAACTGTCCTTGTCAATTTTTTGGTCTTTGGCTCGTTTGTACATTGTGTAAAAATTTTGTAATTTTCGGTGGAAGAAGACTTCAAGTCTTCTGAAAGCCTTTACTGCCGACTGTAAAATCATTGAACCGTTACCAGGTTGTATGCCGTATCCCTTTCTGTGTATTACAATTTCATTACAACTTCCGTGCCATTTCGTGACACCGATTTTTACACATGATTAAGCATCTGCATCATCTAATTTATAAGTTAGGCTTGAAAAACAATCACTATCGTAAGTGTTATAGTTTCTCATGTTTTAATTTAAAAATATATACCCTTTTATTTATGTAAATTATTAGATTTCATCTCATCTTACATGAACGTTATTTGTTTACTTGTAACCGGATATTTTTAATGTAGATTATTGTAGTACGCATGCGTGAATTTGGTATCGGGTCGGTTCGCCCTTTTTAAATGTTCGCCCTTGGTCTGTTCGTCCTAAGTTCTTTCGCCCATAGAGTACGTTCGCCCTAAGTTCCTTCTACTTACTTTTATCAATGACGTTTTATACATCCTTTCATTTATTTAATAAACTGTTATCATAGAGATATGTCTCGCCTATTTGTTATTTTGATAATGCAATTGTTGAAATTAAAATAGCAATACTTTAACATGTAAGTTATGCAAATATTCGAAGTCAATGAACCATGACTGAAGGTACAGGGCTAAACAATCTCCATGGAAATGAGATGTGCCAATGCTAATACAACTGCAAACCAAATACCATTGACTTTTCATAAGTCGTTCCCTTTAAACAAACCTAAACACAAACATTAACTTGTAAACTATGTAAAAGTTTCAAAGTCAATGAACCATAATTAGGGGGTGGGGTTATATAATCTCCATGGAAATGAAACTTGCAAATGCCAATACAATTGCATACCGAATATCATTGACTTAACATTAGTGGTTCATCTTAAACTGACATAATCACAAACTAATACATGTAAACTAAGTAAAAGTTTCAAAGTCAATAGACCATGACTGAGGGGTAAGGACCAAATAATCTCCATGGAAATGAGATGTGCTAATGCTTATACAACTGCATACCCATTATCATTATCATTGACCTACCACTAACAGTTCCCCTTAAACTGACCTAATCACAAACTAATACATGAAAACTAAGCAAAAGTTTCAAAGTCAATAGACTATGAATGAGGGGGCGGGGCCAAATAATCTCCATGGAAATGAGATATGCCAATGCTTATACAACTGCATACCAAATATAATTGACCTACCAATAGTGGTTGCCCATAAACTGACCTAATCACAAACTAATACATGAAAACTAAGCAAAGTTTCAAAGTCAATAGACCTTGACTGAGGGGGCGGGGCCAAATAATCTCCATGGTAATGAGATGTGCCAATGCTTATACAACTGCATACCAAATATCATTGACCTACCACTAGTGGTTCCCCATAAACTGACCTAATCACAAACTAATACATGTAAACTAAGGAAAGTTTCAAAGTCAATAGACCTTGACTGAGGGGGCGGGGCCAAACAATCTCCATGGTAATGAGATGTGCCAATGCTAATACAACTGCAGACCAAATATCACTGACCTACCACTAGTGGTTCACCATGAACTAGACCTAATCACAAACTAATACATTGTTGACACCGCCGCCGTCGCCGCCACCGACGCCGGAAACAGCATACCTATGTCTCGCTTTTTGACTCCGTCAAGGCGAGACAAAAATATTAATATTAAGGGTATTCAATTTTAATAAACTTATTCAGATATTTATATGGTATAAATTCTCGAAATTCATGAAAACACATGAAAAAAAAATATTAAAAGTTGATGCAGGAACATATATATTGATATATATTAGATATACTGTTCCCAGGTTGATGGCTTGTCTTGGAGCATTAATAGGTCATGATAATAATTCTCTGATTGTTGTAATAATTGTCTTTAGTAGATTAATGATTGGAATTATCGGAATAAAACAACTGGATTATTCGGGTTAATCTTAACCATGTTGGTTACATATCTGCGCATGTGCACAAATGGGAAATTATTTATTTGACAATTTGTGCGTACGAAAGTTTCAAAATATTGATAAACAGAATTGCATATATTCATACAATCCATCTTGTGTTAAAGTCAAGTATCTTCGTGGAGAGTACGACTTCAAATCAATGATGCTTGAAAAAATACACGGATTTGGTTGTTCCGTCTACGTTTAGATCTTTAATGCAATCAAGTCATATTCCAGTTTTAGACAACTTGTGTTTTTTAATACGAAAGTTGGAATATTTTAGTATGTTATGGCGATAATAAAGGGTCAAGAGCACACGTGAATCTGCTGGTGTGTTACACATCAAACGATGCACCGTCGGTCATTGTCGAAATGTCTCCAATGCTTGTCTTTATTCCCTTACGATTCAAAGTTTTATAAGTGACCAAAAACGGGATCTTAACAACTAAATAGTCCAGCTCTTTACCGTTATTCGTCATTTAGGTACACCCATTATCGAGGCTCGAGTACGGAACCAGTTTGAAATGCTGATAAGTGCCTAAAACCCAATTCTTGGCCTGACACATATCTGCATTGGATATATTTAGAATTTTTCAATATCTCTTTATAATGAAAACCCTAGTTTAAGCAAACTTGACTAAAATCTTGGTAGCCAGTTTTTTTTAAGGTCAACTATCTACCTTTGACAGAAAACTTTTAAGTGAAACCAAATCAATTAATGTTATGATTGCTTGGCGAATTTGCATTGCATCAAGTTGACCTTTCCGAGGCGAATGTATGGAATCTAGTTATAGAAAAATTAATTTGAATCAACAGTATTTGCAGATTTTTATGTTAAGTATAGTGAGTTTTGGTTGAGTTATGAGTCTTAACTATTTTTTTAAGACAAAAATACGTCAAAAGCAATAATGGGACAAAGCAGAGTGGTTTGGTGGGGATGCTCTCATGGTAATTCAAGTTACATCTGGTGCAGAAAAATTGGTACCGTTTATGTTATTACTACCACTGGGTCGATGCCTCTGCTGGTGGACTGATAGTCCCCGAGGGTATCACCAGCCCAGTAGCCAGTACTTTGGTACTGGCATGAAAATACGGATTTTATGTCATTAAAATTTGCTGTTACAAATTTTTGAAATTATTTAAAATTAAGGAATGTATCTCCCTCATGCAAAGCTCTGATTCCTTGCCCAGCTTTGGCTATACTTTTTGGTCCTTTTTTTGTTTATAGCTCTTCATATTTTTAGTAAGCTTTGGATTTTCAAATATTTTGGCCTCGAGCATCACTGAAGAGACATTGATTGTCGAAATGCGCATCTGGTGCAGAAAAATTGGTACCGTTTATGTTATTACCTTTTATGAATCTTCTTCCACCTCAGAGCAATCAGCTCTTTGATTGTTGTAAACGAATGGCCCACTTATTTGACAACATGGCCCATTAATTCTAAAAATGGCCCATTGAATTTATTTTTGGGGGACCCTGGGCCCATAGAGAAAAAATCCTTCCAGATCACTGCTTATTGAAAATTTCTTTTGAATAATAAAAAAATATACGAAATTAAAAATGGAGGGCATGTTTTGCTTGTTGCTAAGATCAGAAGTGACTGAAGTTGCAGAATTTAACAAAGAAAGCAAAGGGGCTATGAAAATGAGGTTTTTCCTCATTGTAACATACCAGCCTTGTATGTGTCACATTACCAGGACAACAAAAAAATCTTTTTACAGAGTAAAAAAGTATAACAAACTAAGGCAAATTCAATAAAATGCTCCGCAGGGCGCAGCTTGATACGACCGCAGAGGTCGAACCCTGAATAGTTGGGGCAAGTATGGACACAACATTCAAGCTTGATACAGCTCTGAATTTGGATTGTGATTAAATATTTGACACAGCATAGGTTTCTGACACAGAATGAATGTGGTCTAAGAACTTAAAATTTTAAATTGACATTCACCTATTATGGTCCAATATCCAAACTCTAACTTTAGTTTAAGTAAATGGATCTCTAGGAAATTTTACCATAAGGTTCAATACCACTAAAAGGAAGGTTGGGATTGATTTTGGGGTTATGGTACCAACAGTTAAGGAATTACTTGAAAACTGGGCAAAAATCTAAATACATGTTTAGGGCCAAAAAATAAGCATTTTGTAACTTCAGACAATAACTTTGGTAATGTGTATGGATCAAAATTCTCTGACATTGTACCACAAGGTTCAATTTTGATATCACAAAGGGAATGACCTCTGGGATTGATTTTGGGGTAATTGCCTCAAAATTTTAGGAATTAGGGACCAACTTGAAAACTGGGGCAAAAATAAGCATTTTCTAGTTTCAGGACAATAACTAAGTTTAATTTTGTGGTAAGTAGTATGGATCTTTCTGAAATTGTACTACAAGGTTCCATATCAAACAAAGGAAAGCTGGAATTGAGTTTGGGGTAATGCCTTAAACGTTTAGGAATTAAAGAACCCCAAGAGTTCAAGAATAAACCCCATTGAAAGGGGCCAAAAATAAGCATTTTCTAGTTTCAGACAATAACTTGTGTTTAAGTGTATGGATCTCTCTGAAATTGTACTGCAAGGTACCATACCTCATTGAAGGCTGGGATTGAGTTTGGGGTGATGAATCATAAGGGGTTCAAAAATTTTTTCTTCCTTTTTTCCTTTTTTTTTTCTTTAAAATTTTCCATTTTAAGTTGGTTATTTCTGATTTATATTTAAAAGCAAATAATAATGATATGGCAGGAGATACACACCAAACAGGATATGTAAATTATTATATAATAAGTATTGTGCAATAGCAAGAAATTTTCAATTGCACAGTATTGCATAATAGCAAGAAATCTTCAATTGCACAGTATTGCGCAATAGCAAGAAATATCCAATAGCACAATATTGCACAATAGGAAGAAATTGTCAATTGTACAGTATTGCACAATAGCAAGAAATATTCAATTGCACAGTATTGCGCAATTGCAAGAAATATTTAATTGCACAGTATTGTGCAAAAGAAGATACTTTGTATAAATTGCTTATTTCTTGACCAATTTCAATGGGGTTTTATTCTTGAATTCTTGGGGTTCTTTAATATGCTGAATCTAACCGTGTATTAAGTTTTGGATTTTGGGCCCCGTTTTGAATTGGTCCACATTGAGGTCCAAAGGGTCCAAAATTAAACTTTGTTTGATTTCATCAAAATTGAATTATTGAGGTTCTTTGATATGCGAATCTAACCGTGTATTTAGATTCTTAATTTTTGGTCCTGTTTTCAAATTGGTCTACATTAAGGTCCAAAGGGTCCAAAATTAAACTTAGTTTGATTTTAACAAAATTGAATTCTTAGGGTTCTTTGATATGCTGAATCTAATCATGTATTTAGATTTTTGATTATGGGCCCAGTTTTCAAGTTGGTCCAAATTGGGTCCAAAATTAAACTTTGTTTGATTTCAACAAAATTGAATATATGGGGTTCTTTGATATGCTGAATCTAACCATGTATTTAGATTCTTAATTTTGGTCCTGTTTTCAAATTGGTCTACATTAAGGTCCAAAGGGTCCAAAATTAAACTTAATTTGATTTTAACAAAATTGAATTCTTAGGGTTCTTTGATATGCTGAATCTAAACATGTCTTTAAATTTTTGATTATGGGCCCAGTTTTCAAGTTGGTCCAAATCGGGTCCAAAATTAAACTTTGTTTGATTTCAACAAAATTGAATATATTGGGTTCTTTGATATGCTGAATCTAACCATGTATTTAGATTTTTGATTTTGGGCCCCATTATAAACTTTGTCCACATTGAGATCAAAAGGGTCCAAAATTAAACTTTGTTTGATTTCAACAAAATTGAATATATGGGGTTCTTTGATATGCTGAATCTAACCGTGTATTTAGATTCTTAATTTTGGTCCCGTTTTCAAATTGGTATACATTAAGGTCCAAAGGGTCCAAAATTAAACTTAGTTTGATTTTAACAAAATTGAATTCTTAGGGTTCTTTGATATGCTGAATCTAATCATGTATTTAGATTTTTGATTATGGGCCCAGTTTTCAAGTTGGTCCAAATTGGGGTCCAAAATTAAACTTTGTTTGATTTCAACAAAATTGAATATATGGGGTTCTTTGATATGCTGAATCTAACCATGTATTTAGATTCTTAATTTTGGTCCTGTTTTCAAATTGGTCTACATTAAGGTCCAAAGGGTCCAAAATTAAACTTAATTTGATTTTAACAAAATTGAATTCTTAGGTTCTTTGATATGCTGAGTCTAAACATGTCTTTAAATTTTGATTATGGGCCCAGTTTTCAAGTTGGTCCAAATCGGGGTCCAAAATTAAACTTTGTTTGATTTCAACAAAATTGAATATATGGGGTTCTTTGATATGCTGAATCTAACCATGTATTTAGATTTTTGATGTTTGGGCCCCGTTATCAACTTTGTCCACATTGAGGTCAAAAGGGTCCAAAATTAAACTTTGTTTGATTTCAACAAAATTGAATATATGGGGTTCTTTGATATGCTGAATCTAAACATGTATTTAGATTTTTGATTTTTGGGCCCGTTATCAACTTTGTCCACATTGAGGTCAAAAGGGTCCAAAATTAAACTTTGTTTGATTTCATCAAAATTGAACTCTTAGGGTTCTTTGATATGCTGAATCTAACCATGTATTTAGATTTTGGATATTGGACCATAATAGGTGAATGTCAATTTAAAATTTTAAGTTCTTAGACCACATTCATTCTGTGTCAGAAACCTATGCTGTGTCAAATAGTCAATCACAATCCAAATTCAGAGCTGTATCAAGCTTGAATGTTGTGTCCATACTTGCCCCAACTGTTCAGGGTTAGACCTCTGCGGTGCGTATCAAGCCGCGCCCTGCGGAGCATTTTATTCCTCATTGCAACATACCAGCCTTGTATGTGTCACATTACCAGGACAACAAAAAATCTTTTACAGAGTAAAAAGTATAACAAACTAAGGCAAATTCAATAAAATGCTCGCAGGGCGCAGCTTGATACGACCGCAGAGGTCGAACCCTGAATAGTTGGGGCAAGTATGGACACAACATTCAAGCTTGATACAGCTCTGAATTTGGATTGTGATTAAATATTTGACACAGCATAGGTTTCTGACACAGAATGAATGTGGTCTAAGAACTTAAAAATTTTAAATTGGACATTCACCTATTATGGTCCAATATCCAAAATCTAAATACATGGTTAGATTCAGCATATCAAAGAACCCCAAGAGTTCAATTTTGATGAAATCAAACAAAGTTTAATTTTGGACCTTTTGACCTCAATGTGGACAAAGTTGAAAACGGGCACAAAATCAAAAATCTAAATACATGGTTAGATTCAGCATATCAAAGAACCCCATATATTCAATTTTGTTGAAATCAAACAAAGTTTAATTTTGGACCCGATTTGGACCAACTTGAAAACTGGGCCCATAATCAAAATCTAAATACATGTTTAGATTCAGCATTTCAAAGAACCCTATGAATTCAATTTTGTTAAAATCAAACTAAGTTTAATTTTGGACCCTTTGGACCTTAATGTAGACCAATTTGAAAATGGGACCAAAATTAAGAATCTATATACACGGTTAGATTCGGCATATCAAAGAACCCCAATAATTCAATTTTGATGAAATCAAACAAAGTTTAATTTTGGACCCTTTTGACCTCAATGTGGAAAAAATTGATAACGGGCCCAAAATCAAAAATCTAAATACATGGTTAGATTCAGCATATCAAAGAACCCCATATATTCAATTTTGTTGAAATCAAACAAAGTTTAATTTTGGACCCGATTTGGACCAACTTGAAAACTGGGCCCATAATCAAAATCTAAATACATGTTTAGATTCAGCATATCAAAGAACCCTAAGAATTCAATTTTGTTAAAATCAAACTAAGTTTAATTTTGGACCCTTTGGACCTTAATGTAGACCAATTTGAAAACGGGACCAAAAATTAAGAATCTAAATACACGGTTAGATTCGCATATCAAAGAACCCCAATAATTCAATTTTGATGAAATCAAACAAAGTTTAATTTTGGACCCTTTGGACCTCAATGTGGACCAATTTAAAAACGAGGCCCAAAATCCAAAAACTTAATACACGATTAGATTCAGCATATTAAAGAACCCCAAGAGTTCAAGAATAAAACCCCATTGAAATTGGTCAAGAAATAAGCAATTTATACAAAGTATCTTCTTTTGCACAATACTGTGCAATTGAATATTTCTTGCAATTGTGCAATACTGTGCAATTGAATATTTCTTGCTATTGCGCAATACTGTACAATTGACAATTTCTTGCTATTGCGCAATATTGTGCTATTGGATATTTCTTGCTATTGCGCAATACTGTGCAATTGAAGATTTCTTGCTATTGCACAATACTGTGCAATTGAAAATTTCTTGCTATTGCACAATACTTATTATATAATAATTTACACATCCTGTTAGGTGTGTATCTCCTGCCATATCATTATTATTTGCTTTTAATATAAATCAGAAATAACCAACTTAAAATGGAAAATTTTAAAGAAAAAAAAGAAAAAAGAAACCCCCTCCAAATTTTTGAACCCCTTATGATTCATCACCCCAAACTCAATCCCAGCCTTCCTTTGAGGTATGGTACCTTGCAGTACAATTTCAGAGAGATCCATACACTTGAACACAAGTTATTGTCTGAAACTAGAAAATGCTTATTTTTGGCCCTTTTGGCCCCTAATTCCTAAACGTTTCAGGCAATTACCCCAAACTCAATTCCAGCTTTCCTTTGTGATATGGAACCTTGTAGTACAATTTCAGAAAGATCCATACACTTACACACAAGTTATTGTCATGAAACTAGAAAATGCATGTTTTTGCCCTTTTTGGCCCCTAATTCCTAAACGTTTCAGGCAATTACCCCAAACTCAATTCCAGCTTTCCTTTGTGATATGGAACCTTGTAGTACAATTTCAGAAAGATCCATACACTTACACACAAGTTATTGTCATGAAACTAGAAAATGCTTGTTTTTGCCCTTTTTGGCCCCTAATTCCTAAAATTTGGAGGCAATTACCCCAAAATCAATCCCAGCATTCCCTTTGTGATATGGAACCTTGTGGTACAATGTCAGAGAGATCCATACACTAACACACAAGTTATGTCTGGAAGTTACAAAATGCTTATTTTTGGCCCTAATTCCTTAACTGTTGGTACCATAACCCCAAAATCAATCCCAACCTTCCTTTTGTGATATTGAACCTTATGGTAAAATTTCACAGAGATCCATTCACTTAAACTAAAGTTAGAGTGCGAAAACCAATGCGTCTTCGGACGACGGACGACGACGACGCCAACGTCATACCAATATACGACCACAAAAATTTTTTTGCGGTCGTATAAAAAGGGCAGTCCATAAAAACTGACAAAATCAAAAGCTATCAATCAACAAAACAAGTGAAAAACAACTGCCATATTCCTGACATGGTACAGGTCGAAGAAAATGGTGGATTAAACCATTATGATTATACTCATTAGTTGTATACAACTTAATATTTTCTTTACCTACAATTTCGAGGAGAAAAAAAATCAAAAAGTTGATAAGAATAAGAATAAAAAATTTGCCTCTGGTGGCAACGTTTTGCACCAAAAATTATAGAACAAAGACAAAAATGAAAAAAAGAATTTCCTTACTTTAATATTGTCAAGTAATGTTCAAACAGACTTCTTTTTCAACATCATTTGATGTCTTGTATAAAGTCGTCTTCTTATCTTCATGATCTTTATAATGATGAAATGTAAAATAATCATTTTTATTTAACAAACAGATGGATAAAGAAATGACTGATGCCTAGTGATTACAACTCATATTGGCCCTTTAAGCAATATGAGCTGAAAAAATAAAAAAAAAAACATTAACTTGTAAGAAATGGCAGCCCAAAATTCCTCTATCATCAAATTAAGGACATGTTACTTAAAATTGAAATATGATATTAAAAAGTACTTACAAAGACACCAGTAATAAATGATCCGATGAAATATGGAGGACCAAAATATCCACCATCTCCATGTACAGCACCAACTATACCACAAATCAGTAAGGAACTAGCAAATATAATATCTAAAATACCAATTATCTTAAACCTCTGGAATACTTGCTTTCTTTCTGACCCTGAAAAACAACAACCAAAGCTACATTGACCTGACATTGTTTGCTGAAACTATATAATGAACTGAAAATATCTACTTTAAAATTCCCAATTGAGTTTGGCATTTTTTATGTATACAAGTATCATGAATGTTCAACAACTGTTGATAATGAGGAATAAAATAAATGTGCTTTGTGTTCATGCATTCAGTTGTTGTTGAAAAATTTAATGAAATGAACATAGATACAAAGATTTGGTTTGCAAGTTTGGTTGGACCTGTAGAAAACTTATTTCAAACTGAATATCGCATCATAATTGTTACAGTAATGTTGTTTACTGAGTCAGGAAATTTAGATACAATCAGGGTGAACCTATCAATCCTTTAAATAAACATATTCTAAAAGGTTACCAATTCAACACTGTAATTAGATCTTTGAATATTGTTTTTATTGATATAATATTGATTTTGTTATCAGTGAATTAAAACTATACATATATGCACATTCACGGTACTGCAATCTTTCGACACCTATATTTTGGCATTGCACAAGTTCATGTTTTTCTCTGACTGTTAATGACTTCTTTACACTAGATCTATTGGATGTTGGATGTGTACTTATTGATATTTTAGTCTTAGATACATGATTTTTTAAGTAGTTGTTATTGGCTTTGAACTAGCTATCAGAAACTGCGAGTTATCTTAGATCTGTACTTAGCGTCTTTTTGTGTTCAGGAATATATAAATACTCTGCCATGTCCAGTCTGTGCTTTGGTTAAATGTTTTTCTGCTTTGTATCGATCTGATGAGTTTAGCCTTTTTCAACTGATTTTTATAGGTTGTTCTTATGTTGTACTGTGACACCTCTGTCCAAGGTTAAGGGAGAGTTGGCTCCTTCAAACATGTTTAACACCGTCACATTCTATATGTGTCCAAAGTCAGGATCCTGTAGTTCAGTAATTGTCTATATTATTTACATTGTATGTGAGGGACTTTCATAGCAGACTATACGGTATGGGTTTTTCTCATTGTTGAAGGCTGTATGGTTGTCTATAATTGCTTACATCCACTGCATCTGAACTTTGGTGGATAGTTGTCTCATTGGCAATCATACCACATCTCCTTATTTTTATAAAGAATGCATTTGTTGTCCTCCAAAGCATACCCCAACTCTTAATTCAAAGTATATGAAAACAGGGAATAGGGATCTGACATTGCACAACTGTTACAACTTATCATTATTCAGCTACTGACCAAATACAAAGTCATTCTGTTTAGTGGCTTCTGAGATATATGTGTGATGAAATTTTTATCTTATTGAAAAATTCAAATTATCAGCAAACAGGAAGCGGGCACTTGACAGTTCCAAAATGTGCTCACATGTTATCAATGATGAGTTTATGTTACAACTTATGACTGTCAAGCAGCGGACCCAAAATGAAGTAATTCTGTTTTATATAAGCATAATGAATAAGTATCTTTACTATTGCACTTTGTAAAAATATATATAAAATTATGTCATTCTCTTACATGAATTGTCTTTCACACTACATGCATTTCATGTTTGTTTTGTTTTGTGTATGTTATTTGTTTCATTTGTATTCACATATCCCAGTTGGGGTCTTTGAGATATAAAAGTTTCAAGTTTCAATAACTGAGCTGGTTCTGTGGAAGTGGTTGTATATGAAGTGGGCTGCTCATTTATGTACTTTTTCAATTTGTAAAAAAAGGTTTTTGATGTGTATCCCAAATTGTTGAGCAAAACTCTAATTTTTGTCTAACAAGAGCTTTAAATAGGTGAACTTTAACTTTAGGTAAAGCTACCCATTTTAATGCGAGTGATTATGTAATTGGCAAAGGAAGTCTAAAGGTTTTGGCTTTTGTTTTAAACTAATAATATAATGTGAAAATGCATTAGCCAGTCCCGCTTCTGTTTGTGGCTGTTTCTTAATCAGACTGCAAATTAATTGGGTCATCTGGTTTCTTCATTTCCTTTTATTTCCTTCATTTCCTTTTTTTCAACAACCATACACATGTACATGTATTGTAAATGAGGTTTTCAAGTGTAATATGAATATATTGTTTACATGTAAACTGTTATAAAAGTATTCTCAGTTTTTTGAAAAATGAACTACAAGCACTTGTATAGACCATTTAATTTTACTCTAAAGAATTTTAACTAGACATCATTGAGATGGGAGCCATCTCTGTGGGCCCCTCTGTAAATAACAGGTTACTATTTGACTATTAAAGATGTTAGTGGTTGAATCTCTTAGAGCAGGTTACATCTGCTATTAAACAATACACCGGATGCACTTTACCATTAATTTTAGAAATATAATATAAAAGAAAAAAAAAACTTCTTGAAATAGACACAGGTTAATTCGCATTACTTGTCAAGCCAGAATTATGCCATTTAAATTGTTGGAACTTTGTACTGTATCTGTATTCACTAGATTAAATAGTTCTTGTGTTTACCTATAAAACAGTCCATTCTTAAAGTACAGTAAATATTTTTATCATGCGGAAATCTATACGTCAGAAGTCCTAGGCTCGACAAAAATATAGCAGATTGAATTATTTGACATGTTTGATTGGTTTAAATTTGTTGTGTTGCCAATCTCCCTTTCTTGGTTTATTCTATCCTTCAGAGTGATAACACAACATGTCCTGGTGGAGTAATATCTCCACATATAATTACTCACAAGAGAACAGAACTAAGCCAGTTGTATGGATTGATGGAAAAAGACATGAAGATGAATTCTGAAGCAAATGCTAAGGACTAAAAATGACAATGATAAGCATCAGCATCAGTTTTCGTGTGGTAAAAAATTTGTATGGATAAGCTGATATGAAGCACTTTTTTAAGTTATTACATAGTCTCGTTATGTGCTGAGATTGATTTTATTCTATGTCTTTTAGTTCAAGTGTGATATTTGGCCTAGGAAGTTGTACATACATTATGACACATCCTCTAGTGTTGGTTAATATACATGTCATATATAATTTTTGAAATCATAACGGTTCTCAAGATATAGAGCGGACATGATCTGTACCATTGGACATGGGGTTGTCAACTGAAACCAAAGTTTTTGACCCTGACCTTTGACCTAGGAAGTTGTACATACATTATGACACACACTCTGGTGTTGGTTAATATACATGTCAAGTATAAACTTTGAAATCATAACAGTTCTCAAGATATAAAGCGGACAGGATCTTTACCATAGGACATGGGGTTGTCAACTGAAACCAAAGTTTTTGATCTTGAACTTTGACCTAGGAAGTCGTACAAACATTATGACACACCCTCTGGTGTTGGTTAATATACATGTCAAGCATAAAGTATGAAATCATAATGGTTCTCTAGATATAGAGCGGACACAATTTGTTACGGACGGACGGACGGACAGATTGATCACTATAGGGCCACCCGCCACTAGGCGGGGCCCTAATTATGTGGATCATATACTGTATACAGTTTTTTTAGTTAAATAATTTTTTTCTTTAGATATTGTATCAACATGGTGAAGATCAAATCTGTAAAATAAGTAAACTCAACAGCAAATCAAAGAATCATTTCAGTGGAAGGTTTCATAAATAATTTGTGAAAGTACATTTTCTGAGGAACAGATCAATAACTCTGATGCCTAGAGCTTTTGGCTATATAACATAGGCCAGACAGACAGACATACATACATATACTATTTGCAACTTATCCACAAAGTTAATATTGTTAATCTACAAAATGTATTATGAATGATACTGGGGAAAGGAAAAAACATCCTTAACACTTGAAGGAAGGACATACAGTGTATACTCAACTTACCTGCCATACAATGTATATTGTTACTGAGGAACAGACCTAGGCCTTATCCTGGAAAATTGACATAGCCTTTTATGAAAATGAGGTCAAGGTCAGGTGAAAATATATGGCTTTCAAGGTCTCATCATGAACATTCTCCATACAGGTTTTTTTTCATCCTCTAGAAAATCAGATGAAATTGGGAAAAGATATTCAGGTTGCTTGTAATTAGAGAGACTACAGCTGTCGCTGTCTATGAACTTTATTTGGGACAATAAATAGTACTTACCCTGTTGGGTAGAACCTTCTACCATTTTAACTTAATCAGCTTTTGCGTTTTTCAATATCAGCTTCTGTGTAATTATCAGTTATGTTATTAACTGAAAAATGAATTCTGTAAATGTAAGTCATATATATATGACTGGCTTCTCATCAAAAGATCAAATATATCCAGAAAAATAATGTTGTGCAGCATGTTTAATATGTTTCATAGGACTCAACTAGAAATAAAGTATAATACTCACATAGATATACAATGTAGGTCTTATAATATAGTCTATTTAAACAATATCAAAATGCATACATTAATAACTAATTTGTGAAGTATTGTTATAAAACATGTATATAATTATACCACTTCTTAATACTTATATATAAGCTTGAAATCTACATGAAATTTCCATTTTGTCAAAAACAAGGGAGACATTTATATATCTGTGATATAAATAACAACCAGTTAACCATGATAACAGTCATGTCAGTTTGGTAAATTGTGTAACAGAGTTTATACAAATGAAGTAAAAACATTTATCTAAAGATAATGCAGTATGTTGTTTTTATATATACACAGGGCTCCTGTTATTGAATAAAATGGTCGGTGCCGGTTACTGGTCCTTGACCAATATCATATCATAGCCATACAACATTTTTTTTTTAAAGTATGGAAAATTTAAACGAGTTACCATAACTCAAACCAGTAGCACTGTACGACTAAAGCAGGTAATCACTAAAAAGAAGACATAATTTATGTTCAGAGTCCACCAACATTTTTTAAATAACCTACCCTTAACAATAATTGTATTTACACTTTTGGTATTTAGCTGAATTTTGTCTCTGAATGACCCTTGATCTGTCTCCGATTACTTTCTGACGTCATGCATGCAACAATCAATTTTAAATTATGATGTCAAATGTTTTGAATTGTGATGCATCAGTTTGTGGGAACTTGTGTGATTTTAAGTAATGGTGGACAAATATGGTTTTTTGAAGGTAAAAACCTTGTTTATGATAAATCTGTACTTACCTGTCTGAAAAACATTTGTAATTACCCCTTGGTAACCCCACACAATCGCTAACTTTTAAATTATCTCCATTTAACGATCTCCCGAACAGAAGATCATTTTACCTTTAGCGGAAAATGGCTCCTGTCTAACCGCATTTTGGATCATGCAATCGATCAAAAATACTTAGAAAAGATAGACATCGAGAGAAGAAAAAGTAATGGAAGATAAGTATAAAAGTTGTATAAGATGTAGTTCGCGGATGAACTTCATAGACACTCATGAAGAGTGTTTTAGACACAGAATTTGTCATAAGGCTTTTCCTTGTGTTATTTGCCGTGAATGGGACGATGAAAGGAGATCTTTAGTTGATAAAATGTTAGATAAAGCAAGAGCCAAGCTTCCTTTTGCTGGAAACTGTTTGCCCAAAATCATGTTTGCCCCCTTTCATGTTTGCACCCCACGTTCACACCCTTTTTTTTTTGACTTACACAAAGTTTTGTCATAAAGATTTTTTTCGTGAAATGAGTCGCGGGTATTGCTATAAAATAATGATAATAAGTCTTTTTTTTAAATAAAGTGATATTCTAAAACGTAAACAGTGGAGGAAGAAATTATTATATCGCTCAGAACACAGCATCCAATATATAATACAGACTTACAGCACAAATAAACTTCAGTCTAGTCTGAAATCCGACTATTATAGGAGACTCAGTGTCTTACTTAACTAACTTCCTCTTCTATTTTATATTATAGGTGTGTGAGTTTAACGGGATACATATACATGTAAACAAACTATTTCGCAATTTCAGATTATTTTGGTAGTGGGGAATGAAACGAAGAGTTTTTGATATACTACCAACAACAAGCTCATTAAAACTTCTTGAAAACTTCAAGAAGAAACTTCTAAAGCAAATACTTTCTCTACCAACCTGTGTAGCAGACATAACTGTTAACGTCCTAACAGGAATACTACCTATTGAGGCACAAGTACACATCCGAGCCAAACTCCGAAACAGTGGTGACGTTGCTTCGGAACTATAAAGTCAACGTAGTGTAGCAAGGAAGACGTTACCACTGTTTCGGAGTTTGCATCCGAGCATTACGACTATTTAACGAATCCGGGTCAGTTCGCCCTGATTCACGTTCGCCCTAGTACCTGTTTGCCATGATACCTGTTCGCCTTGGGTCCGTTCGCCCTAATTCCTGTTCGCACCGAGTCCGTTTGCCCTGATTTCTATTTTATTTTGTGGTCTTGTATAATATAAATTATGTGAATTAATTATGTTAAAGTTTGTTGAAAATTTCGTCGAATATTTATGTTGTATTGCTGCTACCAGATAATTATTTTTCTTTGATTTGCGTTGATTATTCTTGCCAGAATATTCATCATGTTGAATGTGGGCAGTATTTGGAGGAAGCAGAAGTGTTCAGGAACTGGAGACCAAGTTATCTGTATGAATTTATCTTTTTTGAAACATTGCTCAGTGGCGGATCCAGAAATTTTCATAAGGTGGGCCCACTGACTGCTAAAGAGGGGGCCCCCGCTCCAGTCATGCTTCATTGATTCCCTATATAATCAACCAAATTTTTCCCACAAAAGGGGGGGGGGGGGCGGGCACCCTGGCCCCCTAAATCCGCCTCTGTTGTTACAAATTCAAAACAATCCTAACAGGTATACAGTGTATAAACAAGATCCAACTCGCTCAACACCTTGAGATCAAAGAAACCAAGCTGCGAAAACAATTTCCCTTTAATGTCTTACAATTCTTACATCATTGTTTTAACTCATTCCAAGCGGACTTGTTTATTTAAAAAAAATCATTATTAATCCACCAAACACAATCAGTGAGATCAAAGACATCGTAATTATACCTAATCAGCATTCTAAATTACAAAACTTTGAATTTCGAATTTTCGAATTACTAAGGCTTTTCTACCACAGGAATAGATTATCTTATCTGTAAAAACTTTTAGGGATTTTGGGTCCTCAATGCCAGTCTTCAACTTCGTACTTTCTGGGAACCAGTTTCTATCACAACTTGAAAATACTCCTGGCTGAGACAGATGAAAAGATAATGCCTATAATACAGGCCATGAAACCAAACATGCTTATAACTGTGCTGCTAGATAACTGGAAAAAAAATGAATTGCACTTTATAAATGTGTGGACTTGTATCATAAAAAGAAAACAAAAAGTAAAATCACAAAAATACTGAACTCTGAGGAAAATTCAAAAAGGAAAGTCCCTAATCAAATGGCAAAATCAAAAGCTCAAACACATCAAACGAATGGATAACAACTATATACATATATGTTCAGTTTTATATTTATTGATGTGTTACTTTTTGATTGACATTTGTCACATGTATTTTTTTTACTTATAACTCATACGATATACAAATAAGAAACAATCACTATTACAAAGTTATTGAACATAGGATTTACCACTATATAATTGGAATAAGTTGAAGTCAATGATTTGCCCTTGAAAAATTCATTTCAGAAGTTTTAAGAGGATAATTTATCTGTTGATACTAAAGTTTGTTTGTGTGTTAATTAAAAATCTTTAGCTTTAATCTAATCATACTTCATTTTTTACGCAATGTATTTCAAAATCTAGTGGGAGTAGACATAACAATGTCACAACTGAGTTGTAGCACAAAAGGACACATTTTTGATGCAGACAGATATATACATATCCAATTAGTATATAACATACCAATGTGACGACGACATCATTGCCTGTCCCACCTGATGTTCCTTTCTTGCATAAAGTAACGAAAAAGATGCCTTTCAAAAGAAACCGAAAATAGAACAAAAATGATATGGTCAATAAAAAGCAACATCACT
Source organism: Mytilus coruscus (assembly GCA_017311375.1). Classification (NCBI taxonomy): domain Eukaryota; kingdom Metazoa; phylum Mollusca; class Bivalvia; order Mytilida; family Mytilidae; genus Mytilus; species Mytilus coruscus. The sequence continues at coordinate 3,495,764 of CM029601.1, read as the reverse complement.
TTAGATTAAGGCACATTTTGTTTCATAAAAAAAAAATGGCCCATGGGAACCAACTATACTCATTTTCTTGCCGATTTGTTCCTTTATTTATATGAGGCTGACTTCATACAGGAACGTCTTAGGAAGAAAGAAGTTAGCAGTATCCTTTACCTTCACTTTCCGCAATATAGATGATGTTCTCTTACTAAATAATTCAAACTATGTTGACTATGTTGAACGCATCTATCCCATCGAACTTGAGATACAGGATACAACAGATACAGTTAAGTCTGCCTCATATCTTGACTTACATCTAGAAATTGACAATTAGGGTCGGCTGAAAACCAAACTTACGACAAAAGAGATGAGGTTTTCAGCTTCCAAATTGTGAACTTTTCATTTCTATATAGCAACATTCCAGCAGCGCCTCCATATGGAGGATATATCTCCCAGTTGATACGATATTCCGGGGATTGTGTTTCCTATCAAGATTTCATTGATAGATGGTTGCTGCTTACAATGAACTTATTTCACTAAGAGTTCCAAGTGGTGAAGTTGAAATCATCCCTTCGTAAATTTTACGGACGCCACCACGAGTTGGTTGACCGTTATGGAATATCTGTTTCACAGATGACGATGGATATGTTCCAATCGTCGTAACTACAATCGCGTCCCCTTTTTCCCGAATGTGACCTACCGAATTAGACTTATTTCCGGGTTTGTACTTACATGAGCAACACGACGGATGCCACATGTGGAGCAGGATCTGCTTACCCTTCCAGAGCACCTGAGATCACCCCAGTTTTAGGTGGGGTTCGTGTTGCTCAGTCTTTAGTTTTCTATGTTGTGTTTTGTGTACTGTTGTTTGTCTGTTTGTCTTTTTCTTTTTTAGCCATGGCGTTGTCAGTTATTTTTGAATTATGAGTTTGAATGTCCGTTTGGTATATTTTGCCTCTCTTATATAAGGGAAGTCTCATTTAAATTGCTTAATCTAACTGTACTTTATTAACTAGCGGAGCAGGATCTGCTTACCATTCCGGTACCCTTGAGATAACCCGTAGTTTGGTTCGTGTTGCTTTTGCTTTTTTTCCATATCTGTGTTGTCTCGACCAGTATATCTATTGTTCATCCGTGTTCCTGGAAAACCTTATTTTCATTTCAGACTTTCACAACAAGGTCAAGATTTAGGGTTTTAAAGTTTCTTTAAAAACATTGCACAACTGGGACCATCATAACAGTAAATAGTGGGCCAATATAATGGTTGGTAGCTTCATACTACATTTCAAAAAAAGAATTTCAAACTCATAAGTTGAAAACAAACTGACAATGCCATTGCAAAAACGAAACGAAAACCGATCAAAAGACAAATAGTATCCGCCAAAATACTGAAGGGTAAGCAGATCCTGCTCCACATGTGGCACCCGAACAAGGTATGAAGGTTTCTACATTCTAAAATATAAGCTTTATACAAAAGGTTAAGCCGGAGTATTATCTCCATGTCACACATTCTGCGACTTTCGTCGAAGGCGAGATAATAAATGATTATCAGACATAAGTGTAAAGAAATGCTTTATGATTAAAAACCACTGGTGAGTTTAACCGTTAAAGCTGGCCTCAACAGGTTGCGAAGAATTGGTTCTTATTAAGAAATTATGTCTTGTCAACTGTTTATTGAACAGTCCAACAGACAGGTATGATTCCATGTAATGCGCCATTCAATTTCCTCGAAAAAAATTCAAAACTTGTAATAGGCGCCTGTTTGTTTGTTTTATATGTTGTTTTTCTCTCTTTCCAAATGGAAGATATCGGAGACATTAAGTTTTAAAATTATACGACTTATAATAACTCCCCCTGCTCACCAACAAGATGGTAGAAGTAAGGCTTTGATAAGTAATATTTTCATTTACTGACATATGTGATTTTTTAAAGTAATAAAAGCAGAAAATGCATGAAAAGATGCAAGAAAGATATACTTCACTACTCTTCCAATTCCACTCAATCGTATTAAACAGAACTTTTCTCATTAAACTAAATTATCCTTTGAAAATTCTGGTAGCAAATTTATTTGATGCAACTCATACAAAGCATCTTTCTGTAATAAAAAAAAGTAAATATGCTAGATATACTGCGATTATATGATTATATGATTAAAGCTGTAAATTTTCTCCATGTCAACATCGATTTTCATTTTAATAATCCTGGCATCTTTGATGAGTATCGACAGGTTGTATGTATTTCTATGGAAATCTATTGTCTAATTGTGCCCATTTTACATTAGATTTGTTCATGCAGTTTTATGAATAAAAGTTTATGGCCAAGTTTAGTAAAAAGTAAAACAACAAAAATACCGAACTCCAAGGAAAATCAAAAAAGTCCCTTAATAATTGGTAAAATCAAAAGCTAAAACACATCAAACGAATGGAAAAAGTAAAGATCCGTATAAATTCCATTTAATTGATAAATTCAACAACACTTACCATTACCTTGATGGTATTTTTACGTTCAATAAAAAAATAAGGCTCGATACTGCAGGAATTTAAATACGTCTAATATAGACAGCAATAAATGACAAAAGTAACAATTATCAATTGAAATATTGGTCAGATTCCATATGCACCTAAATGGACTTATGTCCATATGTTATGTAAAAAAAAATCATGCACATGCAAAAGTCGTAAATTTAGTCATAGTGGCAGATAGATGTGTTCAATCAGGTAGTACATCATACAAATGCATTAAAGTCCTTAAACGTTACACTTTGTCATTGAGAGGTTGATTATTATGAAGTATTTCTATTCAGGAGCAATGGAGAAAACTGTGACAATTTTTGTTGGAGGAACGGACAGAGATACCATTTTTGTCATTAAAAACTCATCAATAGAAACATACATGTACTTTATAGTCTATCTAAAAAAAAATATAGATATGTTTAATTTATTAATTGTTATAAAAATGAGGAGATTCGGTATGATTACCAATGAAACAGCAATATCCACCAGAGTTAAAATGAAGAAGTAGTGAGCAATTATAGACCACCGTATGAGAAAAACCCATACCGTATAATGGGCTATAAAAGGCCCCAACCTGAAACAATTTAAACGAAATAACCGATGAACTAATTTAAAACAAAGCAATTGACTAAAAAACAAATAATGGCGAACATGAACCAACAACAACCACTGTACTACGGGCTCCTCACCTGGGACAAGCTCATAAAGAATGTGGCGGGTTTAAATATGCTTGTGAGCACCCAATCTTTCCCTAACCTGGGACAGTGATGTAATAGCACAACAAAACAACAATCTGTAAAAATCAGTTGCGTTTGGCTTAACTCAAAAGATCGGTACGAGGCACAAACACCACTAGCACAAAAACAATAGACACAAAGCAACGAAATAGAGTAGTCACAGTTAAAAGCCACTTACAACAAACTGATGATTTGAAATCTATACTGGTCATTGGGTTTAGAGAAAAATATTCATACAAGTTACTGTAAAACATGTATTAAAAGGAAATGAGGGGTTAAACAATCAATAGACAAAAAGTCCAAAACTTTAGAGGTTGTAAAAGCAAGTCTCCATTTCAATGTTGTTGTTCTATTAATTGTTCTTACTACACATAATTTTCTCACCTTTTAACACAAATTTCGTTAATGGACACATGAAATAATAAATTTTCATAGATGGTCAGGTCACAGGTGTAATATAAAAATGCAAACCACATATTCGAATCTCAGCAGATACTGAATTGCTTTAAACAATAAGAAACAGAGTAGAATCTGAATTCATAGTAGATTTAGACTTCGACAGAAAATGAAAAATTTATAATATGATACCATTTGATTAAAAAGTAAATTACAAGTCATTGAAGAAATAGTTACCAGGCTCATGTGCTTTTTACCAGTTCTTTTAATTTATTCTGATCAAAAAACAAAATCTCAAAAATTTACGTGTACGCCCGGGCGTTTTGACGTAAACGTAGCTACGCGCCTGCCTACACCCGTTGAAAATATGTCAAATTACCAAATTACAATATAACTTTTTATAAATAATGATAAAAACGTTGCTTTCACGTTACACTTTATGGTCGAATATCCCTAAAAATCGCCAGGTTTGGACTAAGACCGGGGATAAATTCGTTATCTACGTTCATATCCGTAGATATGAACGTAGATAACTTATAATATATTTATGGTCCTACATTCTGTCGATATATATGTTTTAATATTACACAAGGTCATGTTTTTCTCTGACTGTTAATGACGTCTTTACACTAAATCCATTGGATGAATACTGATTAATATTACATATGGTTTCATTTTTCTTGTTTCTCATTGGTTTATTTGGTCATGTGTTTCCCAATATATATTTGGTATTTTTTTCTCACTATTTTGACATATTGACTCGACATTTCTGTTTTTAAAAATGATATTGACTCTATGTTACAAAAAAATAGTAACATCGAGTCAATATAATTTCAAAAAATAGTAACATCGAGTCAATATAATTTTAAAAAATAGTAACATCGAGTCAATATAATTTCAAAAAATAGTAACATCGAGTCAATATAATTTCAAAAAATAGTAACATCGAGTCAATATTATTTCCTAAAACAGTAACATCGAGTCAATATCATTTTCAAACTTACACTATTTACATATGTAACATATAAATTAAGGACTTTCACTAAGTCAATACGTAAATATGTACCTGTTAGATTATATTGAACCTCGGACTTCGTCCTCGGTCAATATAATCTGAACAGGTCCATATATAACGTATTGACCTCGTCAAAAGTCCATAATTGATCAATATTTTAGTCTAAGATATAAGATTGTTGTATTAGTTGCTATTGGCTTTGAACTAGCTTTCAGTAACTGCGAGTACTCTCAGATCTGTACATTTGTGGGCTTACGTTCTATTGTTATTTGTTTGATAGTTTTCTGACCCTCATATCACCTGAGATAATTAATTGTGCTTACTTAGTTGTGTAGAACTTTCTGCCATTTAACCTTAATCAACTCTTCTATTTCATAATATCAGCTGATGTGTAATATTTGATTATCTCGTCAACTGAAAAATAAATTTCTGTGATGTAAGTCATATCGGAGTGGCTTCTCATCCAAAGATCAAATATATTCAGAAAACAATGTAGGTTTAAATGTCTTCCCTGTATCACTCTGCTTGACACTCCATAATACCTCAATGTGTGACATCAAATATGCTTGCCCTGGCCATAATAATTTTGCCCCTGCTTTATCACTGATATCATAATGTTTGACCCCACATGAAACAGTCTTTCATGTTCGTAACTTACTAGTATATCAACTTTGACATTCAAAGAGTTTTTTGAAAACTATCGTCCAATATCTCTTCTTTATATAGATTTTAAACTTTTGTTATATGTTATTGGTCAAAGTCTAAAAAGAGTACTTCCAGAAATTATAAATGAAAATCAAACCGGTTATGTTAAAAATATATTTATTGGGTTCAACCGGCGGCAAATTCAAGATGATAAAGACTATTCAGAAACATTCAAAATTGAGGAGGCAATTGTTTTATAGATTTTACGAAAGCATATTTGATTCGTTAGAATGTTATTTTTAAACTTGGAACTTTGAAACATTTTGGCGTTAATAAATCATTTATTAAAAGGGTTAAAACTGTGTATACTTAAGTTCAAACATATGTCATGAATAATGGTTGGGTATCAAAAATTTCGAAACTTTAATTAACAAGGACGTGAAATGAATCACTGTTAAATTAGACGGAAGAATTCATAACAAGTAGCTGATAATACAACATTATTTTGTAAAAATTGAAACAATGCATCAGCTGTAATGAATGAAATAGAAATACTAGCTGGCTTCATTTTCAGGTTGTTTTTGAAACAGAAATAAAACTTATGTTTTAATGCACTTTGTTTATCCAAACATAAAGTATTTATGTGCTTAAATGCTCCATCTATTTTGAACATATGTGTACATATATAATTGAGCACATGCAATTATATACACTTCAAAATTAGACTTTACTTTCTAAATACAATAGAACAAACACAAGTGTGGATACTGAATGGCGCAGTGACCACCTCAAAATGTATTTTTTAATACAAAATGTATAAATAAAGGCAACAGTAGTATACTGCTGTTCAAAAGTCATAAATCGATTGAGAGAAAACAAAACCGGGTTACAAACTAAAACCGAGGGAAACACATCAAATATAAGAGGAAAACAAAGGAACAACAGGAACGCACTGAAGTGCAAGAAAAACAAACGCTAACATACATAGAAACGAACTATTTGATAACAACTGCCATATTTCTGACTTGGTACAGGACATTTTAAGAAAAAATGGTGAGTTGAACATAAAGCTACTATTGACGCAACGACGCACTTGCGTTCAAAAACAAACAAGCAAAAAATAATTTGAAAGATTTTTTTTAAAGAATGATTGAGAAACAATGTAAGATGGAGGGAGTATGTATCGATAAATACAATTTATTTATCGATACTTATAAGAATACCCCGACTTTTCCATATTTCACCATCAGTTACATCAGTTCTTATACCATCTTCTAAACGAATTTAGAGATTGAGACGATTGACCGGTTAATTCAGAGGTAAAGATATAAAACGCGAAGATCAGTTGCGTATATATATCACGCCAATGAGCCTCTCGAGATCCAAAGATGTTGCTCGTTGGAATATTTATCCCTCAAAGATACCAGATCAACTATGTCAAACATTGAAAACGACAAAGACAAACAAAGAACTGTACTGTAAAGTTCTTCTTACGATGCCACCAACAACTGCAACTAAAACGGGTTAAAACCTACCTTAGATATACAATGGGACAAGAACGGCTATCTTCTCCCACACTATTGCACTTTCATGCTGATTTTGAAATTGATTTGAAAGAAGTTGTTGACATATTTGATAATACCAAACAAAGAAAATGTTGCTTGCATAAATGAAACCAGTAGATTGTTGTTATTTGCAAATCACTTATAATATTAGTTAACAAGTTAAAAAAAATAGATGTTGACCCTAGACGTCTTTTATTATTTTTTGGTGTCATTTGATTGCTGTCTTATATACTAGTATATACCACGATTTCGTTAATTCACATTAAAAAAAATTAGAGGATACAGATTTCAAAAATTCATTTCACATCGCTTTATGGTTGTGTGCTTTACCCAAGATGACGTCATGAAGTCACTCTATCATTATAATTTTGTCATTTTCGAAATTTGGTGTCACTGACAGATCTTTGATAGTCTCTGCCAATTTTATTCAAAACTTTGTTGCTCTGGCCGGTTTAGAGCTTGATATATATTATTTAGACACTTGTCCATTGTTGAAGGACGTTTGTTAATATCGTTTGACTTTTTTTTTTATCTATGTCGATAGAATGCTGTCTCGCTTGCGTGTAACCATTTCCTTTTATTCCCATTTATCGGTATGTCAGGCAAACTTGATATATCGGATTGTTTTGAGTCCATGTGATTTGTTCTTCAGACTCTCTTTTTCGCATACGAATCAATCTTAAAATGCATAATTATTGGTTTTATTGGTGCACCTTTTTTTGTATTGACTTGTTCGTGATCAGCTGACTGCTTCGGTCTCGTCATAGCGACCAAAACCAGCCTATGGCTAAGCCAATGATAGTATCTATTTCATATTATTATGATAAAATGTCCAAACCATAGACAAATAATTAAGAAAGCATTAATTCTGCCTTTATATATGCATTATTGGGAAGTGTTTGTTTAATTCCAGAAAGTATTTCAAAGAATTAGAAACTAAATTAGTTAGTTACTGGTAAACTTGCCACTTGAAAACATGTACCTTTCATATATTTAAAGATGTCTTATAAAATTATGTTCATATTTAACAAGAATTCAAATGATATAAAACATTTAGAGTAATATTTTTGTGTTTTATAATGAATGATACTTGGTAAAATATTTTTAAACCAAAAAAAAAAGTATTTTTGCGACATGCCCAGAGGGATGCTCAGAAAAAGACACCCGATCTACCTTAAAAAGAAGTAATATAGATGTTATTATATAATTACACCACCTGATATTTGATTAAAAATAACAAAACAACAAATATTACTTTTTAATTATTTATTTAAAATGCTTAGTTTTTTTCTATCAAAAAGAGAGGCAAAAGATACCAAAGGGACATTCAAACAACAGTATACAAAACACACTAATTAAAGACTGAGCAACACGAACCCCACCAAAAGCTGGGAGGGTGGGGGTGATCTCTCAGGTGCTCCGGAAGGGTAAGCAGATCCCTCTCCACATGTGACACCTGTCGTGTTACTCCAATGAAATGCGTTGATAAGTTATATCAGAGATTTCCAATAAAATGACATTACTCGACATAACCGACCTATCTGACCGTATCTCGGCCTATTGCAGTGAAGGACGACGGAGGGGACCATAGACTGCATGAAGTATTGGCTCGTTGAATACACATACTTTGTTGGCATACATGTTATTTTAAAATTAGCACACACTACTATTTTAATTCTTTTCATATTTTGTTATCAAATTTGGGGTGATTTCATTGACAACAACCTTAAACAATGTTAGAGGGAATAATTAGTTCAGTTACCGATAATCAAATACACCGATCATTACTTCGTCATTTCACTTGACCCATATATCTATCTCCCAAAGGATGAATTCTTAAAGCTCATAAAACAAAATTAAGTTTGATCAAATAAAAATAATGGAATCTGAATCGTGATCATATTCTCATTTTTAAGTTATAAGATTAAGAAAAGAGTTTCAAACACGCCGGAATGTAAAAGGTGTACACGACTTGCCTCTTCTTCTTTTTTAGCATACTTCTATAAAATATTTCAAGATACTTTTGTCGAAGGTAAAAATTCAGATCACTGATGCATCTGTGTCCCCTTACCGTAGAATTTTATTAAAAGGAATTTATGAGGACGCATCTGCAGGAAAATATGATTACACTTTCTGAATCAGTTAATTTGTTTAAATCTTGTCTTTAATTATTATGATGCCTGGCCCCGGCGCCATAAAACTTTTTTTTTCTGAGTAAAAAAATATTCTCAGAATGAATTATTTTACTCAGCTAAGAATGAGAACTTTTTTATCCGCCATAAAAAAATATTCTCAACGTTGAGAATATTCTCAGCTGAGATTTTTTTTCTCAGCTGAGAATTTTTTTTCTCAGTGATGTAAGCGGTAAAATAGATGTTTGAAAACTAAAAAGTGTACCAAACTTCGCTTAAACGCAGTTTTATCTCTTTAGCAATAATGTAAAACATAAAAAGAATCTATGATAGATAAAATGACAAGTAGCATTTTGTAAGCATCTGTAAATGGACACTTTGTAAGCATCTGTAACCACAGTCCTGACAAAAAGTCACAGGATAGTAAAGTCACAAACAATTTGTGGACAATTGTTTGAAATTATAAGAGAAAGATCTTGAAATATTTCAGTTATTTACCCGTAGCTTCTTATAAATATATATTACTTTTTATATTTCTTTATTCATCTATATTTTTTTTAAATATTTTATAAAGATTAAATGTAATCTTCGTTGACGTTTACGTGAAGAGTGCTTTCTTTCACGTCCGCACTTCTATCGAGTATGGCATACCAAATAAACATTTAAGATAATTATTACGGATCAATAACATACATTATGTATTCAGACGACATAAGAAGACACCATGTGACAATTTTAACTTTTAAGTCAATTGTTTATTAAAATGAAACAGGGCTGCTTATTTCTCAGATCTACAAACAAACAAAAAAACAAAACATAACACAAAAAAAAAACCCAAACAAACCGGATATTTTTATATCAATATGAAATCCAGTAAATAATTTTAATCCGTTTTCAATATTCAAGATATGTAACTTTTAATATTAATATAAATTTGATACAGAATTTAATACGATTTAACAATTATGCAAGTAGTCATACAAATTGCTCTGCATAATGAGTTTAATATCATATTGCACAGGAAGAGAAAATGAAAGTACGACGTCGTGTGAGAAGGCATGGCATATATTGTCCATTACATTTATTAACAACACCTTGTACAAATATTCTTTTCGAAAATAAAAACAGTTTAATAGAACAAACGAACTATCCGTCACAATGATATATGAGGGTCTTGATAAGGAGAAAAGAGGAGTGGGGGTAGTATGTTCTATTTTTCCGTAATCTGTAGTTTTATTGGCCATCATATTTCTCTATTCAGTAAGAAATGTTTTCTGTAAAATTCTTGTGTTCTGATCGTGCATATGGAAATTTCTTTCTGTATCATGATTTTGACATGATAGATGTTTTGTCTGTATCAACGACATATGTATGACGACACTACCCAGTAACCCCCCCCCTTTTTTCCCTCCCCCGAATCTGTCACTGTACTGCACAAATGATACATTTATCAATTTTGACTAATATCTGTTTAAAACCAAACAAGGGGGAAATTATTTTACTTTCTTTGTAATAATTTGGATATCTGAGATAATAAACAGTAGATAGGGTGACATTAGGTATATTTGATTATACATGTATTTGGTTTGTAGATATGATTGTACATTTTAGCACCCCATTATTCAGTCTTTTTTCTTTTTTGCACATTTTTTTCTCTTTTTTTTTGGGGGATATTTTCTTTTCTCTAAATCATCTCGTATATCTTGGGTAATTTCAAATAAAGATCTGGTATTCAAGCGGGATATATAATGCATAATACTACTAGTGTAGGAGTATCTACAATTAGAAGCTGTTTAATTGGTCGCTTTTTTGTGGTCTCTTTTAAAAGTCGGTAAGATAAATATGCTACAACCAACTTACAAAGATGGGGCTATCAAATTAAATTTTTAATTCTCATATGCTATCACAGAATAAAAGACATATTTTGATTTCTAAAGGTCAAATTATGTTGTATGCTACTAAATTTTTCAATGTTCAAAGAAAATGTTACGGCCATATTTGGAATATTTCTACTATATTGCATTTTTTGATAGTATCAACATACTTATGCTCATTTTACAAGAATCATACTTATTCATTTATTTCTATGAATAGCAGATGCTGCCTAAAGGATTATATTGGTTCTAAAAGATATTGGATGCTCTCATGATTATATTAAATAACTTTTGTAGTTGTTAGATTGTTTTGTTTTAAAAAAAACACTTTCATTTCTGTTTATAGCATATTTTAGAAAAGTGTCTACAGAAAATAAAGAAAAATATTAAATGGCATTTTCACCATTGATAGATGCTGATGTAACTCTTTTAATTCTATATTGAATACCTCAGCATTTGGATGTTGGCTTCTAATCATTATGAGATTCTGGCATCCCATCACATCATTATTTTCGCTCAAATATCCGATGCCCACTAAAATGTGGGTGATTTCATACAACAACAAAGGAGCAGTGAAGCTATTTCACACTAGATTTAAAAAGTCTTACAATCTTTTATAAAATTCATAGTATCACAGCATCGTATGTTCTAACAATAGTATGATTGATTATTTTAAAAAATCAACAAATTATGAACCCTGGAAAAAGGCTGAAACCTCAATTTTTACAGTTTTTGACAAAATTGATGTTGAGTATTTATCCTAAAGAAAATGTATGAAAAAGACTACGTTAACCAAACAAAAAATGTTGGACTGAGTAAAGATGTGTATGTTTTTTTCGGATACAATTTAATTTGTGTAGATTAGTGACGTTCTTCAATGCAAATTTTAACAAAATTTTGACAAAAACCCTATTGACAGTTGTAATTTAAAATCAAATTACCCTCAATATCAACATGTAAGATTTCTTTTTTTATACTTAAGTATGGTTTTGGCTATACTCAAATATTTAAGAATATTCTTAACTTTGAGTAAAAAAATATCTGAGAATTTTTTTATGGCGGTGTATTTTGCTGAGAATAAAAATATTGAGAAAATTCTCAGGCTGAGTAAAAAATTTTTATTCAAATAGTTTTAAGGCATCCGTTTGTTCTTCCGTTCTGTTCAAAATATAAAACGTTTAAAATTATATACCAACTATGAGTTTGACCCAGATTAAGTGGTGCACTGAACATGGAAACATTATCATGTGAAGGGGCACGGCGTCTTAAATAAGGCCACACATTCTTGTTGCAAATGTTCTGATTAATAAACGTTCGTGTACAGTATATGTATATCTTCCAGATTGATAACTGTCTCTTTGGTCGCCACGTCTCGACAGAAACTTTCAGAGGTGATTAAGGGAATAGAAATATGGTCACTATCGGTCTGGTTCCGATCAGCAGTTAAAGCATTGCCAAGGTGGGGAGTCCGTTTAGATGTGCGGGATGTACAAGTACGCAGTCCCGTCCGGTCAGAGTGGGGACGTTAAATCCGATGCCTCTTTAAGATGTAATGTCATGCTCTCTACACGTTAGTTATGCATGAAATATTTGCCACTGGTCGTTTAGCAACCAGCTGTCAATCAATCGACAGTAGCGTAACTTGAATTTTATTTCTGGTGAGGCAAATGATTTGAATCCTGGCAGTTAAAGCCTCGCTTTTGTTTAAAGACGTCAATGCTAGAAGGGAGTGGACGGTAATTGAAAATATGAATCGCAAAATAGGTGTAGGTGATCATACTCTTGATAGGTCACACAATAGCAACTTGAAAAGATACTGTCTATGAAAAATTCAGATTTGTGGAATTCTACCATTAAAAAATATTTCTAGTGCGCATCTAATCAATATATGTCAATGAAACTTCTGGTTAAAGGCCTAATTCTCAATATTCGGTTAGGTATTAGAATTCAGATAGGTTCCTGATAAAAAAAAAGGACAGAATTACATGTATGACCTCCTCTAAAATGTTTTTTTTACAGATTTGGGGATACTAAGTTTAAGATCCACTATGTCTCTTAGCTTTATACTTTTAACTTTTGTCAACATGTATGGATGATAATAACTGGGAGAAACTATTAAGTCTTGCTTATATTAAACAAGGTAGAAGAGTACTACATAAAATGTAGGAATGCCTAGTGTCTGTTGAAAACTTTGCCCACCAAAAGTAATAAGTTCGTTTTAAAAAAACCAAGCATCATATCAGTTTCACAGTTATGACCTCTTGTTTGGCTCAGTTTTTTTGCGAGTTATATTTGTCTGTTACTTAAAAAAGATATCTGTATCTACCTTGTTTATGTTATGTTGTTCAATGTTACTTACCGTACACATTTCCGTTAATGATTTACTCATTAAAATGAATTCGGTGACCCCCTTTTAGTTGTTTATCAATAAAATGGATAAAATACTCTAAGTTAGTTCACTTCAAGGGATATCAAACATATTCCCTTGAAATATCTTTTGTATTTGGACTCCGATAGCATTCCCGTTAAACAAATTAATACAGAACAATCCCTAATCGAACACACCTTAATTCTAAATTAAACAACATATATAGGGATTTCTTTATCAATACATTTTATAATAAATGAAAAATACTTTTGTTTATGAATTAAATGGAAGCGATAGTTTTATCTGAATTTTTAACCTTTATAAAGAGACAGATTCTGCTTTCGATATTTCTGAAATTGTCAGAACATATCCTTCTAAATATTTTCCCCGCAACAAATTTAATAAAAAAGATAGATAAACTATAAAGAAAGACAGAAAAAGTATAATGGGGCGTTCAACTGCTAAGTATATTGAAAAATAATTGTCATAATCAAAACCATGAAAGATAACTCGAATCGTACGTATGATAGGTATGAGATACGTGTGTTAATACGTGATCTTATGTCAGTAAAATAAAGGCGGGAATGTGGAAAACCACGTGATAAATAAAAATACAATATTTCTATCATTTTTTCGTCGTGATAATTTTTTTTTATATGGTCGAAAATTCCAGTGTGTGATTTTAAAAGTCTTGGAATATTTTGTTTAAACTTAAGCGACGTATTTAATCAAATTCGATGGTTGGCAATAACCCGTCCCATTAGGTCCGTACGTCGAGTTACGTACGTATGTCATTTTATTGGAAATCTCTATCAAGGTACTAGACATCACGCAATAGCGGATTGGTAATTGACTCTTATCTAACCCTAAGACATCACCAAATTCTAGACCATCGGTCATGTTAAATTTTCTAACCCTGAACTTGACCGAATGTGAAATTTTGAAATTGAAACAAAATTTCATGACAAAGGATAGACAAGACTGTTACCGGTATAAACAACACAGACATTGAAAATTTACACGACGGGTGTCACATGTGGAGCAGGATCTGCTTACCCTTCCGGAGCACCTGAGATCACCCCCAGTTTTTGGTGGGATTTGTGTTGCTCAGTCTTTAGTTTTCTATGTTGTGTTTTGTGTATTGTTGTTTGTCTTTTTCTTTTTTAGCCATGGCGTTGTCAGTTTATTTTCGACTTATGAGTTTGAATGCCCCTTTGGTATCTTTCGCCTCTCTTTTTCAAAGCCAATAACAACTAAAACAAGAGGCTGTCAGAGTGAAAGCAAACAGGATTTTCCTGCAGAGGTCGAACCCTGAACAGTTGAGCAAGTATGGACACTACATTTAAGCTTAAAACAGCTCTGAATTTGGATTGTGATTGAAAATTTGACACAGCATAGGTTTGTGACACAAAATGAATGTGGTTTAAGAACTGAAATACTTGAAATTGGACATTTAAATACCTATTATGGTCCAATATCAAAAATCTAAGTACATATTAGAATCAGCATATCAAAGAACCCCAAGAAATCAATTTTTGATGAAATCAGACAAAAGTTTAATTTAAGACCCTTTGGACCTCAATGTGGACCAATTTGATAAAGGAGCCCACAATCCAAAATCTCTCAATACATGGTTAGATTCAGCATTTCAAAGAACCCCATAAATAATTTTTTTGTTGAATCATACAGTATTTAATTTTGGACCCTGATTTCGACCAACTTGAAAACTGGGCCCAAAAATCTAATATTTAAATACAGGTTTAGATTCAGCATTTGAAAGAACCCTATATATATTTAATTTATGTTGAAATGAAACACAGGTTAATTTTATCCATAATATTTTCTGTGCAAAGGGAAATAACTCAAACTGGATAAATAGTTCTCTAAAATAAGATATGATGCAATTTTTCAAATTATAATCAATAATATAATAACAACAACCAGTGATGACTAAGTTCTCTAAAATTAGATATGATTTAACACTCAAACATTGCTAGAATCAGCATATCAAAGAACCAAAGAATTCAATTTTTGATGAAATTAATCAAAAGTGTAATTTAGGGCCTTTGGACCTCAATGTGGTATTATCTTATTAATAATGAAAAGAAATACAGGTTTAAATTAAGCATTTCAAAGAACCCTATATATATACAATTTATGTTGAAATCAAACACAGTTTTATTTTGGACCTCAATTTGGACCAACTTGAAAACTGGGCCCAAAATCAGAAATCTAAATATATGTTTATTAATAGACAATATAAGCTTAGTTTTTAAAGGAATTTACTTCATCACAAAAAAATATATATAGCATTCAGAAAATTAGATTTTACAGAATAACAAACAAACTTGCCACAAAATTCTACAAACAATTTACCAAAGAAAAGAAGAAAAAAATCCAAAATTTTATTTATCATTAATACAATGTCATTTCAAAATCTATAAAACATATCAGTAACAAGAAATAATTGTAACAGAATGCTGTTACGAAGTCTCCCAAACAAAGCTCCAATAATTGGTCATTCCCATTGTCGCTTGACTTTGGGCAATGTCCAGTACTAATTGGTTTATGATATGCATACGTGACGCCTATGGGTTGACCCTGTATGTCATTCAAATCTTCTTGAAATTACGAACAGGAATTTATATGGTTTAGGGGTGGAGATCTCGACCGTTTACAAGTTCTCAAAAGGGGGGTGATCCCCAGGGGACTCTCCCTTATTTCATATGATTTGTGTTTTATCCTGTACAAGAATATATATGGTTTAGTGGTAGGGATCTTGACCGTTTACAAGTTCTTAAACAGGAGGGGGTGGGGGTGACCCCAGGGGACTCGCCTTATATTTCATTTGATTTGTTTTATGGTCCCATACAAGAATATATATGGTTTCCGCATGGGGATTTTGACCGTTTACAAGTTTTCAAAAAGAAGGGGGTGGGGGTTATCCCAGGGGATTTCCCCTTAATTTCATTTGATTTGTTTTATTGTCCCATTCAAGAATATATATGGTTTAGGGGTGGGGATCTAGACTGTTTACAAGTTATCAAAAAAAGGGGTGGGGGTGATCCCCATGGACTTCCTTTATATTTCATTTGATTTGTTTTATTGCATACAAGAATATATATGGTTTAGGGGTGGGGATCTCGACCGTTTACAAGTTCTCAAAAAAAGGGGAGTGGGGTGACCCCAGGGGACTCCCCCTCAATTTCATTTGATTTGTTTTATTGTCCCATTCAAGAATATATATGGTTTAGGGGTGGGGATCTCGACTGTTTATAAGTTATCAAAAAGAACGGGGTGGGGTGACCCCCATGGACTTCCCCTATATATCATTTGATTTGTTTTATTGTCCCATTCAAGAATATATATGGTTTAGGGGTGGGGATCTTGACCGTTTACAAGTTTTCAAAAAGAAGGGGGGTGGGGGTGACCCCCATGGACTTCCCCTATATTTCATTTGATTTGTGTTATTGTCTCGTACAAGAATATATATGGTTTAGGGGTGAGGATCTCGACCGTTTACAAGTTCTCAAACAGGAGGGGGTTGGGGTGACTCCAAGGGACTCGCCTTTTATTTCATTTGATTTGTTTTATTGTCCCAAACAAGAATATATATGGTTTAGGGGTGTGGATCTCAACCGTTTACAAGATAAAAGCACATTCTCAAATTGAAAGGGGGTGGGGGTAAGAATATATATGGTTTAGGGAGACTTAATTATCTACAAAATGTCTAATAATGAACAGTAAATTTCAAATTTCATTTATACAGTCCTACTAATAAATTTCAAACTTTATATATACAGTCCTACAGATCTTATCAGCAAACAGAAAATTTTCAAATAAATCTGTCACTCCAATGATATTATATGCTAAGATATAACCCAGATCTAATTAATAATTAATAATGTAATTAACTTCAAAATGTCTAATAATATAGCTTATAATCATCACCACTTAGAAAATAGATGATTTTCAAATAAATCTGTCACTCCAATTTTTATTGTGAGATAAGACATTATGCTTAATTATAAAAAAGATAACAAGAGTAAAATATTTAAAAATTCCACTTTTGGATATTATGAATGGCGATAACTCACAAAGGAGATACACTAATATCTTGAAAATTGAACTAGACCTCCATTAAGTCTCAGGAAACAACATATTTAAATTTGAAAAAAATGTGTTAAAGAGTTTTCATGTTACTGTGCTGACACTGTTTGGCAGCTGCCCGTAGGCCCGCCCAGCCGCCGTACATCACCATTTTAATAACCGATATTTCCTTCGAAAATCCGGTTAACAAAATTGTCTATATAAAACGAAAATATCAATCAGTACACATTTAACAAACAATGGATTTAGTATAAAGACGCCATTAACAGAAAAAAACATGACCTTGTGCAATTTCAGAATATATAGGTACAGAATGTAGGACCGTGAATGTTCATTGGTGTATAGTAATAACATTTACGACACAACTCTTAAATACTCTTCAAATTCTATTGATGATATATGTGATAAACTTAATGACGAAATAGGAACTTTTAAAATGTGTTGTGAAAATAATGATATGATTCTAAATAATAAAAAAATCCAAATCTATGTTAGTTGGTTCACCTAGGAAGCTTCAAAGCATACAAGAAACATTGAAGATAAAATACAGTGGAATTCTTTTACAAAATGTAAACAGTGAAACATTACTTGGCATCATAATCGATGATTGTCTTTCATGGAATCAACAAATAAACAAAGTATGTACTGTAATTTCAATTAGACTATACTAAATCGATTGAAGCATTATATTCCACAAAAAGGTTTATGTTTATTTTAAAATGGATATGTACTTCCTCTCTTTGATTATTGCTGTACAATATGGACAGAAACAAGTAATCTAAATGTGGAAAAAATGTTAAAATTACAAAAAAGGGCAGCCAGAATCATTCTTAACAAAGCATATAACACACCGTCAAAAACTTTATTCAAATAATTAGGATGGTTAACTTTTAAAAAAAGAATCATATATCACAAAGGAGTTTTAATGTATAAGTGTGTAAATAGTATTGCACCTGATTATCTTTGTCAATTATTTTACAAAAACCAAAAGGTTAATGCAAGATATTCTTTGCATTCATCGGACAATAATTATCTTTTCATACCACGTCCGAGAACAAATTTTATGAAAAAAGACATTTCAATATTCTGGTACAGTTCTTTGGAACAGTATTCCTGTAGAAATCAAAAAGAGAGAAACGACAGAAAAGTTCAAACAAAGGTATTATAATTTCTTGTTTCTAAACTAAAAATGTAATTGTCAGATGAAATTTATCTATATTCTAAAAAATCCATATATTTGTCTTGTATATCATTAACAACATATGTTCATGAAACGATTCTGTATGTTTTTCGCCATTTGTTTTGCATAAAAAGCTGTATGTATGTATATGTATATGTATATATTATATTATTGTTATATTTTGAATTATTCAGAGGGCATAAGGGAGATAAGTATTGTACTAACTGATTTTACCCTCTTTAAATAAATTTTATTATAGTAACTAGTTTGATTTTTTACGCTATAAACTAATTCGTAATAGATTGTGACGCCAACAAAAGCTGAACGTCATGTTTCAAGCGTTTTACGAATGTTCCTCACACTCAGGAATACCAGAACAGTGAAATTCGACTGTGTTTTAGGGCTTCAATTAATATTGATCATTCTTTCTGGGCATGTTTCAAAAATATTTTTTTGGTTTAAAAATGTTTTACCAAGAATCATTCAATATACATGGTATACAACAGAAACATCTAAAACTTGAAATATAAAGATTAAACTATAAAAAAAGTTAAGTTTATTTAAAATTTTCAGAAAAAAATCCTTTTAAAATCAAGGGCAGATAATTATATTGAATTTGATATAACAATTTGTGTTTTATTTTTCTATTTTTCAAGAAAATATGGCCCGTGACCCCTATTTTTATTTGAAAATTCAGAAGTATTTATAAGAAGCAATTCTCTCACTAACCAATTCTATCGATTAATGTTTCCTCAATAAGGAAAATTAAGTTTCACCTTATATAACACATATACAATATCTGTGATTTCGTTAATTTCAACGTATTTATAAAAAAAAAAAAAAACAGGTCAGTGGCCCCCAGTTTTTACATTGAAACTTGAAAGTATATTGACCCTGAAGGCTTTTACAGAAGTTTAAGAAAAATCTATCGTCGAACATTTAGACAGCTACCTTAAATACAACAATAAGAAAATGAGGAATGATTGTAAACGAGAAAACATCAACCGGAGACCAAATGAGGTAGATATAAACAACTATAGGTCACTGTACGGCTTCAACAATGAGCAAATCACATACTGTATAGTAGGCTATCAATATCCTGTAATGACAAAATGTAAAACAATTTAAACGAAAATACCAACGGTCTGATTTATGTACAAAAAATAAACGAAAATACCAACGGTCTAATTTATGTACAAAAAATAAACGAAAAGCAAATATGATAGACAACACCAAGAACAACCACTGAATTCAAAGCTGCTCCTGACCGTAGTTGTTAATAACTGTATATAATATATGTTATATTGGGAAAAAAGTATTCAATGATTACATTTTTCTGGCTTTAGGTTGGCCTTTTGTGTACCCAAGCGGGTGAAGGTAGTCAACTTAGCAGCGCTGTGAATGGACGTAAGGGTATAATATATATTTTTTTATTAATTTATGAATAACTGCAGTATGTATATTTACAATATAAATTTTGAAACCCATTGAAATATTTTCTTGAGAATTATTCGAAAAGACTTCCAAATTTTCATAAATTTGATGTAAAATGACGGTGGGCATGGATACCATAAACAAGCTCCGTTGGAAGATGGACATGATACTATTTGACTTCAATTTCTAAAACAGAATAATAAAGTACCAATACCACACATAACTGTTTTGACCAGGTTTTTATTATAATAAACTGTTATCACAGAGATATGTCTCGCCTTTTTGTAATTTTGATAATGCAAATGTTGAAATTAAAATTGCAATACTTTAACATGTAAGTAATCCAAATAGTCAAAGTCGATGAACCATGACTGAAGGTATATGGCTAAACAATCTCCATGGAATGAGATGTGCAAATGCTAATACAACTGCATACCAAATACCATTGACTTATTATAAGTCGTTCCTTTTAAACAAACCTAAACTAAAACATTAACTTGTAAACTATGTAAAAGTTTCAAAGTCAATGAACCATGATCAGGGGTGGGGCTATATAATCTCCATGGAAACGATACTTGCAAATGCCAATAAATTTGCATACCAAATATCAATGACTTAACATTAGCAGTTCATCTTAAACTGATCTAATCACAAACTAATACATGTAAACTAAGCAAAAGTTTCAAAGTAAATAGACCATGACTGAGGAGGCGGGGCCAAATATTCTCCATGGAAATGAGATGTGCTAATGCTTATACAACTGAACACCAATTAACATTGGCCTACCACTAATGGTTCCCCTTGAACTGACCTAATCACAAACTAATACATGTAAACTTAGCAAAATTTTCAAAGTCTATAGACTAAGAGGGCGGAGCCAAATAATCTCCATGGAAATGAGATATGCCAATGCTTATACAACTGCATACCAAATATCATTGACCTACCACTAGTGGTTCCCCATAAATTGACCTAATCACAAACTAATACATGTTAACTATGAAAAGTTTCAAAGTCAATAGACCTTGACCGAGGGGGCGGGGCCAAATGATCTCCATGGTAATGAGATGTGCCAATGCTAATACAACTGCATACCAAATATCATTGACCTACCACTAGTGGTTCACCATGAACTAGACCTAATCACAAACTAATACATTGTTGACGCCGCCGTCGCCGTCGCCGCCGACGCCGGAAACAGCATACCTATGTCTCGCTTTTTGACTCCGTCAAGGCGAGACAAAAAGTGGTAATTTTAGAAAATGTTAGTATTGTCGCCTATGGATTAATATATACTACCGTTTTCCCTATAGTATTAAATTCTACTCCAACACAAGGACGGATTGATTCTTTCTTTTCCATATTTATCTTTTTATTTATTTATTTATTTTCCTGAAAATCTTATGCATTGAGATTTTTTTTTAGTCTTTCATTATTATTTAGTTCACAATGTATTTTCATCGATGTTTGTATCATCAGGAGAGAGTTCTGTAAAAGTTTTCACAGCTTTTTTCCAAATCATGTCAGTTAATTAATTTCAAATAGTTTATGTATGTTAAATATTTAAATAAAATATTTCAAAGGAAGAATTTATTTTCTCTTCAACCAACTTTCTGCATTTGGCTGTAAGTGCTATTTCCGATAATCTTGCGATTTCGGAACACTGCCCTTGCGTTGCTACAGCTTATTGGCGTATTCACCATGTACAAATCTGTAAAAATAGTTAATGTTCCTTCAGTGATGCTCGAGGCCAAAATATTTGAAAATCCAAAACCGAATACAAACGTTGGAGAGCTGATAGAGCCGACTAAATCTTTGCGTTCAAAATCGGAGATTGGCTTTTTATAATTTTCATACTTGAAAACTGTGACGAAAATTATTTGAAAAAGCAGTAAACGATGAAAAATATATTCTAATATAAGATTAAACGCCTTTTTAAGTGAATCTATTGGTGTAAAACTGGACCAAGTCACTCACAAACAAATAAAAGACCTTCCTTCGGACTTTTATGATATGTTTGGGAGTGACTTGGTCCAGTTTATACACCAATAAATTCCTTTAAAAATGCGTCTAATCCTTATAATTCTTTAAAATTGGAAATAAGGAATTTAATGTTCCCACTCGTAACCTTAATCACACGTAAGTAGCATATTTATGTCATTGAATGGCCGTCATTGAATTGGCCTGGCGCATGAATATATTTTTTGGTTCACGCAATAAAATGTACTCCATGAAATTTGCTGTCTGATAAAAAAATAAACTACAAAAATATCTTATTATCATTCAAATGAATATTTTGTGTTTATTTTTTAATTTAACTATGATCGCGAAGTGAAAATAAATATTTTTAACGTCGAGCCGGTTTGTTATTATCGCCGCCATCTTGTTTACATTGGTAACAAAAAGTAGTTCCGTCCACGTCGTCTATCGAAAAATAAGTAACTTCCAAGAGCCACTACCGGAAGCCCACTCGACTAATCATATATCATAAATATGCATTTAATATAAGAATTATTGAAATATGTCTGTCGATCGGCGGCAAAAGATATGAAGATCTCCACTACGAGGAGCGTAGTTTTGTAAGAAAATACAGTATTTCATGCAATTCCCCCCTTCCACCTCTTATACAAAAAATAGAACAAAAAAAACAAAACAAAAATAGATAAGAAATAATTCTGATTCCAAGGAATATAGTGGTTAAATGCCAGATTTATATCAAAAGAAAAGACGTGTAAACCAAGACGTATACGAATGTGCAACGTGTCAGATATATAGAAGAAAAAAAGAATTAATCAGTTTTTAATAGAAATTTGACAACATGTTGTCATCAAACGTTTATAAGAATTGAGACCAATCTTTTTAGTATCACAATTGGCAATTAGAATTTCAATGTCTCCAAAATACAATGCAGTGTTTTCGTTCACATACAAGGTTATTTGCTCAAGGTTGTTGCACAGAGACAAGACCTTTTGTAGATCATCGATTGTGATAAAATAGTTTAATGAAAAGTGAAGTTGCTTTATGTTGTGTCCATAGTTGGCTATGGCTTCTACGGTTCTGCTTGTGAAATTTGTTTCCTCTGTATCTTGAATACCTGAACATAAAAGTAACTGAAGGTTGGTACAGTTAGTGAAAAGTCGTACCAAAGCATCGTCTGTATCACAAGCAGCAGTCCACCCGGCTATTCGTAATTCATTTAAATCTGGACAAAACTGTGAAATTTCTATTAGAGATTTAGCAGTCAAATATTTGCAATATCGAAAATGTAATACTTGTATATATGAATGGGATTTCGTCATACTGTTTTCACATTGTTCAGACCTTTGTGTGTCGTCATATTCTTGGCATATAGTGGAACCTAGTGAAATGTTAGCAACATCCATGCATGAATTAAACTTCGCTTGCATAAGCCATTTACAGTCTAGAAGAAATCTGCTCACACCAGAACCGCTTACACCTTCACATTCACTGAAATTTACACATTGTAATAGTGTGCATTGTGTTGCTATGGCAATAAGAGCCGTGTCTGTCACTTTGCTAATCTTTTCAAATTCTAAAACTTGTATATTCGAACACAACTGGCTTATATTGGATAGAATATCAACATTAATGTAAGGATGGTAGTTTCCTATTATTTGTCGCAGATTACTGCATCCCTCGGCAACGCTGAGAAGACCCGAATTGGTTACTTGACAACATTGATCGAGACCCGATGAATACATATTGATTGTTATTTTTCGCAGTCGTATGCATTTCATACCGATATAATACAGTCCTTTGTCAGTAACATTCCTACATTTAGAAATCGAAAGAGTTTCTAAGTACGGCGAATTTTCCGCTACTAGTTTTAAGGCCTGATCATCAACAGACGTTCGATCGAGAACAAGCGACCTCAGTTTAGAAAAATGTAAACTTGTGAATGCAGTACTAGTTAGTCCACTGCATCTGTTCAAATTCAACTCCACTAAATTAGGATTTTTCTCAGATAAAGTTTGAATTGCTGAATCCAAATAAATATCTCCACAACTCAGTGTGACATGAGTAAGTAATGTTGTGTTTTGAAATAAAACTTGAAAAACATGAGGCATCAACTTAAGATTTGCAGAATGATTGCAAAAGAAATGGCGCAAATGAAACTTTCGAAGATTTGTGAGTCGCTTGCAAACTGAAATTATACTAGTTAATCTTTCAAACGTCGATACGTCAAGTTTAAACGTCTCCAGATCTTTAAAACAGTCGATAATATCTCCAAACTTTTCAATGTCATCATTATCGTACATTCTGATATGCAAAGATTTTAAATCCGTAAATAATTCCGGTCGAAACTTTGTATAAACACACGGAACTCTTGTTTTAAGTGACTTAACATGATGACCTATTTTTTGTAGCATTGCATTCAATTTGTGTTTAGACGCCGATAAAAATATTGAAGAGTGGTATAGATTAAGTTGGTGCCATAAAGCTGGAGCAGACGCCAGTTCGTTCCATCTGTGACAAACAAGTCCAACGGTGGTGACTAACACAGGCTGAGGTAGGTAGGTGAAAATTTCCAATATGATATCTGACGGCACGTCATTTATATTCATATTGATATCTGAAATTAAGAAAATATGCATTATTGTTAAGAGGGGCTTATCGTCAAGGGGATTGACGAAGAAACAATTACAGTATAGAGAGACGTGTGCTTGGATGTTCTAGGAAATTTTCTGATCCCAAAAATTAGAAAATTGTTGTTCAAGTCATCTTGTCTTCTTATTTGATTTGTAGACTAAATAATATTAGTGTGTGTGTTAAAAAAAATATCACGAGACAGAACTCCCTACCTTAAATTCACAATATGAATACTAACTCACACATGCCCTCTGTTCTGTTAATTGAGCACAAATTTTTGTATCTCGTGACCGTAAATCAGTCTTATTTATGGAGGAGGCAGTTATTTAGGCAGGGGTCTGGGGTACATTTTCCAAACCAACGGCAATCTTGCGGTGTCAAGATGCGTCCCATTTTTTCCCGCACTGAAATGGTATCTGTTTCGCTGTTGACATGTTGAATTCTAAAGTGCTCCTCTAATTCGGCTGATTAAATAATCATATTTATGTTTCTTGCTTGCTACAACTAGTCTGAGATTTCTCTAAACTTTCGCGTATATGAAATTTAACGCCATGTGTTTAACAGTAAGATATCAACGAAGGTAAGGCCGTTTTGAGTAATTTTGATTGGAAAATAAAACCTTAATATTCAGTCAATAAACTTAATTAATTATGTCTATAAAAGTCATTGCCCTCCGATCTTCGACTTCTTAAACTTTAGAGTGAGTTAATATGAGTTTTCAATAATCAGGCAAAAAGGTGTTCCTCTGTGTTACTCTTAATACGGTTCATGGCAGCTTCAGAAGATTTTCGGAAAGGAACTTAATTACCATGATTACTATTGTAATGAAAAATAAAATAAGTGGTCCTTAACCTTTTTTATTGAGTATGTTCTCAATGAATTATAACAGCATATCTTTAACCGTTAAACATGTTTTTAAAAATGAAAACGCAGTTTTTCAGGACAAAAGATGGACAAGATTGTAGCCAAAATGTCTCAGAAAATCAAAAATAAAATAAAATGCAACACAGGAAACAAAAACAAACAGAAATTTTAAAACAAAATAGAGTTGCATTTATTTAGAATTTTCTGCTTCACTATATAAATGGCAGCTGTCGTTTTGCTGATAAGTGTCAAGTAACAAGTTCGCACTAAGTCGCAATCGATGTGTCATATGCCATATATGCGCAGGGAAATGATCAGGACTGGATTTTAGTAATGACAAATAGGACATTTCAATGGATAACAGGTTCTCCTTCTCAAAACGAAAAAAAAAAAAAAAAAAAAAAATGTAATGAAGGTAAAATTACAGCAAATTTTGTGTCATAATTTCCAATTCTCGGATGCCTCTTATAAAATCAAATCCTGAATCCTCGCCTGAATAATGATAAAAAAAAGCCTATCAGAATCCATAAAATGATTTTTATCTTTCTAAAGCCAAAAAATACACTTAACTTTTATATATCTAGTGAATTTTAGCACAGGTTTGTCTGTATTCAGAGTAATTTTCAATTGTTATGACTGATCAAACCTAACCTATAACCTTATGGACAGTAAAAATGTAATAATACACTTACATTTGTATTTTAACGATTAGTAAATCGTTCACGTTTCTGAGTAATAAAGGAATTTTATCCAGACATGTGTATTATGAATCACACACATTGTAATCCATTGGTGTGTTATATTGCCAGGAAGCTAGTATAATTTGTTGTGTACGATCTCATTATCGGTAAAGTTTGTTTACTGATTCGTTGTGGTTGGAATACAAACTTCTTTCACCTGAACAGTTTTAACGATTAATTGTGGTTGAAATACGCGCGTCTTCGATCTAACATGATGAATTTCATTTCACTATAATATGTACAAAACTAAATACAATTAGAGAACAATTATTTTCCAAAATTAGTGAAATAGTTCCTTTTTAAATATGACTAATGAAGCAAGATTTAAATTTTGTATACCTGTGGTGAGACTGATATAATTAAAATTATTGTAAAATTCATAAGCACCATGTATAATTCTAGAAATGCTTTATTGAGTACTTAATAACTTTGTGGTACCACCTCCTCAGCAGAGATTATATACATTCATTTATTATTGTAACAATATTTTCTTTTAATAATGGAGGATATACAGTTATATAAATAATGTCTATAAATGTGGTTAGATTATGTTTGTATGTTTATGTATAGTCAATGTCTATTGTCTTGGTAACAATCCTATAATTTTGGATTTTGAACCAATAAATTATCTTATCTTATCTTATCTTATCTCATAAATCTTACTCTCTGATGGCTTATTTTGTTCAGTTTGTTCAAATGGTCATCTAGTGTATCATAATGTTTATTATTATTTGTTTGACCAAGTGCATGGCGACTAACATATATGTTTTGGAAATATTGTGTGGAGTCCTATGCTTATCTATTATGTGTTGTTATATGATGATAGTGACAGTTTATTCACCTACATTTTTTTATGATCCAGACAAAAGCTGCCACTCTGTGCTTATTTTGTAGACGTATCCTTTTTACTAAATAGTTACAACAATTTAATTTTAAATCCATATTGAATCATAGAAAAATGGGTTTGAATCGACCTCCAAACGATCCATTATTCAATGATTAGGAGTACCCAAATTGCATCCATGCTTAAATTCACATCCTTAAAAATCGAATAACAAATGTTTTGTTTTATTTCTTCAAATATTTAGAAGAATTTGACATTAGTCCATGCTTACTTTTAATTTTTTAAGAAATAAATGCTTGTAATATATTTAATTTTCTCATTTTTAAAAGATGACTTTTGACGTTTCCGTAGATTTACTTTTTCCAGTGAATGCTTCATCTGTTGATATATACTGTGAACGTTTTGTGTATATTAAAATATATTTACATATATTGAAAGACGTGTATAATGTCAAATCATAAAAATACAAATTGTTTAGTCTCAAAGAAAACTTGTAAGATTTCCGCAGCAATTTTTGTTGAATAGGTGCAATTCGGGTACTCGGTACAATTTGGGTACTGTGACGTTACAAGTTGCTGGGAGCAATTGGCTACACGTATCATGTCATGGGCATACTCACATTTTAGATACATATTTTTGCTGGGAACCATAAATTCATATTTATCATATCTTATTATTAATCCTGGGCCTGATACAGGAGTTGAAAACATTATCAATTTTTAGGGAACTTCAATGAAGACTATCTGAAACCAAGTAAAACAGAAGCGAAAGATGAAAGGGACATTCTAACTCATAAGTCGAAATAAACTGACAACACCATGGCTAAAAAAAGAAACAGACAAACAGACAAACAACAGTACACAAAACACAACATAGAAAACTGAAGACTGAGCAACACGAACCCCACCAAGTAATGTCCGAATGAAAAAAAATATATTATCAGAAAATCTGCTATGTTTCAGTTTATCTACGAACCTACACATTTTACGGAAAATTCGACTTCCTGTTTAGATCTAGTGATTGCTAATAAAAGGATTGTAATTGATCTTGTTGATGTCGGTTAACCGTTCCTGAACGCAAACATTAATCATTGTCTGACATTCGAAATAATAAAAATAGAGAAACCTTCTCAAACGTACTTTAAGCGTCGAATTTGGCTGTACGACAGAGGGGATCTTAATTTTTTCCGAGAAAAATTGTTCGAAGTCGATTGGGAAAATTTCATATTAGATGGAAATAACGATGTCGATCTTCTTGTAGAATCATTTACACAAATTCTATTGAAAACCGCAGCGGAATCGATTCAGGAAGACGGATCCGCCGTGGATTAACAATACGATTCGTCGTGCAATTAGAAAGCGGAATAGGATGAACAAAAGAGCGAAGAAGTCTAATCTTTCAGAGCACTGGACAAAATTTAAAAATTTCGAAACAAGATCGTAAATCTAATCCGAAAACAAAAACAAGACTATCGACGGTCTCGTTGTGAAATTACGTTCTGATTCGTTGAGTATAAGGAGTTGGTAGATAACAGCATCACATCTAGCTGGTTTTATGTTTAGAGATTATGATATCTGATAATTAGCTTCTGTAATCTATGAAATATATATTATGGCTTCGTTTTGTTCATGTTCTTTTCAGATTAATTTGATTTGTTTTATTTTGGGTATTATTTTCTAAAGGAAGATTATGTTCGACATTTGAACGTTCTTGAGTATAATTATATAGCAATATCAAAATATAGAACGTCACCGATACAAGAGAAAAAAATAAATAAAACGTTTTCTTTACAATCATTAAACAGAGTATATTATATTCCGAATGTCAGGTTTGAACATTGGTCGATTTTTAACATCGTTATAATGAACTGAACCTTTATACGACTGTGGCTCTTACACAGCAGTTGTAACCACTATAAATATTCCTTGATAAAATAAACATCCATATGCCCATTACACTTGTCACTTTGAACTTACAAGGACTTTCAATTTTCTTTTTCATCATAGCATATGCTTACTTACCACGACCGTAAAACTACTTCTTTGACAGAAAAAAAAAAAACAAACAAAATCATTGCCATTATATGAACATGAAATATATAATACATATACCTCTAAGATTAAAACAATATTTTTGGTCAAGAAAAAAATTACGATGAAAAAATTTCATTCCGGGTACAAGGTTTGAACATCACCGTTATGACTTTCGTTACCAACGACTAAACTCACATAAAATAAATTCCAAAAGGAAGTTTTGTTACATAATAAAGTATCTTTGGAATAAATATTATGGTGGAAGTTTTATCGCATGACTGGTATAACATTTTGACTTTTATCATTTTGCCAATTTGACATGTCATTCATCAAAATGAAAGTAATCAGAAATACAGGTAAATTGCTTTAATAACATATCATATCAGTACTAAATTGATGCACATTTTATATGCAAACAATTTGGAGTTATTTGGATGTTTTAAGTACAGGGACATATTCATTAATGCTATTTTTGATCTTTGGTAATAACTAATTTATTTTCTCCCCTGTTAGATTTTCCACCTTTATAATATAATTTTCCTTCTGTGATTGCAAACATGTCGGTACGTTTCCGAATTTTTCTTTTATTATTTTCATTCATGCCTACACAATGAAAAGAAAACATAGGATGTTTGCTCTTTTTAAAATTTTCAAGGCTAGAAAGTGCTTTAATGGTCCTTAATTCGTTGAAATTTTTAATAAAACATTTTTTTGAATATGTTTAATTGATTGGGTTTTCTTGGGGGGTAATGTATATTTGTTATGGGACAATGTATCTTTATTTTTGCATGTTAAACCCTTTTCAAAGTGGTATTATGTCATGGTAAAAGTATTATGTAATATAAATTCCTAAGGTTAAACGTATGTAACATTTATATCGAATGGAAAAAGTCTTATGTAACATCTATTCCAAATAGAAAAATATTATATAAAATCTATTCCAAAAGGAAAAAGTATTATGTAATATCTATTCCGAATGGAAAAAGTATTATGTAATATCTATTCCGAATGGAAAAAATATTATGTAATATCTATTCCAAAAGGAAAAGTATTATGTAATATCTATTCAAAATGGAAAAATATTACGTAATATCTATTCCAACCCGAAAATATTATAATGTACTGTCTATTACGAATGCCGGAATAGTAAACTGGTATGTACAATTATTATTCTGATATTACTAGTAGAAAGAATACTAGTAAAAGAACAGGTATCGTGAATATGGGAAATAATTGTTCCCAATGAAGTTGACATTAAATAATTATTTCAAATTATCCACAATTACTCGCATGCATATTTTTCATATAAATGATATTTGTCTCATTAGAATTTATATTTATGTTGTATATTAGAGGTAAGCAAGCAGATATTAATGCTGCGGATAGTTATGCATATAAAGTTTTTAATGGCTACTATTTTGCTATTTATAATATATCTCACATAGACACATGGTGGTAAATATTGTCATTGGTGTCTTAAAGGGAAACTTCGCAAAAAAATCAAAAATTGATATTATGTCCATTCTGTGTAAAAAAGCTCAAATTCATAAGTATTAAAGTTTTATTCTGCTAGATAAGAGATCACCATCGATTTTAAATTTAGAGTATCAATTCTCTGCGTGCCGCCATTTTGATATCTTCTCCGTTTAGAAACCACGATAGGTCTATAAACCACAAAGGACAAAAACTACAGTAACCTAATGTAGTCGTAATTGCGTGTCGATATCTTTTCAATCGTACGGTTGTTTTATCCGACATACTAACTTGATACAGAAAATGTTATTATTTTTTAAATAACCATGGTCTGTCGTTTTTAAACTGTTTATATGGAAATTAGTTAAAAAGTCAAAGTTCAAATTCATTAATGATCATGAATAAGTGTTCCGTGAAAATTATTTTCGAAAATCTAATTTGTTCATAATTCTATTATGCAATAAACTTATTTAAATAAATTTGGACCTTCCCTTATCTGATGTATTACTCCCAAAGGTATTGTGAGGTGACACGTCCAGGTATTCAAGCGATTTCCTGTTGGGCTTACAAGTTCATGCATCGTTTCACTTCTGAGGGTATTGATCAGTGTATACGGCCGATAACTTGTAACTTTCTATTTTGAACTATCAGGTGTATAATATACATCTCTGTCTTGCGTGTCCAATAGTGATATACTAGTCATTACTTACTCATACGCTTGCTTATAAATAACATTTCTGGTGTAAAGAATATTATTTACAAAAAAATCTTAATAATTCAAAAAAAAAATAATAAAAAAATGATAAAATAAAAATCTATTTACATATTTTTTTCCACGGGTAAATTTGGGAAAATGTAAGTATATACTTGTTGTCAATAGTGAAGGACAGTTTGAAACATACAAGAATAGTTTACTTTTATAAATTTTGACTTGGATGGAGAGTTGTCTCATTGGCACTCATACCACATCTTCTTATATCTAAGAAGTATTGATTTAACAAAAATGTACACACTTGTCGATCATTCGTTTATACACCTGGATAGAAAGTTACGGAACTATAGATAGTCGCAATTTAAAATATACATGTATACATTGAACATAAGAAAGAAACATACATTTTGTTTAAATTGGGGTAAAAGTTTTGTAAATAGACTAGTCCACGTATGCCAACAGGATGTAATCATCGGATGTCGATGGACTATTGTATACCAAAAGAAGAAGAAGAAGAGAACCAATTTGATTTAAATACAGGTCGATATCTAACTTGCTTTGGTTCATCGAAGTTATGGACATAGTAAAATCACAGATTTATATTTCAATTAGATTGTTCTCGGAACAAAGGAAGAAATTCGTCATCATCACAATTGTTGGGTATAATGGATAATAATGTGAACATGGTTCTGAAAGTGTTTTATGCCAAATTTCCTGTTCCGACATGTATGTTATATATATGTCACTGGACGTAAACTGATTATCCCCAAGGGATGTGATTTTTCCCAGGAAAACTATTGAGTATCAAAGTTTCAAATTAATTTCAGGATTTATTTTCTTTCTTGGTATTCAATAACAGAAATTTAAAGAATAAACTGCTTGTCCGCTTTGGGGTATTCTTGCCAGTTAAAAAGACTTATAATTATATACAAAATAGGAAAGACGACATCAAATTGGTTCTGTCTTTTTTTTTAAACATCGTTGGTCAAATAGCTAAAGTAATATACGTTGTGAGACGAAGACTATTTTATAAGGGACATTCCCAATTATGTATAAATTTTGTTGATGTTTTTCACACCTGAAAAGAATATTTGTTCGTAATTTTTCGATTCCATTCCAAGAAGATCCTTAAATTTTTGTCAATTTTTTTTCAAATAGCTGAAGTATTTATGCGTTGTGAGATTTAAAATATTTTGATGAGAACATTAATTCCTGAATATGTAAATAAAGATCGTTTTGGATGGACTAAATTCTATAATTGCAATTGGTAATGATCTGTTTCAAATATTCAAGGTTACCGATTCTAATTTAAAATAGCACAATTTTTAGTTCATACACTCGTGTTCAGAAGGCTATTATTATTTATAAATTTATTCAATTAAATTAATTCAGTATTTCATCGTTACAAAAGTATCGGCGGTCGTAATTCATTTAAAAGTGAGCTTACGCAAAATATAAAAATATACAACGACTATCCAGTTATTGTGCGACTTAATTACTCCACTAAATTAATTTTAATTCTTTTTTTTTATATTTTCTGTGTCTAAAACCAGCACTCCCGTTTATCATTCTTACGAAATGTTGTTCACACCTGGAACGGTAAACCGTGACGGCTACAATTCACTGAATGAAGATCAAAAGATTACAATTACAGAATGCTAATCTTTTAATTACCTTGAGTTTAACCACGAATTCAACATTCACTAAGTGTCACATAACAATACACATTCTATTTCCACAGTACAAGTAATATTTGCTGGACTGAAGCAAAAGGTCAATACAAACAAGTATTTTTAATACACTATCGATCATGTCAGTTTCCTATGTTTGTTTAAAGTATTTGTCGGGAAAAAAATCATAAAAATGTTTTATTGTATGATTTACTTTTATTACTAAAATTCCTATCAAACATCGTTAAAACATAAATCCTACAATCTAATTTTAAAAGTTGCATGGCTATCACCTATTTTTAGTTGGTTAAAAGCTACACCGAAAGTCGTCGATGCGCTTTAAATCGCGTTATTAGATGGTTAACGAACAAGACTTAAATGAGATTAATTTCACTCCCGGCATGCAAAAAGACTTAAACTACGTCACATAAGCAGGAACATATATATTAGATATACTGTTCCCAGACATAAGTCAGGAAGTTTGGATAAATAAAATTAATAATTTCCAATTTTCTTCTTTATTACTTTTCATATCAAAATAAAACTGGGTGAATATGTCTTTTATGGTATTATGAACATAATAAGATGATAAGTGAAAAATCGCGAATTTTCCCTTTAATAGGGAGATGTGAGACCCATGAAAATCTCTTTTTGTGAATTTCAGAGCAGTATATTCTGGACATGTTTTCAATCTTTCCAAGTATTTCTGGGTTGTTCGGTATAATGTCCAGATTTGCAAAGTTCTGACAGTCTACTATAAGTGTACATATTGCATCACGGTTACTGGAGTGAGTTGTCCATTTTGTTTCAGATATAATACTCAATATAAAGTTTTTGATTGGAGTATATAATGCTATCCTGATGTTCATATACAATGGACAAGTTTTTAACACATGACATAGGTCTTCTGTTTCAGTTCTACAGTTTGAACAAATCGGGTCTACTTCGGCCTGGTTAAATCTGTGTCTATGAGCTTGTAATAGATAAGTTCCCGTTAACATGCGGCTTTTTGTAATTGCTTTTCTGATGTCCGAGACTAATGAAGAAACTGTAGCCCAAACAGGGTGTGTGACACCTATACCTATAAGTTTGAAATTGCCAAATTGTGTAGAGTTGATTTTTCTTCACATTCTAAGCGTAGTTTGTTAGTCCAATGTTTGTTTATTGCTGATTTTGTCAGTTTTTTCCATTCTGTTTTTGTATACTTCTTTTCGAATAATTCAAGAAAGAAAGGTAGGTTGTACATCTCTAAAATATCTACTGTTTTGGTAAAGAAGCTTGTTGATCTTCCGGACATATATTGACGCATAGCTAGTGATCTAATAGTTTCATTGTTGCTGTTGAGAACATCAAATAAGAGGCTAAGTTGTCTTTTGTGAATTTCAGCATTAAGCAGAAGAGCTCCCAGAAGTAGGTATACTGATGCACATGCTGTCCATGCCTCCCTGTTTGTTTGTACATACATCTAACTCATTAACACTTTTCAAATTAAATAATAATTACATAATAGAAAATCAGCATGTAAAACGCTGTTTTGATTTAGATAATAATCAATCAGGTGTAAAAAATCACCAGCTTAATAGGAACATTTGTTATATTAATCAACATATAACATAAGTTCCTAATATCAGTGGAACAAATATAATACAGATGGAAAAAGTATTCCATGACAGAAATTCTGCAGAACATTATATTATTATAATATTGTTTCCCTCGGGAATAAATATTATTAGGAACAAATATACGTTGAAAATAAAGCTAAAATGATCTAAACTTAATGAAACGGAAACAGTTTAATCAAAATTTATATTTAATTGTTCAAATAAAACCTCATATTTAGCACATAATTTTCTTTTATTTTCGAAAGCAACATGAGATGGAGCAACATGAAACTGTAGGTTTGTGGCAGTTGTTGTAACCTTATAGATTTGGATTAGCACGATTAATTGGTAGCCAGCCCTTAGAAAACTAATAACAACGAGGGTTTTAAAACGACCTTGACTATTCATGACGGTCTTGCTTGCAATGTGCTAAATACTATATATATAAATTTCAAAGGTTCTAAATTTTGGTAATTAAACTTCTTAAACTTTTCAAAACAAGGTAAATAAATTCTGTATATTAATATTTGTCTTTTTAGATAAATTATAGATACCAAAATCTATTCAATTTTAAAAATTTGTAATGATTAATTATTAAATGAAATATTCATTTACCAATATGAAATTTGGAGTTAAAATGGGGAGCTAACACTCTATGTGAGTTAACTTGTCGCATGTCTAAATATAGATGAGAACGATATGGATGTAATCACTTCCATTTATTATAGAATAAAAAGGACAAAATATGAAATTATCTTCATGAAATTCCGTTGATTTATTGTCAAAACATAAACCAGACAGTCGTTTTACTAGAAATGGGTTAAGCTAGAGAATTTATAAGAAATAGTGAATTCGGAATCGATAATCAACTTGCGACTAAAGTCGCTCGTTAATTATCGTTTACGAATCCACTACTACTATAAATTCTCTAATACATAATCTAAGTTTGACTAAAATGTATTATCCACTAGCTTGAAAGTAAGTTAATGCTATTCCTGTTTTAAGAAGGACGAAAGAACAAAAAGACAGAGCAAAAAAGATTATGCAAGTTCATAAAGTGTGTAAACAAACATGTGGGTCCTCTTGGCCAAAATGTATATTAATTGAAACCACTGTCTTGTAACTGTATATAAATGTTTGTTAATAGATGCATAAGCCTGTACATATTTTGCGCTTTCTCTGTACCTATGTATCTGCAATGGTTTTGAGAAAAAAGATATTATTATTTATGTTATGTATAACTACAAGAATAATTAAAGTTAGTAAATACGAAATATACAAGTAATTCAAAAATGGGATAAGGAAACAATTGCAGAGCTGTTTTTTTCAAATCCATCTCCCAATTTATGGTTTATTAATGTCCAGCACTGTACAGCAGCAAATGCTACACGCAAATTCAGGATTTGAAAAAGTTCCGCAGTACGGTAGAATTCAAAATTGTAATGGAAATAAAGAGAGATAAAGAAAAAAACAATATATTCAAAATACAAAAGGTTTACTATTATCAAGGGGGTAACCAACACTTTTACTCAAATAGATTTGCTCGTTTAGTTTTCATAAAATGTTTACAAAATATTTACTTTAACCTGTTGAAAAAATATAAAAAATTCAAGAAATTTGAACCACACAATAAAAATGTACACAGGAATAACTTCATTGGATATAAAACAGTTTGGCAAACACTAAAATTAATAGATTTAATTTATAGTAGGTGATTAAAACGTTCAGCTGATTTTGAAAGAGTTAACTCCCTTAAGTTTTCTGTGCCACCACTTAATTAAAAGAAAACTCGCTGCAAGAATTAGAAATAATTTTATTGACACTTTAGTAAGAAAAGTGACAGGAATGCATAATCTTGTTATCTAATAAAAAAAAAAAAAAAAAAATATGTTTAATCCATTATTTTAATTTTTGTTTTCAAAACTACTACTTTCTCTTTAAAATATCGAATATTAAAGGTCAATAAACATGATTTTTGTTTTGTTTCAACCAATTATTACAGCGGAATATTGAAATGATATATCATTATTAGCCGTCAGTTTTGTTCACTTTTCTCGAGGGGCCTCGGTGGCCGAGTGGTCTAAGTAGTTACTACTGTAATCACAAGCCAGTCAACACTGAGGTTGTGAGTTCGAACCCCGCTCGTGCGGGTGCACTCGACTCCAATCTTAATTGACTAGGATTGTCAGTTTTCCTATCGAAGGTCGGTGGTTTTCTCCGGGCACTCCGGCTTCCTCCACCAATAAAAACTGGCCGCCACGAAATAGCCCAAAAGCGGTGCTTAAAAGTGGCGTTAAAACACCAAAAATCAAATCAAATCACTTTTCTTGAAATATTAAAGTTAATAAAGGAATAATTTAACCTCATTTCAATTCATATTCATGCGACCTTAGTTTAATCTTTGTTAAGATGAGTTGTTCATGCGCTCAACATGTTCAGTGATTGAAACGAATGTCAGCCGAAAAAGGTGAAGCTAAGGAAGGCAGCAGCAGGAAAATTGATTTCGGTAATTGATTCGACCCGCAAAATAAAATCTGTCTTATTTAGGCTATGAGTAAATGAGATCAAGACTTTATACTGTAATATCTGTCTGTTTGTTGCTTCGCATCACGGTGCGGAGCTATTAGTTTCAGTTTATATACACGCCATCTTGAAATAATTACTTATCACATATAGATTCTGATTGGTTGCTTTGCCGGTGATGTGGCAGAGATACAGCAACAGCCATTGGCTTAAATGAGATAAAGAATTACAGACTTTTCTCGTCTCAGGATAAGACATCAAATGCCGGAAAATTAACTATGTGTATTTCAGTTCCGACCAACTGTCTTTAGTTCATGTTCGTTTTATTATGCATATATATTGCACACTGAAATTCAATATTGAAATATCAATTATTAATACGTGTTTATTTGCTTTGTTAATCTGCAATATGCACGATTTGTTTTGCTAAACAATGTTCCTATACAATGTTTACAAAAATGCATTATATCTGTATTTAATAACTTCTGCCAATCTAGGCACACCTCCAGAGAGGCACACCTCCAGAGTCAGTGTCTATTTGTAAATGTTTTAAGTGTTGTAGACCTGGAGATATAAAGGTAGCCTAACTAGTTGAGTTAGGAAAGATCTTTTTTGGCTCAATTGGTTAGAGCGCTGCCTTTAGATCCGGACATTGAGGGTTCGAATCCCGCTGGTACCATCCATGAATTTTCACAACATAATTTCCAACAAGTAAAGTGAAAATTTTTTTTAAAGAATGGATGTATAACGCACATTCTTAAAGTAGAACAACATCATTTTCACTGAAACTAAATATTTGTTGGTGTTTACACTTATATGTTATCAACATACCTAAACATTCATATATATTTAAATAAATTATAAACTAGCAATCAAAATCGCAAGTCAATGACCAACTGAAAGAAGTAGAAAACCACACTCCACAAAAACACATTGACAACTAAACACTGAACAGCCAGTTTAAAATTTCAAGGGAGAAAAGTTCATCTTAATATATATACAAAAACTGATATTCCAAGTCTAAGACATCCATTTTATATCAATCAATATCTAAAAATACCACATTTTCAATACTAAATCAACAACCACATGCACACATATTACCTTAAATTAGGATAGAGCGAAGCAGTCCACAGCTTTTTAGAAAGCTCAAACTTGCTGTGTTTTATGTTTACCTTGCTATTATATTTTTCATTATAACGGGGTCACATGTCTATTGACAATTACATGGGCCATGTCGATAGATGATTAGATGGGGTCCAGTCAGGAATACTTTATAACGATCCCAGACATTGTGTATTGTTTTTTTTTTTGGAACTTTTGTAGTTCAAAGTTACGTTTAAGTATATATGAAATCAAAGTTGGGTGATTGAAATTCCCTTTTAAAGTGACAGGTCTCTTAATGGTATCAGTAAAATGATATACCAATACTTTTTTTCCGAAATAGCAAATTTACAAGGAATAGGGATCTTTTTGCAAACACACCACATCAAAGTTTGCTGTGTTACTATGTCATATACTATTGTATTTCATTTTCTAAAGTTTTATCAGAAATATTAGAAAATATCAGAAAGAGAGAAGAACTTTTACTAGAATATAAAAAGACTAATAGTAAACGTCGGTACAAACTGTTTAGTGAAATAAGAAAAAAGTCCAAAGAGATATCAAAAGAGCTAAGACGGAGTTTATATCCGGTAAGATCGAAGAAATAAAAAATCTCCAAACAAACTCTCTTGCAATAGCTAACATCCCTTAGTTCCAAACAGAAGGATGGATCTAATATAGTTTTGAACGTAGCCTGGTAAACGTGTCATAATTTAAAAGAAATTGTGAATCATTTCAACTAATTTTTTCACCACCGTAGACTCTTCATTTGTCAAAAAATTACTAAAAGTTCCAAAACTATTTTACGTCAACTCTACGGTGTTCAAACAATTTTACAAAAAAGTAACAAATAACAATTTCCAGTTAAACTTAACACATGTAAATCAAGAATTCATTTATAAAGAACTTAATAATTTTAATTCGTATAAAATTACAGGTAAAGATAACATTCCAGCCAGATTCATCACAGATGGCACAAAAACTCTCGCTTAACCAATAACTTATATAGTGAACATATCCATAACATCTAGAATAGCGCCAAATGAAGTAAAGCTAGCTAGATTGAAACCTCTTTACAAAAATAAAAGCAGAAAGGAAATAGGAAACTATGGACAAGTTAGCATTCTCTGTATCATTTCCAAAATTCTTGAAAAAGCTATTCATTAACAACTGGAGACCCACTTGCTTGAAAATGATTTGTTATATCGATTTCAGTCGGGTTACAGGAGCTCGTTCTCTACTGATACTTGCCTTATCCATCTGGTTGACCACACAAAAATGCAAACATCAAAAGGGTTGCGAAAGATACCAAAAGGGACATTCAAACTCATAAGTAGTAAACAAACTGATAACGTCAAATGGCTAAAAGCGGGGAGAAAAAAACAAAAGAAAAACAACAGTACACAAAACAACAACATAGAACACTAAAGACTAAGCAACACAAGCCCAACCAAAAACTGTGGGTGATCTCAGGTGCTTCGGAAGGGTAAGCAGATCCTGCTCCACATGTGGCACCCGTCGTGTTGCTCGTGCAAGTACAAACCCGATGATAAGTGTAATTCGGTAGGTCACATTTGAGGAAAAGAGAGCGGGATTGTGGTTACGACAATTGGAATATATCTGTGAAACAGATATTCCATAACGGTCAACCAACACCTTGTGATGGCGTCCGTAAAATTTTCGAAGGGATGATTTCAACTTCATCACTTGGAACTCTTGGTTGATAGCTTCCTTGTGAGCAGCAACACTATATCAATGAAATTACGATAGGAAATGCAAGCTCTGGAATATCATATCAACTTGTTAATATATACTCCATACACAAAGGGGTTATTCATGATAAACCTACAAAAAGCCTTTGACACTGTCGACCACAAAATACTTAGAAAAAAATAAGATCTATTTGGGTTAAAGATTTGAAATGGTTCATAGCATACCTATCTGGAAGGAAACAGCTTGTTAATGTTTAATGGGACCGAATCTGAACTTCTTAATATCACATGTGGAGTCCCTAAAAGAAGTATTCTGGGACCCTTGTCATTTTATTCTATGGTAACGATATGTCCATCAGTATCCAATCTAACTGTAATCACTGCTATACGCTGATGGCAGCACCATTATGTTTTCACATTAAGATCCCGATGTTATATCACCAAAGCTAGAAAAGAAATTGGAGTCTTGTAGTGACTGGCATGTTGACAATGAGATTGCATTATATTTAGGCAAAACAGAATGTATCATCTTTGGGCCGAAACGAAAACTAAAACAAATAACAAATTTTGTGGTAAAATGTTATAATCATGGAATAAAATCGCAACCTAAACTTAACTATTTAGGCCTACAAATTGACCAACATTTATCCAGGAGGAGCACAATTAACTTCATCATTGAAAACATCAATTCTAGACTACAATTTATGTACCGTAAGGTGAATTGCCTGTCTCCAGAAACCCGAAAAAACGGTAAAAGCGGCTCTTATTCAATGTCACTTTGATTGTGCCTGCTCTTCCTGGTATGCCGGTGTATCACAAAAGTTAAAAAAAATAACATTCAAATTGTCCAAAACACAACGGTTAGATTCATTAACAATGTATTGCTCATCATTTTGTCTGTTTAGTTTCTCTCTATCTTTTTAGTTTTTGTTCAAAACACAAAAGAGGGTTATAAAACAAACCTCATTTAAGGTCTTCTTCTTCTGAATACGGGAGTGGACTCCTAGGTAGGAATGTAAAACATCCCGGAACTTGTGTGCCATTTACATATGGACTTACTTAAAATAATAAGAAGAAGGGCAATCATTCCTATGAAGAGTGACAGTCATTTAACTATATCGACAAAAATTGACTTTTTTGTGGATCTTGCCTTGCTGATAATTTTGTTATTTAAAGTTTCTATTAATCTATTATTTATCTATTATAATTTTTATCAAATAAGGCAAAATGCCAAAAAAAAAAAAAAAACTAAAAAAGGGTAAAATTCGTCATTAAAGGGCAATAACTCCGACAAAGAGTCGTCGGAAATTTCCTCCTTGTTATCTTAAATGTAGATCTTGTATTGTTGATCATGTTTGCTTATTTAAGTTTCTATCTATCCATTATAATTTTGAAGATATTAGGCAAAAATACAAAATACCGGTAAAAATCGTCATCAAAGGACAATAACTCTATTAAGGAGTAAACTTATTCGTATATCTTGCCTTCCTGATCATTTTTGCAACTTAAAGTTTCTTTCTATCTATTATAGTTTCAAGATAATAGTTAAAAATGAAAAAAAAAAAATGGTAAAATTTGTCATTTAAGGGCAATAACTCCAATAAGAAGTCGCCTGACAGTTTTGACGTCAATGAACAATTGGTTAAGCTGAACATCTCGAACATTTTTGCTCTTGTCAGATTTTTCTTTATTTATAACGGTTTTCAAAATAAAAGACAAAATTTGCACTTTACCCCTATGTACTATTTTTAGCCATGTCAGCCATCTTGGTTGGCAGGTGGGGTCATCTGACACTGTTTTTAAACTAGATACCCCATTGATGATTGTGGCCAAGTTTGAGTAAATTTGGTCCAGTAGTTTCAGAGGAGAAGATTTTTGTAAAAGTTAACAGACGACGACAACGGACGACGGACGCCAAGTGATGTGAAAAGCTCACAGGTGAGCTAATAACAGTTACTGTTGGAAAACTGGACTTTTAAAAAAAAGATATTTTTAACATCCTCAATCCTCAAGTTTTAATGATTACGGAGCCCTGTTGGTCTTGAGATGTAAAGTCCAACGCTGGAGATGTAAAGGAAATTTATATATACTGCGCTTGACATTATATCTACAGCGCTTGACTTTAATTTATATAGCTCTTGATTTTACTTCTGCAGCGCTTCGCTATAAAAAAAAAAAAAAAAAAAACAACCCTCTATCTGTATGAGACAAACAGGCCTCAGTAAACATTTTTTTTTTATGTTCATTTAGACACCAATCCGATTAAAATACAGAACTTGTGTGTCAAAGCTTTGCTAACAAGGATCCGAAAACACTCCATTCTATTTTCTGTTTTAAAGACCATTTGAGATTCTCTGGTTTTGTCGGATTGATACACAACTTCAAAAATTTATAGGCTGAAATTTCATTGGCTGATGTAATAATTACCAGAACAGAAAATGAAATGGAGTGGTGTCAGATCCTTGTAACCAAAGCTTAGACACCGGATCTGTATCTTAATCAGATTGGTTAGGCACCAACTATTCATCTTTTGTGGGCGGGAGCATGTGTATTTTATTGGGCTCAGGACAAACATATTTTTCGACTTTAATGAAAAATAAACTATTTTTTCAATAACATAATTATTTTTTTAATTTCATTTTGTATTATTTTTCCCCTCATTTTCAATGGAATACAAACTATTTTTCGCTTTCCTTCTGAAATAAAAAAAGGTATTTTTCAAGAAATTTGGAATCAAACATTTAAAAAAAACGTGCCCCAAAAAAAATAAATAAATAAATGGTCGGTACCTTAGCCCTGTTTACAGTTCGATTCCTCGGGTCTGAGGGTGTATATATTAGCGGCTTCCATCGAAACCTTATATGTTGCGGGTTACTGTCTAGTTAAATTAAGCTGTTCAATACATGCACGAAAACATTGTTATGATATTGTAACTATTATATTTATTTAGTTGGCC
This sequence comes from Mytilus coruscus, assembly GCA_017311375.1. Lineage (NCBI taxonomy): Eukaryota > Metazoa > Mollusca > Bivalvia > Mytilida > Mytilidae > Mytilus > Mytilus coruscus. The sequence goes on along the minus strand of CM029601.1, from coordinate 3,452,976 downwards.
TTATTTGTTTTGTGTGGCCTATTATATGTTTTTACATTGTGTACAAAATAAAACACATTGTGTAACAACTATGCAGTTTAGAAATCACTGGAACAATCATTGATACTCATGGAATGATTAGAACTTTCTATTTCACTTACATAACGTTTCCAGAATGATCATAACAAAAGATGCATAATTTAAATTTCTAGCGTTGTCTAGAAGTTTCCATTTGAGTATATATATAAGTATGCAGACCATAAAGATAGACATAGATAGACTTAGACATCGATAGACATCAACATTCTCAACAGTTGGATTGACACTTTTATTTACTAACAACATCATATTAAATTGTGACCTATTGGACGTAATATTCAGTGGATTCCCGTGAAGATTTTCGGATAAAGAAAAGATAACAGATTGGACTCATATTTTGACAGTTAAGTTGACATTTCTCTTTGTGTAATACTTCTTGTAAACTTGTGTATAATAGATCTTGTTAAATTTTATTATTGATTTGTGTCTTTTGTTGGCTACAATTAAAAGGCGATTTTCTGGCGTAACAGAAATTTGGGGCTCGTCCGGGATAACGTTAATACCTTATTCAAAATTTTTCAGTATTTTTATTAGAACTAGCCAACAAAATTCTACAATATGGCATTTGATGCCGGTAAATCTTTGAAAACGCCAGACCTGGAAGGGTTTGATAATTTAAAGAAAGAGGAATTAGTGTTGCTTGCTAAACATCTGAAATTAGACTTTAGAGTATCTATGAGAAAACAAATTTGGTAATTGACAAATTAGTTGACGCAGAAATTTTAGGTGAAGAGGCTCTTGAACTCAAGGTCAAAAATGTTGACGCTATCAAATTAAAAACGCTTGAATTAGAACATGAACTCAAATTAAAAGAACTTGAAATGAAGGAAAGGTTAGAGATGAAAAGAGAAAGGTTAGAGATGGAGAAAAAGAAAAGAAGAAAGGTTAGAGATGGAGAAAAAAGAAAAAGAAGAAAGGTTAGAATTGGAGAAAAAAGAGAAAGAAGATTAATTTTTAATTAAAACAAGATGAATTGAAATTAAAACAGGCAGAACACGAAATGAGGGAAAAGGTAGAGATTGAGAAAATGAAAATTGAAATGACAAAAGAAGAAAGCAACACTAAATTCCAATCAAAATCAGAACATTTTAATTTTGATGCAGCAAAAACATACGTTTGGTTCCCAAATTTTGTGAAAAAACAGTTGATAAATTTTTTCCACAGTTTGAGAAAATTGCTCAAAATTTGAAATGGCCGAAGCCTTTTTGGACTACAATGCTGCAAAGTGTTTTTGAGGGCAAGGCTTACGTCAAAGAAAATAGATAAACATTTTGATGATTTAAGACAATTGATGCTATTGGAAATTCACATAAGAGAAGTTTCAAAGGTCAAAATTTTAATACTTCGAGTGGAAATTACAAGAATCAAAGCACTGAGCGTACTGATAGTAAGCCTGTTGCACAGAATAAGAGTCAGTCTAGTTATAATATGTCTAGTCCAAAATTTGATACTTTTGAGAAGAAGTCACTGACTTGTGCTTATTGTAAGAAGAATGGTCACCTGATGGCTGATTGTTTTAGACTCCAGAAGAAGAATGACAGAGATAATAAGCCCAAGACAAGTGTTTGTACGACACCCCGTGTTACCAATACGTTGGAATGTCCTGCGAGTCAGGCTTTTTAAGTCCAGTTTTTGTGATTACATGGAGGATTATAAACCCTTTATGTCTGATGGGTTTGTTTCTATTGTCAATAATACTACTCCTCAGCCTATTAAGATTTTACGGGACACTGGAGCTTCTCAGTCTTTATTGTTAGAAGGTGTGTTGCCTTTGTCCGAGGAGACTTCTGTTGGTGCCTCCGTTTTGTTACAAGGTGTGGAGTTAGGTTGTATAGATGTTCCCCTCCATCGTATTTATCTGAAGTCAGATTTGATAACTGGACCAGTTGTTGTGGGTATTCGTCCTAATCTCCCTGTTGAGGGTGTTTCATTATTGCTAGGGAATGATCTAGCTAGGAACAAAGTGGTTGCTGAACCAATTGTTACCAGTGAACCGGTGGTGGATATTAAATCACCTGAAGATGACGCTGAACTGTATCCAGCTTGTGTAAAACATCAAAATGAGGATTTGCAAGAAGACCAGTTTGATTACATGGACCTTTCTGACACCTTTCTAGCCGACTTAGAAGGTCCCGGTAGCTCAGAGAAGGCCGTAATAAGACCACCTAGTATTAGCAAGAATGTAATTATGCCATGGCCAGACGTAAACAGCCATTCATTAGACCGAAGGAAATTTGTCGAAGAACAAAATAAAGACCCTGAGGTTCTTCAGCTCTGCAAGAGGGCTCAACCACAAGAAGAAGCAGACAAAGTGGCCGAATGCTATTACCATCAAGACGGCATTTTAATGAGAAAGTGGAGCCCCCCTGATGCTACCCCAGAGGAGGAATGGAGAGTGGTATACCAAGTGGTGGTACCTAAAGTTTATAGGATAGAAATTATTGGTCTTGCTCATGACACCCCCTTGGCTGGACACTTAGGTATAAGGAAGACTTGCCTTAAGATCTTGCAGCATTTCTACTGGCCAAAACTTAGAAATGATGTCGCAGAATACTGCAAATTATGCCATGTTGTTGGTAAGCCTAACCAGAAAATACCACCAGCACCACTTCTGCCTATTCCAGCCTTTGAAGAACCTTTTAGCCGAGTACTCGTTGATTGCGTTGGACCTTTACCGAAGACCAAGACTGGAAATGCGTATTTACTGACGATCATGTGTACCTCCACTCGTTTTCCTGAGGCTATTCCGTTAAGGAATATCAAGAAACCTAGTATTGTCAAAGCTCTGATCAAATTTTTCACGCTAGTAGGGTTTCCAAAGTCTATACAGTCCGACCAGGGTTCAAATTTCATGTCAGGTTTATTTCAGCAAGTCGTGTACCAGTTAGGGATTGCTCAGTATAGGTCAAGTGCTTATCATCCAGAATCTCAAGGTGCCTTAGAACGTTTTCATCAAATATTGAAGAACATGATCAGAACTTTTGTCTTCAATTTGACAGGGATTGGGATGATGGTGTTCACTTTTGCTTTTGCGGTCCGAGAGGCTGTTCAAAATCCTTGGTTTTAGTCCCTTTGAGTTGGTATTTGGTCATACTGTGAGGGACCTTTAAAATTGATAAAGGAAAAGTGGCTTACTGAACACATTGACTTGAATCTTCTAGACTATGTATCTAGATTTAAAGAAAAATTGTATACTGCTTGTCAAATTGCTCAGAACAATTTAAAAACTGTTCAGAATAAGATGAAAATATGGTATGATAAAGATGCCAGGGACAGATTTTTTGAGCCTGGTGATAAGGTACTTGTATTTTTGCCAGTCCCTGGACATCCATTACAAGCTAAATATTGTGGTCCTTATACCATAGAGAGTAAAATTAATGATTTGAATTATATTGTAAAAAACCAGCTGGTCGGCGTAAACAAAATACAGTGTGTCACATTAATATGTTAAAACCATATTTTGAGCGTACTAATGAAGGTGAGAGTAAACCAGTTGCCACTTTAGCCATGGTTAAATTGGAGAACAATCATGACAAACCAGATGTAATTGAACCACCTTTTAGTTCTAAAACTATGGAAGAGACAGTTAGATTGAAAAATTCAGAAATTTTGTCAAATTTAGATTCAAAACTTGCACATCTGTCTTTTGATCGTAGAGAAAAATTAAAAGCCTTGGTATTTTCTTTTAAAAATATTTTTCCAGATGTGCCAAACAAAACCACTGCCGTTTGTCATGATGTCGATGTAGGTGATGCTTCTCCAATTAAGCAACATCCTTACCGGCTCAATCCACTCAATATTGAATTTATGAGACAAGAAATTAAATATATGCTTGACAATGATATTATTGAGCCGAGTAACAGTGAATGGAGCTCTCCTTGTCTCCTTGTGCCCAAACCAGATAAAACCTTTCGTTTCGTAACTGATTTCAGGAAAGTAAATTCTGCTTCAAAATCTGATTCCTATCCGATTCCAAGGATAGACGACTGCATTGATAATATTGGGCAAGCAAAATTTGTGAGCAAATTTGATTTATTGAAAGGTTACTGGCAAGTCCCATTGACACAGAGAGCTCGAGAAATATTAGCTTTTGTCACACCAGATAGCTTATTTCAATATACTGTAATGCCGTTTGGCATGAAAAGTGCTCCAGCTACATTTCAAAGAATGATCAATAATGTTATAAAAGATTTAGACAGTTGTTATGCTTATATTGATGATCTTATTGTATGTAGTGATAGCTGGGAAGAACATTTAACACATTTATATGATACTTTTGATAGATTGTCACAATCAAATTTGACTGTTAATCTTGGTAAATGTGAATTTTGCCAGGCCACTGTTGATAATTTAGGGCATACAGTTGGCCAAGGTCAAGTGAAACCTATTACGGCTAAAGTGGACGCAATTACTTAATTTCCTCCTCCTACAAATAAAAAACAACTTATGAGATATTTAGGCATGATTGGATTACAGGAAATTCTGTTCAAATTTTGATACTGTTGTTCAACCATTGACTCATCTTTTACGGAAAGATTCTAAATTCATCTGGAGTGAAAATTGTCAAAACGCTTTTGAAAATAGCAAATCACTTTTAATTAATAGTCCAGTTCTGATCACTCCAGACTTTGAAAAAAAAAACAATTTAAACTTGCCGTTGATGCAAGCGATGTAGGAGTTGGAGCTGTTTTATATCAGGAAACGGATGATAATGTTGAAAAACCTATATCATATTTTTCTAAGAAATTAGATAAACATCAGAAAAATTCAACTATTGAAAAAGAGTGTTTTGCACTGTTGTATGCACTTCAACATTTTGATGTATATTAAAATCCCACTGTCCATCCTATTCTTGTTTATACTGATCATAATTATCTCACCTTCATACATAAAATGAGAAACAAGAACCAGAGATTGATTAGGTGGAGTTTATTGTTACAGGAATATGATGTTATTGTAAAACATATTAAAGGTAAAGATAATGTAATAGCAGATGCTTTATCTAGAACTTATTGAAAAACTTTGTATATACTATGTATTTTTGTACATATTATTCATGAAAAGTTTTGTTACACTCAAATTTTTTAAGGGGAGGTGTTATGATATTGTAACTATTATATTTATTTAGTTGGCCTTATTTGTTTTGTGTGGCCTATTATATGTTTTTACATTGTGTACAAAATAAAACACATTGTGTAACAACTATGCAGTTTAGAAATCACTGGTACAATCATTGATACTCATGGAATGATTAAAACTTTCTATTTCACTTACATAACGTTTCCAGAATGATCATAACAAAAGATGCGTAATTTAAATTTCTAGCGTTGTCTAGAAGTTTCCGTTTGAGTATATATATAAGTATGCAGACCATAAAGATAGACATAGATAGACTTAGACATCGATAGACATCAACATTCTCAACAGTTGGATTGACACTTTTATTTACTAACAACATCATATTGAACTGTGACCTATTGGACGTAATATTCTGTGGATTCCCGTGAAGATTTTCGGATAAAGAAAAGATAAAAAATTGGACTCATATTTTGACAGTTAAATTGACATTTCTCTTTGTGTAATACTTCTTGTAAACCTGTGTATAATAAATCTTGTTAAATTTTATTATTGATTTGTGTCTTTTGTTGGCTACAATTAAAATACAATTTTTTGGCGTAACAACATAACAAAAAGCTGGGCGCAAATTAAATGCACCGAGTTGAAGTTTATCCCATATCTCCTTTTATCCATACCGGGGGTCCTCGGTGGCCGAGTGGTCTAAGTAGTCGAACTACTGTATCACTAGCCTGTCAACACTTAGGGTGTGAGTTCGAATCCCGCACGTGGCAGGTAAGCTCGACTCCAATCTTAATTGACAAGAATTGTCAGTTTTCCTACCGAAGGTCGGTGGTTCTCTCCGGGCACTACGGCTTCCTCCGCCAATATAAACTGACCGCCTCGAAATAACACGATTGTGTTGAAAATGGCGTTAAACACCAATCAAGCAACTAATTAATCAATCAATCAATCATCCATACCGGTATGATTATGCATGAGTAGATAATTTTATAGCTATTGTTGACTGCGATTTAATTGGTGTCTTTTGCAATAAAATAATGTTTTATCATATTTTCACCAAAGCAGGGAAATTCTTCAACCAGCTCCTGCATTAATTGATGTAAATCTTCCTCCGAAATTTTTAAACGTTAAATTGCACTCTCATTTTTCTACAAAATGCACTTTCGGAAGCTGATACGAGGCTGGAGCTGCTAACTCAAAAACAGTAAACTGGGATTAAAAAAATGCAGAATATCCTCTGGTATATCAAATATTTGAACTCTAGGTGCTCAGTACACAGTCGAGGACCCATGATTTAATAACTTTAACCGTATGGTCATTGTTGTAGACCGATCGATTAAACCTGAACTTTGCAATTCAAATTTTGACAATTTTTCAACAATATCAGATCTGATTTTTTATCTTTAAAACGAGGTACCAACGTGCCAATGTTTATCTCTTTTAAAATCTCAACAATTTTCCAAACGATAGCTACAGATTTGAGCCGGGTTTATAGTAATCCCGGAGAAGCAGATCGGAATCAGTTATGGCGTAGACAGTTATCGTTCTAATCGTAATCATCATAGACCATAACAACGATGAAAGCATGTAAGGACGTTTTGACATCATATAATGAAGTAAACTGAATCATATAATGTTACAAGGACATAATATAATGACACAACCACGTCATATAAAGATGATTGCACATAATATAAGGGAAAATGCACATCATATAAGGATATGTGCACATATAAGTTATTTGCACATCATATAAGGATATAAGGATCTTTGCACATCATATAAGTATGGTTGCATATCATATAAGTATATTTGCACATCATATAAGGATGTTCGCACATCATATAAAGATATTTGCACATCATTTTAAGGTGTTTGCACAGCATCGTATAATGAAAATGGGCATAATAAGACAGTTTTGGTATTCCATAAAAAGTTGCACCAAAGCATCGTCTGTATCACAAGCAGCTGTCCATCCGGCTATTCGTAATTCATTTAGATCTAGACATAACTGTGAAATTTCTATTAGAGATTTAGCAGTCAAATATTTGCAATATCGAAAATGTTATACTTGTATATATTATTTATTCATATATAGTAGCATTTGTATTCATCTCATACTTATATCAACCATGTGTTTTTATGAAGTTTAGGTTTGAGCGTGCCTGGTGAACGTTATTACACAAAAGCGCTTCGGAAACACGGAATTTATAAAATGTTATTTTCATTTACTAGCATTGGTCGATACCACTGTAGGAGGAATGATAGTCCTCTAGGGTATCAGACACTATCTCAAGCATTGGTCGATACCACTGTTGGAGGACTGATAGTCCTCGAGGGTATCAGACACTATCTCAGTAGTCTTATAAAGTGTTATTTTCATTTACTAACATTGGTCGATACCACTGTTGGAGAACTGATAGTCCTCGAGGGTATCAGACACTATCGCAGTAGTCTTATAAAGTGTTATTTTCATTTATTAACATTGGTCGATACCACTGTTGGAGGACTGATAGTCCTCGAGGGTATCAGACACTATCTCAGTAGTCTTATAAAGTGTTATTTTCATTTACTAGCATTGGTCGATACCACTGTTGGAGGAATGATAGTCCTCGAGGGTATCAGACACTATCTCAGTAGTCTTATAAAATGTTATTTTCATTTACTAGCATTGGTCGATACCACTGTTGGAGGACTGATAGTCCTCGAGGGTATCAGACACTATCTCAGTAGTCTTATAAAGTGTTATTTTCATTTACTAGCATTGGTCGATACATCTCTAGGAGGACTGATAGTCCTCGAGGGTATCAGACACTATCTCAGTAGTCTTATAAAGTGTTATTTTCATTTACTAGCATTGGTCGATACATCTCTAGGAGGACTGATAGTACTCGAGGGTATCAGACACTATCTCAGTAGTCTTATAAAGTGTTATTTTCATTTACTAGCATTGGTCGATACATCTCTAGGAGGACTGATAGTCCTCGAGGGTATCAGACACTATCTCAGTAGTCTTATAAAGTGTTATTTTCATTTACTAGCTTTGGTCGACACATCTTTAGGAGGACTGATAGTACTCGAGGGTATCAGACACTATCTCAGTAGTCTTATAAAGTGTTATTTTCATTTACTAGCATTGGTCGATACATCTCTAGGAGGACTGATAGTCCTCGAGGGTATCAGACACTATCTCAGTAGTTTTATAAAGTGTTATTTTTATTTACTAACATTGGTCCTTACCACTATTGGAGGAATGATAATCCTCGAGGGTATCAGACACTATCTCAGTAGTCTTATAAAGTGTTATTTTCATTTACTAGCATTCACTACAAAAGTCAAAAAGTCTGAAAAGACCAGTTTTTGTCTGAATTTGCATGAATATTTACTAGACATTCTTAATTTGTCTAAATAATTTTTAAAAATTCTTGACATAGTATGAATTTGTCTAAGAAGGTTCTTGGTTTTTTTGACAAGTGTCTTGACAGTATGAACATTTTCTTAAAATTTCTCGACACTTCCTGTATCATCTGATAAGAGTCTGGATTAGTCTTGACCAGTTCTTGACTGTCTTAAATTTGTCTCGATCTGTCTTGACATATTCTTGACATTCTTAATAATGTCTGAATATGTCTCGACATATTCTTGACATTCTAAATAATGTCTGAATATGTCTCGACACATTCTTGACAGTCTTAAATATGTGTCTTGACACAATCTCAACAGTATAAATTTGGCCTGAAATGTGAACAGACTTATTCTGCACTGTTTATGACATTCTATTGCTGTTATTTACTCCTTTTTATTATGGCTAAACTAAACTTTGAAGAATCAAGGATCAATTTGGTATAGTAAGATACCCTTTTGGTGCAACTAAGTTGGAATACCCTGAATAATTCCCTATGTAGTTTAATTTTGATTTATTTTAATTAAACATTTAATTAATTGTTTTCACTTGGAATATAAGTCAAAGTTACTAACAAAGAGCATTTAGATTTTGCCGTTCGCAAAACTGCCAGTCAAATTTGCTTTACTAAAATAGGTGTCTTATAGGCAGTTTTAAATGTGACCATGTGTCTCTTTGGACCCCACAATTCATCTTTTGGGTTTATGTGGATAAAAAAGGGGGCTTTCGATTAGGTCAAAGAATTTGTTCCCATCTTGATTCAAAACCTTATTCATTTTAGAACAACCCAAAAACATTTTCACTCAAATTTTAGTGTTGAATTTTATAATTTTTATCAAAATAAATATTTGTGATAACTCCTTTCTGAAAAGAAAACGAATGTTTAGAACTATATTGTGCATGTCTGTTTGAGATCCATTTCATAAGACTAATGGTTTCTATACAAATCATTGATGGAACCCATTATAAATACATTTTTATTATTATTCCTGGAGTAGATAATAATTTTCTTTTTATATTTGGGAATTATTCAATTTGTTTTATGTTAAAATAATTAACTTCATAATTTTGATGAAAAAATCCATTTTAATTCAACTTTTTCATCAAAATGATGATTTTCATTTTCATCTATCAACAAACTTTTTAAATTGTAGTGGCATGTTCGGTCAACTGATAAGTTGTATGGATGATTACAGGTAAAGCATTAGTTTCTATTTGACAGTTGCGTGTACTCTTGGGTGTGGAATACCTCAATTTTATGGGGAACATCCTGTCCATGTGTAATACTTAATATATATATTCCAACAGATGACATTACACAAATATTTCTTCTGTTAAATTAATGATTTGTATATCATCATAATTTGCTATTTATATAAACCACATTTTGGTATAATAATTATTTACCATATCAACATTGAATATTATGAATGTAGAATGAAATATGTCTACAGTCTGATTGGTTTTAATCATTTAATTTATAAGATTTAGGAATCAAAATTTGTAATTATTTAAAACCCACATTCAAATTGTTTTATATCAACACACCCTCATTTGAATTATTTTATACTTTAGATTTCATAGCCATATTTGCATTTGTAAAATATTTATATACCCAAATTTTCAATTATTTTACATGCCCAACTTTTATTTTGTTGTAAGAAGTGTAACTTGGAACAACAGTATATCATATAAAGAGAAATAAAGACTAAAGTTATATCATGAATATTGGTCATGATTTGTAAAACTCAGAACTGTCAAGTAAATTTAAGACACAATTCAAAATGTTCAGAATGTGTCAAGCCATACTGAGAAAAAATAAGAATGTCGAGAAATATCAAGACAGTATTTAAATGTCAAAAATTTGTCAAGAACTTTTAAGACCATATTCAGAATGTCGAGTAAATTTCATACAAATTTAATATAAATGAGAATTTGTCAAGAAAAATTAAGACACGAGTCATACTTTTGGAGAATGTCGAGTAAAAGTTCATGCAGATCAAGACAAAAACTGGTCTTTTCAGACTTTTAGACTTTTGTAGTGATTGGTCGATACCACTGTTGGAGGAATGATAGTCCTCGAGGGTATCAGACACTATCGCAGTAGTCTTATAATGTGTTATTTTCATTTACTAGCATTGGTCATTACCACTGTTGGAGGACTGATAGTCCTCGAGGGTATCAGACACTATCGCAGTAGTCTTATAAAAGTGTTATTTTCATTTACTAGCATTGGTCATTACCACTGTTGGAGGAATGATAGTCCTCGAGGGTATCAGACACTATCGCAGTAGTCTTATAAAGTGTTATTTTCATTTAGTAGCATTGGTCGATACCACTGTTGGAGGACTGATAGTCCTCGAGGGTATCAGACACTATCTCAGTAGTCTTATAAAGTGTTATTTTCATTTACTAACATTGGTCGATACCACTGTAGGAGGACTGATAATCCTCGAGGGTATCAGACACTATCTCAGTAGTCTTATAAAGTGTTATTTTCATTTACTAGCATGGATCGATACCACTGTTGGAGGAATGATAGTCCTCGAGGGTATCAGACACTATCTCAGTAGTCTTATAAAGTGTTATTTTCATTTACTAGCATTGGTCGATACCACTGTAAGAGGACTAATAGTCCTCGAGGGTATCAGACACTATCGCAGTAGTCTTATAAAGTGTTATTTTCATTTACTAACATTGATCGATACCACTGTTGGAGAACTGATAGTCCTCGAGGGTATCAGACACTATCTCAGTAGTCTTATAAAGTGTTATTTTCATTTACTAGCATTGGTCGATACCACTGTTGGAGGAATGATAGCCCTCGAGGGTATCAGACACTATCTCAGTAGTCTTATAAAGTGTTATTTTCATTTACTAGCATTGGTCGTTACCACTGTAGGAGGACTGATAGTCCTCGAGGGTATCAGACACTATCTCAGTAGTCTTCTAAAATGTTATTTTCATTTACTAGCATTGGTCGATACCACTGTAGGACGAATGATAGTCCTCGAGGGTATCAGACACTATCTCAGTAGTGTTATAAAGCGTTATTTTCATTGACTAGCATTGGTCATTACCACTGTAGGAGGAATGATAGTCCTCGAGGGTATCAGACACTATCGCAGTAGTCTTATAAAGTGTTATTTTCATTTACTAGCATTGGTCATTACCACTGTAGGAGGAATGATAGTCCTCGAGGGTATCAGACACTATCGCAGTAGTCTTATAAAATGTTATTTTCATTTACTAGCATTGGTCGATACCACTGTTGGAGGAATAATAGTCCTCTAGGGTATCAGACACTATCTCAGTAGTCTTATAAAGTGTTATTTTCATTTACTAGCATTGGTCCTTACCACTGTTGGAGGAATGATAGTCCTCGAGGGTATCAGACACTATCTCAGTAGTCTTATAAAGTGTTATTTTCATTTACTAGCATTGGTCATTACCACTGTAGGAGGAATGATAGTCCTCGAAGGTATCAGACACTATCTCAGTAGTCTTATAAAATGTTGTTTATATTTACTAGCATTGTTCGATACCACTGTTGGAGGAATGATAGTCCTCTAGGGTATCAGACACTATCTCAGTAGTCTTATAAAGTGTTATTTTCATTTAGTAGCATTAATCGATACCACTGTTGGAGGAATGATAGTCCTCGAGGGTATCAGACACTATCTCAGTAGTCTTATAAAGTGTTATTTTCATTTAGTAGCCTTAATCGATACCACTGTTGGAGGACTGATAGTCCTCGAGGGTATCAGACACTATCGCAGTAGTCTTATAAAGTGTTATTTTCATTTACTAGCATTGGTCGATACCACTGTTGGAGGAATGATAGTCCTCGAGGGTATCAGACACTATCTCAGTAGTCTTATAAAGTGTTATTTTCATTTACTTACATTGGTCGATACCACTGTTGGAGGACTGATAGTCCTCGAGGGTATCAGACACTATCTCAGTAGTCTTATAAAGTGTTATTTTCATTTACTAGCATTGGTCGATACCACTGTTGGAGGACTGATAGTCCTCGAGGGTATCAGACACTATCTCAGTAGTCTTATAGCATTGGTCGATACCACTGTAGGAGGACTGATAGTCCTCGAGGGTATGAGACACTATCTCAGTAGTCTTATAAAGTGTTATTTTTATTTACTAGCATTGGTCGATACCACTGTAGGAAGAAGAAGAAGAAGAAGAAGAAGAAGAAGAAGAAGAAGAAGAAGATATTTTATTTCCAATTATGGGCCCCAAAGGGCATAAACATTACAACATCAATAATTTTCATAATACAATACAAACAATGATATATAAAAAAAGAATATATTAATGAGAACTATTTAAGTTCTTAAAGAATATGTAGATAAAGAATCTATAATATGTTGGTTTTTTTTTTAAACTAATGCATTTTAATGCAAGTGTGGTTGATATAGATAACAAACAAGCAGCCCAAAAAGAAAAAGAAAAATAGATATCCATATATGTATAGTACACAATAAGTTGGATCAATTTAACATATAGTAGCTAGCCAAAATGAAAGTAGAAGTTAAGCATGTCTATGACTCATCCTGTGTCAGCAGCAAATAGGAAAGTATTATGGTTTCCTAAAGGCAGCTGACACCAGGGGCGATACCATATGGACCATAGGCATGTAAAATGTGTAAATGTCTCTTTCCTACCTGTATCAAAAGCAAACAAGGAAGCATCATAGGTAACTTGAATGCAGTTGATACCAGGGATGATGCCTCAAGGATATAAGAGAACATTTGAATAAATAATATATCTTAACAATTAATTCTCTTTTCTTTTAATCGGCTAGTATGTTTGTGATATTCAGATGAATATATTTTCTATGTCCAAACAAATGTATATACACACATAGATGTCCTTTAACTAATCCTCACTAAGGAAGATGTTTGTATATAAAATTACATATTATTTTAAGTAAATCAACATTTTCTACACTAAATAACCAGATAATTTTGTTTTGACTGCTCATATGATTAAAATAAGAATTATATTTTGCAATACTAGCTAACATACAATTTCTATCATCCTCAAATTTGTTGCAATCAAATAGAAAATGAGCCTCATCTTCGACAGTATTGGAAGAACATTTATTACATATTCTGTTAATTCGGGAATACCCTGATATCTACCTAATTCTATTTGTAATCTATGAGAAGATACACGTAATTTAGTAAAACCTCTTCGAAGTTCAAAATTCTTGATCAATGTTAGATATTTTTCAAAACCAAAATTTGTTTTATATAAAGGTAGGTTTTCAGTTTACTGTCTGAAAATTTATTTGTTTGTTTCTTCCAACAGCTTATAAACAATATTGATAGCTTGGTTTGTATATATTTCTTAAATTTGTACAAGGATTCACGAAATGGAGCATTTATGGCATTTGTATAGTCAATACCAAGTATTTTAAAAATAACATTTATTGAACCATACCATGATGTTTTATTCATGTGATGTAGTGTCTTTGATTGTGTATATGCCTCTTTTAATAAAGGAAAATTATTACCTAAATTTTCTAATCTATACCAGTACAATAACATTCCTTTTATAATATTAAAATATATTGGAAATCTTCCAAGTTCAGATAACACTGCAGCATTTGTTGTTTTCTTGTGTACCCCAAGTATAAATTTACAAAATTTTATATGAAGTTTCTCACAGGGTAAACCTGAATATAATTTTTCAAAAGATATATCTTCCTTCTTACATTTAGAGGAAAAAGAAAATTAAACATCCCCCATATTTCGCTACCATATAATAAAATAGGTTTTACAGTGTGGTAAAAACATGAATACTTGTTTTACATTAGGATTAAGTGATAAAAGATCTTTCCTTAATTTGAAATAAGCTTTCAAAGATTTTTGTATAGTTCATTTTGAGCATAACTGAATGAACCAGATGAGCTTAAATATAAACCTAGGTATTTGAAACACATTCCAGATTTATATTCTGAAATGTGAATATCTGTTTTACATGTCTGCCTGCCCTGCTGAAAATCAGAACCTTTGTCTTATTAGTATTCACATTGAGACACCAATCTTTGCAAAATTTATCAAGCATTCCCAGCTTTTCTCGTAGTCCTTCTGCTGATGTAGATAATAAAACAATATCATCAGCATACATTAAACAATGTAGATCTTTGTCATTGACATTAACTGGGTCTCTAGTATCTGACAAATATCTGGGCAAATCATTTATGAATATTTTGAATAAATCAGGACTGAGGTTGTCACCTTGTTTGACTCCCATATCTAATGGGAAAAAATCACTTACTTGATTTTGAATTTTGACACATGCTTTGCTAATTTCATACATACTCTTAATAATGTTATAGAAATAAGACCCAACCCCAATATCTAATAGTTTAATCTTGATCCCTGTATGTATAACAGTATCAAAAGCCTTCTGAAAATCAACAAAACAGGCAAACAGTCTACCTTCTTTTGAATTACAGTATTTGTTAATAAGACAGTTTAAAATAAACATATGATCTGCAGTTCTGGCTTTCCTTGTGAATCCAATTTAACTATCATGTATAACATTATGTTCCTGAAGAAATTTGTCCAGTCTTAAACTTAATATTCTATTAAAAAGCTTTCCAATTGCACTTGTTATTGTTATTCCTCTATAATTGTTAGGGTCACTTGTATCGTTGCTTTTAAAAATTGGTGTAATATAACCTTCAGCCCAAGATGTTGGGTATATACCTGAAGACAGACAAGAATTAAACATCTGTTTAAAACTTTTAAAAGGAAAGTCTGTCCATTTTTATCATATTATTACTAATGTTATCCAAGCCTGATGATTTATTGCATTTTAAGTGTGAAATGGCTTTGGATATTTCAGATTCAGTGATAACGGAGTCCAACTCGTTGAAACATTTTGAGTTTTCTAACTGTTTCAGTTTTTCACATAGCTCTGTATGTCTACTTTGAAATTCACCTTTTAGTTGTGACAACTTTTGGAAATGTGATATCAAAGTTGATGGTTGTACTCCACATTTTTTTTGTGTTTCGTTTTTTTCCTGTAGTTCATTAATTAAGTTCCAATACAGTTTTGGATTCTCTTCGTGCAAGGAGTCCAGCTGACTAATCAATGATTGTTTGTATTGTTTGTATTTATATTTCCTTAGTTTGGAGTATTCACGATTCAGTTTATAAAAGTGATTTTTGATAATTGGTTCATATGGAAATCTTGAATAAATTTTTCCATAATTAAGCAAGTTAGTTCGAGCTTGTTGTAAACTTGCGTCAAACCACTTTTTGTTTTTTTGTTTGTTTGTGTGTTTTTTTAAAGGTCGTTTAAGTGATAGATTTGCTGCTGATAAAAAGATGTTTGAAAGTTTTGATGATGCTTCATCTACTGATGTCTGAGTAAATTGAATTGTGCTGTTGTTGAATTCTAGTATGTAGTTTTGTAGTGTATCTGAAGAAAGTGCTTGTTGAAATTTTATTGCTGAACAGTCAGTCCAGATATAATTAGGTGTCATATTTTTCAACTGGATAGGAATATCATTTTTTCCAGGAACACAATATTTTGCAAATAATTCCCACTCAAGTTTACAATGACAATCAGATAATGTGGGAATAAATCTGGATACTTTAAAATACAGTACATTTTCGAGAATTTCTTCTGACACAGCAACATAATCAACCACACTTGCACCATTGGGGGTATAGCAAGTAAAATTACCAAATGTATCACCAAGAACTCTGCCATTTAAAATTCTTATTTGTTTACTAATACAAAATCCAAAACTTCTTTGCCTCTTTGATCAATTTTTGGTCTCGACTTTTCTTGTCATAATGTTTTTGTCAGTAGGGTATGTATCAAAAATTGGGGTAAATTTTGAATCATCGTTTACTATAAAGTCATTTTCAGAGCCTATTCTGGCATTAAAATCTCCACATAACAAAATTTCACCCATTCTCTTATAATGAAAGATATCTTTTTCTATGCTTTCAAAAACATCAGAAGAGAGTTCTTGGGTATATTTAGACGTAACAGGGGGATGGACAGTACACAAATAAATAGGTCACTTTTAAATCCAAAAAAGGATTTTTCTAATTTAATCCATTGATAATCTGGATTACTGTTAATCAATATTTTGACATGAGGTTTAATGTGACTTTTCTGTAGAATTGCTATACCCCCAAAATGACGGTTATTATTTGATATTTTTCTACATATTGGATGATAATGAAATTTACCAATATTGTGTATTTGGGAATTATATCCCACATGAGTTTCGACTAAAAAAACAATGTCGTAATTCTCTATATGTTTTAGAAAAAGGGGATCCTCTGCTTTATTCATGCCCTTTGAAAATAAGCCACCTATATTCCAATAACCAAATTTTACAGATGATTGGTTTGATTTTGGCATTTTGGTTGATAAAATTAAATCTGGTATAAATAATAGAATAGATTTTCTATCTATAAAAAAAATAATAATAAGATTTGTCTCTAAATAAAAGGCAGAGACAACAAGGAAAATATTCAGAAATGTAAATATTTGAAATAAGTAGATTTATTTAGAGGATAATTTTAACAATGGTATTCTAAATACAAATAGTCAATGATATAATGACGGATAATTTCTTTTCTATGTATCCTCTTTTAACTGAATAATTATTAAATTGATTTGGGTTGAATAACCTGATATCCTGGGTTAATTCAAGATCAAAAGTATGATTCAATTGTGAAAACTAAATTTTTTTTTTTTAAAAAGCGAACTTTTATAACTAGCAGAGGTTACATATATATGACAATGTATTAGTGTGACTTCTTCACATAGTGGCTGTTTCATTTGAAAAATCTATTCAAATGTGAATAAGAATTTATCAGCCCAAAAAAGAAATTTATAAAGTTGAACATGTATATATAAATTATATGTAAATGACTTTAAACATGTTAAAGGAAGTCAACATAATAATATGGTAATATGTATAATAATAAAAAGCAAGTTATTCATGGTGACCTCTGCCACGTCCACGTCCACGTCCTCTTGTGTTGCGCGATTTGGATCTACCTCTTGAATTTGGCATGGGAATGTTTAAGGCAGTGTGTATTCCACGCTTCAAGTTTGCCGATAGCTGAGACACGCCAGAGTCAGAGAGATTAAATTTATCTTCACTTAGTAGCTCTGCAATTGGGTTTCCATTTCGCAACATATTGCCATGATCAACAAGTAGTACATCTTTATTGTCATCATATATTTGTTTCAACAAGGCATTTATGATTTGTCCATTTGTGTTGAAAATTACACTGTCGAGTCGAGGAGTAGTAAGAGAGATGATGCAACCACTATTTTGCCATTTTTGAAGTGCAAGCTTGACAATATCTTGTATTTCTTCTACACAATGCTGTGGTGATTTTATTTTCAGATCATTGGTCAGGGAATGAAACACTACTTGATTTGGAATTATATCAGAAATCTCCAAAATAGCTTGTTTAGTTTCTTCTAAATTGAAAGCAGTAAACTTAATGGTAGTGAATGATGGCGATAGTTTCTCTGCATTGATACGTTTGGTATTGGATGTGCCAATGAGAAGAACTGTTGGTTTGTTGTCGTCAAGTTTAGATTTTTCAGTATATTTCGAATCTGCATTGACAAGATGAAAATCTTCAAAACGAGAAATCATTTGAGAGCGGAGAGAGATATTTTCTTCTTGTAATTTCTCCAAGTGTTGAGAATGTTGTTTTAGAGTATCATTAAGTTTGACAATTTCTTCATTTTTGGTTTGTAGGCTTACAGATAGAAAGTCTATCTCAGAGTTTGAAGTAGTTAATACCTTTTTCATTTCTGCTCTAGTCTCCTCCAGTATTTGATTATGATATTTCATTTGATCTTCATGTTGAGCTTTAATTAACATAATATTGCTTTCTTCATGTTTTAATTTAACTTCCAAAGTCTGTTTTTCTGTTTGTACAGTTTTATATTTTAATTGTAATGTTGACATCTCATTGTCGTCTTTTCTACCTTTTCCCAAGACTAGAACATCATCATTGCATTGTTTAACATTGTAGGAGGAATGATAGTCCTCGAGGGTATCAGACACTATCTCAGTAGTCTTATAAAGTGTTATTTTCATTTACTAGCATTGGTCGATACCACTGTTGGAGGACTGATAGTCCTCGAGGGTATCAGACACTATCTCAGTAGTCTTATAAAGTGTTATTTTCATTTACTAGCATTGGTCGATACCACTGTAGGAGGAATGATAGTCCTCGAGGGTATCAGACACTATCGCAGTAGTCTTATAAAGTGTTATTTTCATTTACTAGCATTGGTCGATACCACTGTTGGAGGAATGATAGTCCTCGAGGGTATCAGACACTATCTCAAGCATTGGTCGATACCACTGTTGGAGGAATGATAGTCCTCGAGGGTATCAGACACTATCTCAGTAGTCTTATAAAGTGTTATTTTCATTTACTAGCATTGGTCGATACCACTGTTGGAGGACTGATAGTCCTCGAGGGTATCAGACACTATCTCAAGTATTGGTCGTTACCACTGTTGGAGGACTGATAGTCATCGAGGGTATCAGACACTATCTCAGTAGTCTTATAAAGTGTTATTTTCATTTACTAGCATTGGTCGATACCACTGTAAGAGGAATGATAGTCCTCGAGGGTATCAGACACTATCTCAGTAGTCTTATAAAGTTTTATTTTCATTTACTAACATTGGTCGATACCACTGTAAGAGGAATGATAGTCCTCGAGGGTATCAGACACTATCTCAGTAGTCTTATAAAGTGTTATTTTCATTTACTTACATTGGTCGATACCACTGTTGGAGGAATGATAGTCCTCGAGGGTATCAGACACTATCGCAGTAGTCTTATAAAGTGTTATTTTCATTTACTAACATTGGTCGTTACCACTGTAGGAGAACTGATAGTCCTCGAGGGTATCAGACACTATCGCAGTAGTCTTATAAAGTGTTATTTTCATTTACTAGCATTGGTCGTTACCACTGTTGGAGGAATGATAGTCCTCGAGGGTATCAGACACTATCGCAGTAGTCTTTGCTTCGGGTACTGTCATCATTTACAACATACTTTTCTTAAATTGAAAAAAAAACAAAGGCTTCAACTTCCTCAGGCAAAGTTGACTCTTCCGAATTTGCCTGCTCTCTTTAGCTTCCTTTGGTCATGGCGTATTCAAGTATTTATACATCCTTGACTTTTGTAAAAAAAAAAAAAGTCCACCTAAAAATAGTCGACGTCCTGATTACCTGAAATAAAATTTCATTAAAAAAGACTTGCCAGATTTTTAATCAAGAATTTTGGAGACGGATTGCAAATATTACTGTATACCATTTTTTAACCTTTGTCAACCCAGAATTACACTCGACTTCTGGTTTGTTGTAGCAACTTGTCATAATAAGTCTTAACATTTTGAAAACACATAAGTGGTCTTGGTCATTTAATTATTTCAATACTTGCGAAATGTTTTTTAAATTCTTTGTTGACTCTTGAATACTGCTAAAAAAATATCAATAAGTTAACAATTAGACCGTTCTGTATTGCATAAAAACGAGTTGAATGTAGATGGGTCCCTTATGAACTTGAACATGTAAGTATTAAATTAAAATAAATAAAAGATATTTAAAACATTTAGTTGCAATTTAATGTGAAGTAACCATTATTGGGCAGATTTTTGTATTTTTAAGAAATTTATTTTGCATTTAGTCTAAGAACTCGTTGAAGTTCATCTGAATATCGGAATATCGGGGAAAAAATTAGTCAAGCCTGAATAATACCAGGGATATGTTCAATTAAAAAAATGTGAACAGATGTATGAAAATATAGAATGTGTGTAAACAATCGGCGAAGAAAACATTTTTGTCTTTTTAAAATGTCATTTTGTTTTAAAACCTGTCTAAATATTTTTTTAATAAAAATATGGAATTACTTTAAAAATGACAATTTTCATTTTTCATATCAATGTATATTGGGTCACCGCATTACGTTTTTCAGTAGAAAAAAATATGTCTCGATTTGCAGTGAAACGGACAAAAAAAAGCGTACCGTTGTCACGCTGCAAGTTCATAGTTTTTTTTAATGTGATCCCCTTAAATTTACTAATCATTATGCACTAAACTAATTTTCGTCAGGTTTTATATGCATTCTATACATTTATAGACCTGTTTATCAAATTTTTCATTGCTATTGCACATAATCTATGAAACCAGGCTATACAGGCTGAGAAGTAAACAGTCCATATCACATTTTGATAGAGTTCTGGTCTAAAACAAAATTAGCACATAGAAAGAAAACAAAAGGCTCCTAAGAGCCATAATCGCTCACCTGTCATAATGATTTCTTGTCAAGCTAATCATTTTTGCTATATAAAAATAGAAGATGTGGTATAATTGCCAACGAGAAAACTAACCACCAAAGTAAAAATGAAATGAATGTAAGCAACTATAGGCAACCGTACGGCCTTCAGCCAGAGGCGGATCCAGCCATTTGTAAAGGGGGGGGGGGGGGTCCCAACCCAGGATAAAGGGGGGGTTCCAACTATATGTCCCCATTCAAATGCATTGATCGACAAAAAAAAGGGGGGTTCCAACCCCGGAACCCCTCTGGAACCTCCACTGCTTCAGCAATGAGAAAAACCCGCACCGTATAGTCGGCTTTAAAAGGCCCCGACATAAAAAAAAAAGTGAAACAATTCAATAGAGAAAACTAACGGCCTAATGTATAACAAAACAATTTACGAAAAACAAATTTTGACAAACTTGAACCAACGACAAGCAATGAACTACGGGCTCCTGACCAAGGACAGGCACATAAAGAATTTGGCGGGGTTATAAACATGTACAGTTTTTACACATATTTTTAATGTTTTCAAGTTAATAAGCAAAAACAAAAAAAAAAAAAAAAAAAAAACCGCGAAAACAAGTCAACAATTGTCGTTTCAGTCCAAACACTCCTATAAGGACTCTTACGATCGTTTCAATCGTTGCATTTTGTAGATACATATGTTATAGACAAAAACAGAAAAATCAGTATAACTCCTATCATATATCCAGTATATCTGATCATTTTTTTTTCTTTTTATAGTTTCGGTGTTGTTCAGTTCTATGTCATTTGGTCTCTGATGAAAGTTATCTCATAGGCAATAATACCTCATCTTCTTATTTTCATAAAAACAAACAATAAAATAAGTCAAACATCGTCATTTAAGGACTTGCTTTGCAGGAACAAAAACACAAATTTTATACTTAAGACCCTACAGATCATCAAGTTTAACTATCTTTCTGAAATTAGACTAGAGGATTCATAGGAAAATATTTTTTCTAAGTTTACGACTTCGACGGACGACAACCAATGGCGTCAAGTGAAGACAAACCATAGGGCCAGGTGAGCTAAAAAGGACAGCAAAATCTAAAAATGTATGTGTCATAAAAAATCTGTAAAAGGCTCGCTATGTAAAATGACTGCAGTGAGTGCGATATATATTGTGATTTCTTTGAGATTTATTTTCATTTAAAAAATTTAAGTCACTGTATGTTATAAAGGTCAAGTTTTATTTCAGATATATTTAAATTATGGGATGTGGGCAAAGTTCAGTTACAGAAACAAGAGTAAAGTCTCCAAATAGGCAGGTTTTGAAACACGATCTAAATTACAATCAGAAGGAGCCTAGAACGACGGCTTCTATTCCTCCAGGACAGGAATATCAACCAGCTGGATATGAACAAGGAAGTAAGGTTGGGAGATTAAATAAATACAGTGATAAAGAATACACAGAAGATATCTTTAAAGATGCTAAAGGAATTGAAAATGATTTAAAACAGGACGAAGATATAACTATGTATCAAATTCAGTATTTAGAGTTGCTGGCTAGATTTTTCCAGTTATATGAAAAATGTTGTGGCAATATTCCTAGACATCCTTCGATACCAAGTGGTGATCCAAACACAGCCAATTTTCCATTACCAGATTCAGTTGGTTTATTCCGGGTTGATTTGCATGACGATACTAGTACCTTTGATTATCAGGTTGATGGCGACGCTGCTTGGGAAGTTATATCACAAGACATTGTTAAAGAAGATGTAACAACGCCAGAACAAGATTCTGTACATGAGAAAAGAGAGAAAAGAACAGATTTGAACGATCGTGAACGAATGAAGAAAAGAAGAATGGAATTAGCTAGTTATTTTATAAAAGAACGTGCCGACGGGCTTACTACTTATTGTGACAAATACCTTGGATTTGCCGACAATCTTGAGGAAGGCTGGACAAAATTCCAGGAGCTTTTGTAAAAAGTAACTGCGCATAAATGTTACAAGTTAATTTTGCATCTACAACAAATCTTTCAACATTTCTTTTTTACAAGTTGTTTTAATAAAAATGTGTAAAACCTAGACTTTCAATATATTTTTATGTTAACGATTTGGTTTAGTCCAGATGAATAACATTGTAGTGGTCAGTGAGGGTCTGGGTGGTGCTTCTTTTATTTCTGTAGTCTTAAGTTTGTTTGGGACATTCTTCTTTTCTTTAAAAATATCACTTATTCTGTAAAATTATCACGAAAATTATTTTACTTATAAAGGGGAATTAGCTGTCAAATTCATGTTCACCGGTTTAACTCAAATTCTCATGTTTGATTTATAACATACTAAAGGTATATATTACAAAAAGTTTAAAATAAACAATTACCAATACATGAACTAGATAATATGTATCAGCATTTCGTGTGTATTTTAGTCTATATGTCATCTAATGAACCATTGAGATGCTCTCCAAGGACTGCCGACGGTCATAAAACCAGATATAAACATAAATATAAATATAGATAGATAGATAGCGACCACGTGCAATGGATTTTCTAGGTCTGTTTGATTTCATATTATAGGGTTAAAAAGATTTTTATCATCTTTCTTACCTGTATAAGAATAACTTTTTGTGGATCGAATCAGGCAACCAAATGGTTCATCCTTTTTTCACTTTCAATGTTGACATTCTTTACCTTTTAATAGCTGAACACATTTAGTACATGTGTTACCCATCTTTAGCTAAGGGGTTAAAATGAAGGTCTCAATGAGATTAAATTATTGACTTGCAAGTCAATAATACATCAGCGATGTTTTTAAGCTTTTTTTTAACAAATTTGGGCCAATTCGACTGCTTATAACGAAATATTATTTCAAAATTACGCTTTAATTAATACTTGAAACAAAAAACAAAAAAATATACTTTAGTTTTTTGTCTAAATCGTAGCTAATGTCACCTTAAGTTTATCTGTAAATTATAAGATTTCTTTTTTCTGCACATCATTCATTTCTGTAATCAGTATTTTATTACCTACTTCTTTTATTTTCCGCAGTTATTCTTTATACTTTTGCAAATGAAATGAATTGCCAATTGGCGCAAAAGCAAAGCACCGATTAGTAATAGAACGCCGTAGACGATTTTCTTGCCACAACAAATGCATACAGAAAAAGAGCATTCTTGAAGCAGTACATAATCGATTTAAAAAAAAAAATGATGGTTTATGTGCATATATATCTTTGTAGCCAAAAATAGAAAACTTTTATTTTATTTCTCCGCTAAATAATGGCCGTAATGTATTCATAATGTAAAATTCTATTGCAGCATTTCCTGTGTTACATCAAACGGTCAGTATACTATTTTCTATCATAAATTGGATTTTGATGATGATAGAATAGAAACATTCTTTGTTTGCAACAAATGTTGCGTACTTAAATATACAGCTTGACCGTCTTCCTTTGTAAATGCTTCAACTTAATTCACGTACGTAACTGATTTAGCATAAGAAAATAAATAATCTTTATTTACTGTCGGCATAGTAAACAAAGAAGGACATAATATAAGCTCTCGACATACAAGTCATAACGATACAATAAAAAAAAGCATTCAATAAGTTACATAAAACACAGAATGAAGCACTATATACTTAAGTATAGTAGTAGTCACTAAGCAGATTAATAAGCATGACAAGCTAGACATATTCCATGATTGAGCTGGGTTATTTCATTTGTATTTTCTATATTGTAAATGTTTAATATACTTATCACTGTTCTGATTTTGCCCTAATGGGTCCTCCATTGAAAATAAAATTCAGTGGCGGATCCAGAAATTTTCATAAGTGGGGGCCCACTGACTGCCTAAGAGGGGGCCCGCTCCAGTCATGCTTCAGTGATTCCCTATATAATCAACCAAATTTTTTTCGACAAAGGGGGCCGGGCCCCCTGGGCCCTCCCCCTAAATCCGCCTCTGAAATTTATCATCATCATAATGATTTTAAAGCTAAAAGCAAATAAAAAATGTAACGTAAGCATGATTAGAAAGCTAGTAAAATGCAAAGCATAAAAGATTAAAGATATGATATAATCTAAATGATAAAAAATTAACAAAATATATTAATAATGTGCACATAGATCTTTGAATATTGTTTTTATTGGTGTTAATATTGATTTTGTTATCAGTAAATTAAAATCAAACTAAATATTATTTTCATATATATATATATATGCACATTCATGGCTCTACAATCTGTCGATACCTGTATCTTGACATTGCACAAGGTCATGTTTTTCTCTGACGTCTTTACACTAAATCCATTGGATGTTGGATGTGTACTGATTGATATTTTAGTCTTAGATGCATGATTTTTTTATTAGTTGTTATTGGCTTTGAACTTGCTGTCAGTAACTGAGAGTACTCTCAGATCTGTACTAGTGTCTTTTTGTTGTGGGGATGTATAAGTACCCGTCCACGTCCGCTCTGTTTTTGTTAGATGTATTTCTATTTGTATCCATCTGATGAGTTAAGCCTTCTTCAACTGATTTTTATAGTTTGTTTTTATGTTGTACTGTTACGCCACTGTCCCAGGTTAGGGGAGGGTTGGCGCCTTCAAACGAGTTTAACCCCGCCACATTCTGTATCTGCCTGTCCCAAGTCAGGAGCTTGTATTTCAGTGGTTGTCGTTTGTTGCTGTGTAATATATTTGTATTTCGTTCATTATTTTGTACATAAATTAGGCCGTTAGTTTTCTCGTTTGAATTTTTTTACATTTGTCATTTCGGGGCCTTTTAAAGCTGACTATGCGGTATGGGCTTTGCTCATTGTTGAAGGCCGTACGGTGACCTATAGTTGTTAACTTCTGTGTCGTTTGGTCTCTTGTGGAGAGTTGTCTCATTGGCAAAATGCCACATCTTCTTTTTTATACAAACTGTGCACCTACAACTATTTCCATTCCATGACTTAAAAATATTATTAAACTTACTGAAATTAGCAATTTTTCTAAAATCATCAGAGCCAGTAGATCATTCCATAAACCAGCAGCTGTATATTTAAAGGTTCTTATCATAAGTTGATGTTCGAACCCTGTATAACTACAATGTTAGAATATCTAGACAATCTTTCAATATATTTACAATCTTTCAGTACAACTAAGTCATGTAAACATGGTGGTGACAATTAATGTAATTTAAAAGATTAACAACATCCAATAGCCATGTTACGTATATGTCAGTAATTTTAAGGGATGAAACATTTGCTCGTACAAGTAATCATTGATCATACGTACTTTGTTCAAATTCAAGTTCAAAAGCTTTATTTATAGACGAGATCATTATACAGAAAACATAAAGTCTATTGAGGTTTTATATCGTCATGACATGAAGAAGTTAAATATGTTATACCATGCAGAAATATTAAAAGTACCATAAGCAACTAGATATTAAAAACATATAAAGCAGTTTAAAACACATAAGCAATTATAGAAAAAAGCACTAAAAATTAAAGCATTAATTATTTGCAGGCATTGCATTGGCATGAACTACCATTCCAGGTAACAATAAGTTTAGAAAATTGGTTAAAATTGTTTTCATCTCTAAAACTCTTGGGTAGTTCATTCCATAATTTTGCAGCTAAGTATCTAAAAGAATTGATGCCATAGCTTGTTGTTCTCACCTGGGGCTGTTCAACTGTATTTTATATCTGAAGGAATATTTGTGATTTTTTATATTAATCAAATCATGTAAATAAGATGGACTCTTTTGTGCATAATTTCAAAAGTTTCTATAGCTATTGCTCGTAATCTTCTGACTTTAAGAGATGGAAGTTTTGACTTGTGTAAAAGATCTTCATATGAGCTATCATAATCCTCATAAACAAATCACAAGGCTCTCTCTTGGATTTTTTCCATCTTAACTGTGTTTTTCTCACTACAAAAATGCCAGGTGACTGGGCAATAATTAAGATTAGACAAAATAAAAGAATAATAAATTGTTAGACGACCAAGTCTATTCAGATATCTACCAATACGTTTAAGAACATTAATTTGACGAGAGGCCTTCTTACAAATCTCAGATATATGTTTATCAAAATTTAATCTGTAGTGTGACTCCCAGTGGTTTAACATCATTTTCACTTTCTATTCTATTTCCTTTAAGATTAAAAACAATATCATGATTAAAAGGTTTTTTGCCAATTGTCAGAGCTTGAAATTTATCTGGATTAGCTTTCATTAAATTGTAATCAAACCAGTCCAACATTTTAAGACTTTCACTTTTTAAAACTTTTATGACATTCTGGGTATCAAAATCAGCATAGGATAAGGTGTTGTCATCCGCATAATTATATATAGTACTATTGTCAACTACACCAAAAATGTCATTTATGAATATATTAAAAAGCATAGGTCCAAGTATGGAACCTTGCGGAACACCTTTGAACATAATTTCAAAATTACTACAAATAATATTAATCTTTACACATTGTTTTCTGTTTTGTAAGTAGCTCTGTAATAAATCTATAAAACTATTTGATAAACCATAAGTTTTTGTTTTTAATAATAATAATTCATGCGGCAAACAGTCGAATGCCTTTGATAAGTCCATCAATATTGCTGCGACAAATTTGTTATCGTCCAGTGCCTTCTTCCAATCCTCAATAACTTTAAGGAGGACAGTTTGACACCCATATCCCGATCTAAATGCAGATAACAGGGGGTTAAAATGTTTTTTCAAAAAACTCAGCTAGTTGATAAAATATAGCATGTTCGTAAAATTTGGATATACTTGGCAACACACTAACTGATATAGCCGGTCTTCATGATAAATCGTAAACTTTCGCACTTTCCTGATTTTTTAAAATTATGCCCTTAAATTCGCTAGTTTTCAAGCTGTAACTGCTTCAACGGTATATTTCAAAGCACTTTTTCTCGTGCCCCTTCCCACTCCCTTTTTAGCTCCGTCGCAGAAAACACGAATTCCCGGAATTCAAACAAAAGTCTTCTAAATTCATTTTAAAAATACATCTTCAATCGAATTTCCGGTAGAGAAAAAAAATCACTTTTGTAACATTTTTTTAATTTTTGCAACGTTTACATGGACAAACATTTCTCAAGGTGTATATTTTATTTTATATACGAATGTTTATGATATATCAAACTCTTTTCCCGCTTAGGGATCAACCTAACTTGGCGACCACAATATACTCGTATACTAGTATACACCTTATCGCTAATCCCGGCTGACCCGGCCGCTTGAACTTTTGACGCATACAACAATCACTTTTCCATTGTGGCGTCAGATATTTTGTTTTATGACGTCAAAATTTTACGGGAACCTGTGTGATATCCAGTAATGGCGGACAAATAGCGATAAGGTGTATTGTCAACAATACTCGTATATAATTAATGTACTAGTATTGTTGAAAAAAATTAAAAAATCAAGGGTTTGTTATTTTCATATATGTATTTTATTATTGTTGGTGTTTTTTTGTTTTAATGCATTTTGTCAGATATAAAGATTGAGACTTTTGCTTATACTTTTTTTCATTGACATGATAACTAAAACATACTTAAATTAACACTCAATTAATTACACAAGAAAATATACAAAGAAACATACTTAAATTACAAATGTAATACATAATATAATATTATGAATACCAGAAACAGGCGTACACGCACAAACCATTGAATCCTGCTGGGGCAAAACAAAACAGAAATTCAAGATAATGAAAGGAGTTTCAAGTGAAGCACTCGATTCCTATCTATATGAAAGAATGTGGCGAGACCGATGGGGAAAGAATACATAAGATGCATTCAACAACTTGTGTATCAACATCACTGAACAGTGTCAACAGTATCCAGTCTAAACAGTTAATATACTGGAAAGTCCCACTGTGGCCAAACTAAATGGTACAAAAAGAGTCTGAAATTGTTTTGCATCAATTAAAATATCCTTGGGCTTAACTTCCCCTTAATACACTGTATCATAAAAAAAAAGAACATTTATTTCAAAATAAACTACACATTTTTGAGATACACAAAAGAATAAATGTTTTAAGAAATACATATTTTTCAAATTAATACGTTACTTTTGAATATATGCAGTAATAATAACTTTCTACTTAATTTTATATAAATAATACTAGGACAATACTTGTATACAATACTTGTACATTAATTATATACGAGTATTGTTGACAATACTGGTATACAAGTATTGTGGTCGCCAAGTTCAGGTGATCCCCGCTTAGCACCATTCTTTTTTTAAAAGTTTTTAGAAATAGGAAATATTCCTAATTTTATTTGGTGCTTTCGTCTGTTTCGACTCCAATCTAAATTTGATTAGGATTGTCAGTTTTCCTACCGAAGGTCGGTGGTTGTCTCCGTGCACTCCGGCTTCCCCCACCAATAAAAATGTGTCTTTACTTAGAGTAAATTTTGAGGTGAAAATGCAGCCATTTTGGGAAGTTCTCAAACCTCTTTCCCAACTTTGTTTATTTTGGCACCTTCTGGAGGAATGTAAAAGAGCACTGCAAAATCCAGTTAAGGTCCACATGAACCTTAAACATCAATCAATCAATCCAATGTTATTTACAATAATAGATTATGTTTCATCAAAAGAAGTTGAAAAACATTACCGTGTTTACACCAAAAAATATACTCTGAGTACATCTAGGAAAGTTTTAAGGTATGGGTGGACCTAGATCTATAAAAGTTATAAGTATTTTATGTTTCAGAAAATTAAAAACAAACCTGGAATTTGATATCCTTTTTTTTCCAGTCTGCAGAAGATAGCAAAATAAGCAAACACTTGTGGGGAGCTTCTCAAACCTCTTTCCCAACTTTGTTTATTTTGGCACATTCTGCAGGTATGAAAAATAATGTATAGCAAAATCCAGTTAAAGTTTTAATATTCTGAAACTTAAAATGCTTTTAAATTTTATATATCTTCATGTAGGTCCAGCCATGTTGTAAAACTTTTCCAGATGCACAGGTTTGTCTGTACCCAGAGTGATATTTGTGGTGTAAATACAACCATATTTGCTAAAAGATATGATGAACCTCAATAAGCATTTTGGGTGGTTAAATATCATCAGAATTAATCAGTGTATTTCTTATCATGTATTTCTTATATGATTTATATTGTTAAAAGAATTGGGCCAATAATATGAAGGGTGTTTGGTACATTTGTATATCATGTATATACTGTAAGATGTAGTCTTCAATCCTTGCCTTGATGACCCAGTAATCTCTCATGTAAATCATCTCTTGTAAAATGTTAATCTCAATTGTAGTTTCTCCTTTGTACGTAAATATTGTAGATAGAGCTTTAAAAAATAATAAAAAAGAAAAAAATTACTAAAATAAAAAAAAGATGTAGGAAAATTAGACAAGCTAAATATAGTTCAACTTATACATGTTACGTGTTATTGTTTTTTATTCCTTAAAAGTCATTAGGACATTTGGGGTTATTATTTCACTGAAAACTTTATTTTTTTAATTTATCAAGAAAAAAGATAGTAAAGAGTTTAGTTTTCTACTTTGTAGCCCTCCAAAGTTAAGAAGAGAAATACAGATTAGTCCTATAATAAAACATGTTGAGCCACAGATCAGAATACAAACCCCAAACAGACCACAATTTGTTCCTATAGTTAGTCCTAGACAAATCCCAGTTGTCAGTCCTACACCTCAACACAGTATGTATTTCAGTTATTCCATTAGTTTTATTTATAATTTATTCTGAATTGATACATGTTTTAAAAAGGAATTATTGTTTAGAGTCAGCATTGATTTTATAATGATTTTATATATTTCAAATTCTACGAAGGCATTTTATTTTCTTTTTACCAAATGAACATGATGAAATGCATGTTTTTTCATTGAATTGTTATTTTCATATTAACTGTAACTGTATATTTTATAAAATCCAGACAACATGGATTTTTGCACAAACTATGAAAATTTGTATCCATTATCATGATACGGCATAAGCACTTGTATAAATAGAAACATGTTTATGGAACTAATATTTTCGGAATTTTGAAATTGATTGTCTGATTTATGACAGGTTTACCCTGAAGCCATAAATATATATATATATATAAGGTTAAGAGAAATTAAATCCTTCTATTTTTTTGTTTATCAGGTAAACAATGTTAATTTTTAACTGGATACATCTTTCTAAATATTTTTGTTTGTAATGATTCTTTTGTATAATGTATTAAACATGAAAAATTTAAGTACTCTAGAAAATCCCAATTAAATTGATTTTTTACATCTTATTTCAGTGCAGAACAGAAAATATTCTAAGGTGACACTGCAGTCTTCCATGAATGAATCTGAAGAAACAGTGTGTAGCCCTTCAGAGGTACATGGTGAACACTTCACAAGGCAGATACCAGACATGGGCAGCATTGTCAAGCCTAGTAATGAACGCTTCAAAATACATATACCAGTGTTAAATTCTGACAGTTCTTCTAATACAGAAGCATTTGTCAAAACAGAATTTTTACCCACTTGCGGTAAGCAAAATACAATTGAAAAGCTTGTTATTGGTTATAGCACAATTTGCCATTTCAGAATACAAGTACACTGTACATAAGTATATTGGTACTGTAATTTCATTGTTTGTACAAATCCATGTCTTTCTATTTTGCATATAAATTTTAGCTCAAGGTTATAGGTCCTTTCATGGGTAGTTATGAATCAGAACTTATAATGAAAATTAAATCTTATTTCAGATTACAGGAGAAGTACAAGTGTTGATTTAGAAGGTAAAATGGTTGATAGTGCAATAGATAGTGTGATGGGTCTTCCACAAGCCTTTAATGAAGTGGTTGAAATGCAAAAAGGCCAAAGCAGTGAAATACAGAGGCAACAAATGTTACTGAAGACTTTGCAGGTAAAAAGCCTTGTGGAGAATGTTCAAACTTTTTAAATCTAATTTAAAAATTCAAAATTATTAGATAAAACTATATAGTTTTTGGAATTAACCTTTTTATGAGAAATGCATAGCATTATCTCATGATATTGTCAGTGTTTTGTTTTTGTTTTCAGGGAAAATTTAAAGAAGGTATACAGATATAATGTTATTTATAATGTTTCTTGTTGTTTATACATTAGCATGAAAACAATAGTTCATCACACAAGTTCTTCTTTGATTTCCTACCAACTTTCATATGTCTTTAAATTTTGACATAAAATCCATTTGGTTTTTTTTTTGAGAAAACAGACAGATGAACAATTTTGTATATTTTTATTATATTTTTTCTGGAACAAGTACTTCTTTTTTTTGGTCTTCACATCAATAAACTAATATTATTGTGCCCAAAAAAGGATAAAAAGCTTCATCTTTTTTCAGTTAAAAATAAATAATATATTATATTAATTGAAAGGAAATACAATGATTCCCAGTCAAATATAAACCAATATTTCACTATTAAAATAAATCCAGTAATTTCATTCCTCTGACATCATGCTACAACAGATGTTGTCAACAAAGTTGCATCAAAACAAGAATGAAAGTGATGAAAAAATATAGTTTTCTTGCATTTTCTTCTTTATTTACGATAAAAGTCTATGTCGTATAAAGAATAACTAATCCAAAAATTAATACATAAAAAAATGTTCAACTCTGGACCGAACAACTCTGATAATCCACTCATGCACTATGCACACTTGTGAATTATTTTGTTGTTTGGTCACTTATTGAAAAATTTTCCAAATTCAAGCTGTTGGATTTAAATAAAAATAAGAAACTATGATATGATTGCCAATGAGACAACCCTCTGCCACCCTCCGCCAGAGACCAAATGACGTAGATTGTAGCAAATATAGGTCTCGGTACTGCCTTCAGCATTAAGCAAAGTCCATACCACATAGCCAGCTATTAAAGACCTCAAAATGATAAATGTAAAACAATTCAAACAAGAAAACAAACTGCCTGATTTATGTACAGAACAATAAACGATAAACAAATAGGATATACAGCAATTAAGGATAAACAAATATGATAAACAGCAACAAAGGACAACCACTGAATTACAGGCTCCTGACTTAGGACAGACACATACAGAATGGGTGAATAGTGTTAAACATGTTTGTGGGAATGCAAACCCTCCCCCTAAGCATCTTCGCTAGCCAAGAGTTACAATCCAGTCCCCTCCTCTCCACCCTTGGCAGATTAAGATAGAATTTCGGATCCATGATGTAATGACTTCCATTGTTCACAGTTGTAACTGGCTGCATCCAATCAAAAAGCGCCTTTAAGATCATCACGTGTAAATGTAGAAAATGTAAATAAACAATTGCCATGTGCTAATTGTGCAACAAGTCTTTACCCCCATAACATATGAAGATATTTAGAGACAATTTTAAAGTTCTAAACCAACTAATTGAAGTTCCTGGGTATGTTTTTCGCGCAAAGTTGGAGTGTCAACGTATATTTTCGGTTCCTGCTTCACAAAATTTGTAAACACTAGACACAACTATTTTTACCCCTCCACACTAAAGAGAGTTAATATGCTGTTATTGGTCAAGTATGATGTAGTCGGAATGGGCGTGACTTTTATCTACCGATAGATGGAGCAGCATTGTGATCGCAAATGTTGGCTTAATCTGCCAAGGGTGAAGATGCCCCCTAAGCTGTTCTATAATTCTGCAATACAACAAGAAAATTCCATACATGCCATACCTCTTTTGTTTGAATATGACATAAATATATAATATTTATGACTAATGATTCTCCTGTGAATGTTCATATCAATTATTAACTGTTTAAATCATATGTTTTTGTTTGTTATGTTTAATTTTTCATTTTTAAAATAACATTTTCATAGACTCATGTGGGTTAAGAATTAAGTTCAAAATGGAAGAAAATATTTTAAATTAAAACAGAAATGAATATAGTCAAACTAGCTCCAAAATCTGTGAATATTATAGTACAAATTACTGTGATGCATGTGTACAAAAATTTTAATTCAGATTAAATAATGTATTTCACATCAAAGAAAGAAATATTCTTTGAAGTTGACATGTTAATTAGGGCTGCAACCATTATTATGTTAACTTAATGTAACCTTTCAACAATTAAATTCAATATATTTCAAATTTATTAAGATCTCTATTTTTCTCTAGCCTCAACAAAGTCGTGCAGGCAATATTTTGATGTGTCGTCGGTATGCTGATGTACAAGCAACATATTATCTTTATATCTATAAAGATGGCCCCTTACCCTCAGTCATGCACAATTGTGTTTGAAAGTTTTGTATAGTTCACATGTTCAATTCATATTTTAACATTTGCATTACTTTATCAAAATTATATACAGTCTAGACATTTCTCTGTGTGCTAATTTTTTTAAATTTTGGATTAAAATGTATGTTAATATCTTTCTGATATTGATTTGTAAATATATTTTGAATGCTTACATAGATAGTTTAAGTAGTTGGTCTCACCATTTTATTACTGTATAGTTACAGAAAAGAAAGAGGAAGTAACCCAGGAACTTACTGGAGTCAAACATAAGATTTATATTATAGAGGAGCAAAAGAGAACTTGTACCAAGAAATGTAAAGAATTTGATAGTGGTTTGTATTGCATATATCAAATAATCCTGCAACTGGAAGAGGATTGCAAAACATTGACCTCTTTTGTTCCGATTGAAGAGGAAAAAGATCAAAATAAATTCCCTGGAAACAAAAAATTTACTTAATCATGTTAATAGATGGTGATTGATTGCAGGATAAGATGATTTTTGTGTTCTACTTCATGGTGTCTTTGAGATAAGGAAAACCAGGAGTCTAATTGTGTTAGAAAAATTACATAAAAACTGATTTCTTTTTATAGATAACATAAAAGTGTAAGTTTGTCCCTTTTTAAATGGAAAATGTTATTAATAGCACACACTGTGATGTACAGCGCTGGACCACATTTCACTTATAACTACATCTGTATAGAAGTTTGACATATGTGTCTAACATCATTTTAATAAAGCTGTGTATAAATGTTAGTAAGCAATCAATTGTCATTGTATATGTAGGACAACTCACATTTTTCCACCAAAAATGTTAGAGCCATTTATCTCATTGGTGACAATAGAATGATGACAGCTTAGGTGATCATGTTTGATGGATGTTGCTTTTTAGGGTTACTGCCTTATTGCATTTTAACAATTATATCTTTTTATTCATCATAATCATCAAGATGTGATCAGAACATTTTGTTTTACAGAAATTAAACAGTTAGTTACAGAATCTGAAAAAGAAAGAAATTGTATTAATGATTTAAAGAGAGATATAGAAGAAAATAATAGGTAAAGAATTTGAGGGTGTAGTTATTTTGTATGTCTAGAATAATTCCTCTTAAACAAGGAAAAATTAGAAAAAAAAACCAGAATATGAAAAATACCTAGTACTAAAACACTAATAGCATGGCATGATAACCTCTCATAGTTTATTATATACTACATTTGATACTACATGTATTAATGAGACCTAACAGGTGAAACACTCAGGTTCTGTTTTGAATAATTTGATCAATGTTATATCTTAAAAAATTTATGTGAATATAAACTCCCAATTCAGGAAAAATAAAATAAAAATCGATATTTCCGGAAATGTTTCCGTCATCGATTTAGGCAACTATAATTTTTCATAGTTTGTCGTTAAAACGTTTTAAAATCTGGATAAGAATGCTGTCAACGATTTCACTTTATTAGCAATGATTAAATTATGTCAACATGTGGCCTAAATGAAATGATGTTATTAGAGTATTTGATCTCATAAAAGCAGATCGCCCAGCAGGTTGATAAAAAGATGCTTTTTTTTCAAAATGGGTGTCATCAAGGCAGACATCGACAGAGAGCAAAATTTTGATATAACATTGATGAATAAATGTTAATGGGCGCCGATCTCGTAAAAGGAGATCGGACAGCAGAGCCGGTTATATAATATGATGAAAACTTTGTAAAAGAAATTATTTTATATTTTGTCAGGCTCTATTTCCACAAAAGTCATAAGTTTGAGCGTTTTTGAAAATACATGTGGATGATAGATCATTCATGAAATTATTAATACGATGTCGACATTATGGAACTGTTTCAAAAGTTGTGAAGATGATCAAAATAATATTAAAATACAATGGTTCAATGCTTTAATTTCCTGTTTCTTAGAGTGACACCAAAAGTTAAACTATGGCAACGTTCTACATATTAAACAGCAAGCAAAAATCACAAAATATCTTATCAATTATAAAGTATATAAACTTTCGTAATTGCTTTTCTGAATTCGACAATTGGCCAGTTCAATTTGAAATCACTTTGAATCAAGGTAAATTTATAAAAATGATCTGTTGTTGAAAAAAATACTCAAATGGGTGATTTTTTTCAGTGGTTTATGTTAGCTGATATATATATTATGGTAAAAGGCCTAGGTTACCATAGCTACATTGTAAGATGCAAGCCTACAAAAGATGGTGCATCATGTGCAATGATCTTTTAATGTAACAACTTCCCTAGTCTCAATCAAATAACTGTCAAGCAATCTGGTTATCACATATGATATATACATCATATTCAGTAGCCCATCCAGAATTATTCAAAATGTTACAACTTCTGACATCAGTATACAGATGAAACATTTGTGAAACTTAATACACATTTTCTGTTTTTACAGGAAATCATCTTAGATTTTATGCATAAAAAATTCCCAATTGGGATAAAAATTCCCAATTTGATGGTCAAGGGACCCATTTGAAAACAGCTGGAATCATCCCTGAGAACTTTGGTACTCACTAGTACATCAAAATAAATGAGAAAATTTTGAGTAGGTTTTTATTATTTTGTACGTTATTGATCAATAAGTGTTTAAGTATTGTTGCTATCCATTACCAACCATGCTACCATCCTGTAGTACAGATCTTATAATAGTATGCTATATGAGAATTTTATAAATGTCAGTGTACTTTCTTCTACAAATACAGCATTAAACTGCAAGAATGATAATTTGCTTATTATAGACAATATGCCAAGTACAAAGAAATGATAACTAAACATAAATTGGTGGTGGCAGAGTTTGAAGATAATCTTGAGGTACACAAAGAACTCAGGCAAATCAAAGAAGAAATTAAGGAACTAGAATATGAATGTAAGTGTAAATGATTACTGAGAATAAGTATCTTCAAATGTTTGATGCAAGTGTAGACTTGATACCTTAGAATAAAACCTTTGTTGTGTTGGTGGTTTTATTTTAGATTTGGAAGAAACTCTAGTTGACCCACCAAGAATTTAGAAACAAAAAACATATTTTTATGATAAATCATACCACGTCTTATTTTTGTTGAGCCTGCAATATTTTGTCAAGGAAGTGAGGCATAGCAATCCTATATTCCATCGAGGTCTGCAACATTTAGTATAAAAGAAAGGAGATGTGATATGATTGCCAATGAGACAGTTATCCACCAGAGTTTTTAAAAATGACGAAGATATAATTAGGTTTAGTCTAGGGTTAAAGATTTTTAGACATCAAAAACTATATCAAACCTCATAGAATTTTATGAAACTCTGGCAAGAGTTTTTTTTATGCCTCGCCTAGGGGCATTATGTTTTTCGACCTGTGAGTCTGTTCGTTAATCCGTCCGTTCATTTGTTCGTTCGCCCGTCTGTCCCGCTTCAGGTTAAAGTTTTTGGTTAAGGTAGTTTTTGATGAAGTTAGAAATACAATCAACTTGAAACTTAGTACACATCTTCCCTATGATATGATCTTTCTAATTTTAATGCCAAATTAGAGTTTTGATCCCAATTTCAAGGTCCACTGAACATAGAAAATGATAGTGCTAGTGGGGCATCCGTGTACTATGGACACATTCTTGTTTATAATTAAGGTAACTGGTATGTCTAAATGGTTGACGATAGATTTTTCTTAAACTTCTGCTAAAGACTTTTGGGTTAATGTACTTTCAAATTTCAATATAAAAGCTGGGGGTCACAGACCTTGTTTTCCGTTAAAATACATTGAAGTTAACGAAATCACAGTTAGTTTATATGATTAATATAGTGCAACTTTATTTTTTCTAAAGAGGAAACATTAAACTATAGAATTGGTTAAAATTCAAGGAGAGAATTGCTTTTCAGAAATACTGCCAAAATATCAAATAAAAATAGGGGTCACAGCTCATATTTTCTTGAAAAATCAAAAAACACAAATTGTCCTATCAAATTCAATATAATTATCTGCCCTTGATTAAACAAAAAAATCTGAAATTTTGAATACACTTAATGACACATTATTTTTATACTTTAATCTATTAATTTCAATATTTAGATGTTTCTTTTGATAAATGGACTTTTTGTTTTGCATTTAACATTTAGATACAGACTGGGGTTAAAGTTTTTCAGACATCAATAACTTTGTCAAACCATCACTGCATTCTACAAAACATAGACAGAAACTTTTTATGATAAAAAGCCATCCAAGCAAATATTGGAAAATATTTGTTTTCATTTTTCTATATCTTACTAATAAAAGGACTTAGTTTTTTTGCAGTTAACATTAATATTCAGTGTAGGGTTAAACATTTATTGACACCAATAACTTGATCAGACCTTCTTGGAATTTGATGAAAATGTTTTGAAAGGATTGAATTGCTTTTAAATGAATTTACAAAATATTTACAAATTATCTGTAGCTGTAAAAAGGGAGAGGAACAAATGTGATACAGAGAAATTATTATCTGGTCAAATAGAAAACAAAATAAAAGAACACATTGTAAGAGTTCAGAATGATGTAGAACAGTTAAAACGTTTACTTCAGGAAACAAGAGAACAGGTAAGAATATAGACTTTTATTTGCAAACATTTTATTTCATCGTATGATGCCAGCCAATTAGCAATGTTTGTCTAGGTATAATTTAATTCTCACCAGAATGACTTACAAAAAGAAATTAGAATTTGTAATGGATTTTGACCTCAGAGCATAAAAGAAGGAACTGTAACGCTCTATATATAGATTTCACCATTTTCTCTTCAAAAGTCAAATGAAATCACTTCCATTTCATGCTACAGCTACATATAATAGTAGTGATAAATTAAGAGAGTTAGGAGTATACAGGATTCTCTATGAAGAATTATAATTTTCATTTTTTTGCCAAAGATGAGGCTACATAGACTGCCAAATCGCTGGTTCGAGGAGAACTTGAGTCAATTTATATATTCACCCATTTAGCAAAATTTTAATTATGTTAAGGGGTCAATAATTTAAAGTGCATTGATGTTCCACCATTTATTTCATTTCAAGATTCAAAATGAGAAAGAAAAGCAAAGTCAGGCACAGGTTTCCTTAAATGTTCTTCATGTAAGTATTCTGCCTTAGCAAAGTGTGGTGCTTATATAATTATAATTGATTTCAATTTATTTTGTTTTGAACAGTAACTCAGCACACAATAAAAACAGGAAACTGAGAAAAGACATATAAAAGAAAACAAAGATCTTTAATATGCAAAATATAAATGTCAATGCTATATGTCAATCTCAGTCCCAAATCAAGACTATTTGTGAGTTTGAAAACGACCACCAAAATTGTTACCTAAGTCTTTAAAGGGAAAATGATACTTAGATACAAACAAAAACTATCACCAACAAGGGTCCTAAACTGTAACAGACACATTACAATTGGCAGGTTGAAAAGTCACTTGGTATATACTGCTGCTAGAGGACTGTTAATAGTCCATGCTTCAACACTGACATGATATATAACATACATTTCTTAAATTTTACATTAATACATTTATTACTAAGAAACTAATGTTCAAACTCCCTACGTCAAAGATGATCTTAATAAATAGTTTTGGGTACACTTTTTATGACTCTTTAAGTAATATAGTTCTTCAAGTACTTATGGGTGCTATAAATAGTTTCATATAAAATACTATGAAATATTCCGCAAATAGAAATATCTTTATTTGTAATGATGTTCTGGTTCATTTGCTCAATAGATTTTCTCTTGTTTTATTTGTAGAAAAAGAACCAAGCACAGTTGACAAGACTTAAGAAACAAGTTAAGGCTGCACAACAAAGTAGTCGACAGTGGCATGATCAGATTTCTCTTCTCCAGAAAACAATAGCTGAATTAAACAATAGACTGGGACAATAGTTATATTTCTTATCTTACAATGTCATTGTGAAGTAAAAAAAGATGAAATAGTCATGTGTCTTATCTTACAATGTCATCGTGAAGTAAAACAAAGATGAAATAGTCATGTGTCTTATCTTACAATGTCATCGTGAAGCAAAATAAAGATGAAATAGTCATGTATCTGATTGTCTCGCTTGACGGAGTCAAAAAGTAACAAAAGTATGCTATTTCCGGCGTCGGCCACGATGACGACAACGACGGCGGCAGCGGCGTCAACAATGTATTAGTTTATGATTAGGTCTAGTTTGTGGTGAACCACAAGTTGTAGGTCAATCATATTTGGTATACAGTTGTACTAGCATTGGCACATCTCATTTCCTTGGAGATTATTTGGCCCTGCCCCCTCAGTCATTGTCTATTGACTTTTAAACTTTTGCTTATTTTACATGTATTAGTTTGTGATTAGGTCAGTTTATGAGGAACCATTAGTGGTAGGTCAATGATATTTGGTATGCAGTTGTATAAGCATGGCATATCTCATTTCCATGGAGATTATTAAGCTCAGCCCCCTTAGTCATGGTCTATTGACTTTGAAAATGTTGCTTAGTTACCATGTATTAGTTTGTGATTAGATCAGTTTAAGATGAACTGCTAATGGTAGGTCAATGATATTTGGTATGCAAATTTATTGGCATTTGTAAGTATCGTTTCCATGGAGATTATATAGCTCCACCCCCTCTTCATGGTTCATTGACTTTGAAACTTTTACATAGTTTACAAGTTAATGTGAGTGTTTAGGTTTGTTTAAAGAGAACAACTTATAATAGGTCAATGCTATTTGGTATGCAGTTGAATTAGCATTGGCACATCTCATTTACATGGAGGTGGTTTAGCCATGTACCTCAGTCATGGTTCATTGACCTTGAATATTAGCCTAACTTGTTAAGTATTGCCATTTTAATTTCAACATTTGCATAATCAAAATTACAAAAAAGCGAGAGATATCTCTGTGATAACAGTTTATCTTACAATGTCATTGTGAAGTAAAACAAAGATGAAATAGTCATGTGTCTTATCTTGCAGTGCCATTGTGACAAAATAGTCATGTGTCTTATCTTGCAGTGCCATTGTGACAAAATAGTCATGTGTCTTATCTTGCAGTGCCATTGTGAAGTAAAATAAAGATGAAATAGTCATGTGTCTTATCTTGCAGTGCCATTGTGAAGTAAAATAAAGACGAAATAGTCATGTGTCTTATCTTGCAGTGTCATTGTACAGTAAAAGAAAGATGAAATAGTCATGTGTCTTATCTTGCAGTGCCATTGTAAAGTAAAACAAAGATGCAATAGTCATGTGTCTTATCTTGCAGTGCCATTGTGAAATAAAATAAAGAAGAAATAGTCATGTGTCTTGCAGTGCCATTGTGAAGTAAAACAAAGACGAAATAGTCATGTGTCTTATCTTACAATATCATCGTGAAGTAAAATAAATGAAATAGTTATGTGTCTTATCTTGCAGTGCCATTGTTAATTAAAACAAAGACGAAATAGTCATGTGTCTTATCTTACAATGTCATCTTGAAGCAAATCAAAGATGAAATAAGAATTTCTGATAGAATCATCCTTGGTAGAAATGAAAATCAAAAATATTTTCTGATGCCAAAACTTTGGTGAAAACACAAATTGAATTTCGATAGAAAATACCATTTTATGGTGATAAAGCAGAATGATATTACCTATTGATTATAAGATCACATTTATTTATAT
Organism: Mytilus coruscus; assembly: GCA_017311375.1. Classification (NCBI taxonomy): domain Eukaryota; kingdom Metazoa; phylum Mollusca; class Bivalvia; order Mytilida; family Mytilidae; genus Mytilus; species Mytilus coruscus. The sequence goes on along the minus strand of CM029601.1, from coordinate 3,411,206 downwards.
GACTAAATAAATAATATAATACTTTTTGTCAGTTGTTGTTTTGGAAATAGATATCATTTTTTAACACACATTTATTTATTAGTTGAAATTGGGAATTGAACTAGCTTTCAGCAACTTTGGGTACTCTTAGATAGTATTTTATGTCTCTTGCCTTTTCTATTATCTTTTGTGCTTAGTACAGATCTGATGAGTTAAGGTCTTTCCAACTGAATTTTACAGTTTATTTTCATGTTGTGTCGGCACACCACTGTTCCTGGTTTGGGGAGGGTTGAGGAGCGCTCTCATACATGTTAATGTGCCTGTCCAAAGCCAATAGTCTGATTCCAGTAGTTGTTTGCCATTATTGTTTTATGTTATTGTTGTATTATAAATCAGGCTATTGTTTCTTACTATTTGACATGTGTTTTCCTCGTTATTGGAGGCTGATCAGTGACCTGTGATTGTTCACATATTTGTCCTTTAGTCTTTGTTAGATAGTTGCCTCAAGGGCAATCATACCACATCATACCACATCTCATGATCTTTATATTGTTGTCTGTTGTAAGATGTTTTGTGTCAATTTCTGATGTGTTTACTGTACTTATACGTTAAGAAGGTCATCTTTGTCTGTATTTAAGACCAATAATGCAAGTCATAAATCAGAGGTTTGAAAATAATATTCACAAACAATCAAGCAAATGTTTCGTGATTATTATCTTTTAGGATTGAGGAAGCATTCTATAAACTTTGTGGCATCAAGGTCAAAGATCATAGTCATGGTTGTTATTTTAGACACTTCATTTAATCAATCTTTCAGACTTTATTGAACTAGAGGTTACTTGGGTTGAGGAAGACACCTATTTGCCTTTAGATCATTTAAAGTTCAAGGCCTCATCATGTATATATATATATATACTTTTTTTTCTCACAGAAGAGTACCAGCATTTTGCCATATGGATAAATTCATATGGTGTGTTGAACAATTTTTGACTTAGATGTTAATTTCTATATTTTTAGAGCAAAACATTTTTAGGGCATGCAATATACATCTATTTACTTTGGCTTGTAAAATTTTACCAATGTGTTTCATTACAGGGTGTGTTTGACTTTCCTCTGACTTATTGATCTTGAATGAAGGAGATCTTTTTTAGTGGGCCACTATAAAAACGTTTCTACAGGTAATCATCATATGCAATCTCTGCCCTAAACTTAGACTCTAGAAAAACAGTCTTCAAATATGTTACTTAGATAATTAGTCTGTATTATATGTTTTTTTAATTTGCCAAAATAAAGAAGAAACAGAATTATCATTTTGTTGGAGAACTGCTATATGATATTGTATGTAGTCATATTAGCATTGGCACATCTCATTTCCATGGGAATTTTTTGGCCCTACTGTTCAGTCATGGTCATTTGACCATGAAACTTTTACACAGTTTGCCATGTTTAGATTTAGTATTTAGGCAAATTTATCTTTATTTGAATATTGCTGCAAGTAAACTTTCTTACAAAATTTTGTGAAATATATGATAACAAAGAATGGCTTCCACATTTTCTCTCCTAATTTTTTTGAACAAACCCAATGTTTTCACTTAAGGGAAATAACTCCTAATTTTAAACCGGTGTTATGAATATGTTTTGCCTTGCAATTGAAATTTGAATAAAGAATTCAGGTCTCAACAGTATTATTATTTCTCATAGTGACTTTATGATTTTTGTAAGGACTACTCATACTCCAGAAAAGTGCACTATTTTGTTGCCATTAGTTGGTATGCCTCCTTTATAGAAATGAAAAGCATACTATCAAACCATAGCATACAATGTGTTTTTAACGAATGAACATTTTGAATACAATTATATTCTGAAAACCAGTCATTTTTATTTGTAAGAGTAATTTTTAAGTACTTCTGTATCTGTGTTTAAATCGATTATTCAATGCCAAATGATATAAACAACTTTTCAAATTACTAACGTAGTTAATTTTTATGTTAAAGGTGCTTGATGGATTTCAGGATGCTTCCTTTTTTCAACTTTCTTGCTCAGTTGGCAATAATTAGTTCTACATGCACACAAACATAATAGTATAAGAAGCATTATGTACAGGAACAAATTTCATATGTAGTCGACCAATTTAATTGTGTGTATTTTGTTGTTTGGCATTTTTAATACAAATTATTTCTAGCATTGTACGTATCATGAGGAACATTGCAGCTGCCACTTATGGAGCATGAACTGCCTACCCTTCTGCAATTGAGTTCTGATAAGGTTTTTGGGGAAATATGGCTTTCAAGTCATCTAATACCTATACTATTGACCAAAGGTTAATTTCTGCTTTACAAGACTCCCAATTCAACCATTTTGAAATAATACAAATGAGTAAATTTGCATTAAACAACTATCCGGTATGTTTTTCTCAAAATCCTCATTTGCTTGTATTATCTGTAATATCAATAGTTTCCTTTAACATCATCAAATTTTTCACAGTGATTGGAGATGTGCACCTCCTATTTTTAGACAAGTTTGAGTTTTTTTTTACAGGTTTACCATGTTAGGAGATTGGTATTTTTATGTCATTGAATGCTATAGAGGATACATAGTATGTTTCAAACGTGGCTGCAGCAGCTGTCCTTCAACATAATTCATATGTTGCACACAGACTGAAGATGTGCATTTCCTATACACATAGTCTCGCTCCTGTTGGATTTCATGCCAGTCCGTTATGTTCTCCCTTTTTTGCCTTGATATGTATCTTAATGAATTTATGAGATTTGAACATCGGCAAACTACTGTTGCCTCAAATTGGACACATCGATTTTTTTAAAGTTTATCTGTGAGTGGAACATCAATCATCGCGGTCATTAAATGCTCTCAGGGTACCCTAGTTTTTGACATCCGTTACTCAAACAGTTTTCTTAACTATAGTTATTCAAACATTATTTTGCATTTGGGACCTGAAATTCCCATACCAGGTTTCATTGCTTAAAAAGAAAAAAAAGTATTTTCCTTTTTCATGAAAGCTACCACATTCCTGCATTTTTGATTGGTTGGGCGAAATTCTTCCACTTTCAACTTTTTTAATCTTTATGGCGCTGTGGACTGTTTTTCAAAGAAGCACCAGACGATACCAATAATGGTCTTGTTATTACTGTTTCACGTCAAATAATATTGTTTTCAACTGAAAAAAATCACACTTTTGAATGCTTGTGTAACAAATATGAAATTGATAAAAATACATTTGAGTTAATAGACTTATACACCTACGTCTATATCGCTCAATAAGGAGTTGAAGAGCATTAAAAACCAAAATTACGAAAAGTTGTGCCAAACACAGATAAGGAAATCTATTTCTGGAGGGGAAACAACTCTTAGTGTTTCGAAAAAAAAAAAAAAAAAATTATAAACAGTAAATTTACAGAAAATGACGAGCAACTGAAAAAAGTAAAATCAAGTTTACATTCGGTGCAATTTGCCGACGGATATGTTCCAATCGTAACCAGAATCCCGTTCTCCTTTTCCCTAATGTTACTTACCGAATTAGACTTATCACCGGGTTTAGACTTATATGAGCAACACGATGGGTGCCACATGTGAAGCAGGATCTGCTTACCCTTCCTGAGCACATGAGATCATTATCGGTTTTTGGTGGGGTTCGTTTTGCTCAGTCTTTAGTTTTTCTATGTTGTGTTTTATATACTGTTGTTTGTCTGTTGGTCTTTTTCTTCTTTTGTCATGTCGTTGTCAGTTTATATTCGACTTATGAGTTTGAATATTCCTTTGGTATCTTTCGCCTCTCTTATCAAATGTGTCCACCAGAAGAGGATTATCAATGGCGAAGTCGAACACGTTGTTCAAGCCCCTTGGTCTGGAATAATTATGTGAATAATATAAATTTACACGAGACTACCACTTTGTAGATTTAAGTATAACAGCCATACCAAATGTTATCACCTTTATTTACAATGTGCAGCACAAGTTCTACACACTAACTTGAAATCGTTCCTCTTTATTGTTTAGGATGAGTATATTACAATAACCTGATGTCATCCCCTTTGTAAATAGATGAAGTACACAACGACTCAGGGTCGTTTTCTTTTCGATAGCTGGTATAGGATGTTATCCTCTATGTTTAGCATGTGCAGGACGATTTCAGCAAAATAGCCTGAGATTCCCCCTTTGTTGTTTGGAATGAAAATAACAGATGGGGTCATCTTCAGCAAAATAGCCTGAGATTCCCCCTTTGTTGATTGGAATGAAAATAACAAATGGGGTCATCTTCAGAAAATAGCCTGAGATTCCCCCTTTGTTGTTTGGAATGAAAATAACAGATGGGGTCATCTTCAGCAAAATAGCCTGAGATTCCCCCTTTGTTGTTTGAAATGAAAATAACAGATGGGGTCATCTTCAGCAAAATAGCCTGAGATTCCCCCTATGTTGTTTGGAATGAAAATAACAGATGGGGTCATCTTTCTTAGCTAGGAAACAAAATCTTGGTTGTACATTAATGTTTTACACAATGAGCCTAGGTATAACCCCTGTTGAACAGCATGATATTCCCATTTGTATAAGGATGTCTTCATTTAGACCAGAGTAGTTTGTTGAACAGCATGATATTCCCATTTGTATAAGGATGTCTTCATTTAGACCAGAGTAGTTTGCCTGCTTACTCATACATCGATTAAGGTAACAAACACACGATAAGGGATTCGCATGAACTCTAAAAGGAACAATAACGGGTGTGTTGACAGGGTAAACGCAATCAACATTTACATATTGATGTATAACACAATGACCTGAGGTCGTCCCTTTGAAATGAAAATTATAACACAATGACTCGATTTAGAGCATCCTCTTTTGTTACGTGTGAGAAAAGGATTAAGAGTGTACGTAATGAAAAAGTAATGTTAATTTTGGAACTAAAATATTGTGAATACAAACTGAGAAGATAATAATAATCATGTTGTAGTGACGAATGTGGTGTTAATATTAACAAATTGCATGAAAATACACGTTTGCTTCCGCTGCATTGAAAATGTAACTCCGGCAGACCGTTTGAGTCTATGAATAATGAATATTAAACTGTGACATAATAATTACTGTTACAACTGTCACGGGCTCCAACTGTACTACTGCGACAAGTATATTTATGTTCGAGTCGTTGATTATCGGTATCTATGGATGTTCGGTTTTCATTGTTAAAAAAAAGTTTACACTTTATGTGACGGTTTGAATTACACTAGTTTTTTTCAATGCAGATATTGTTTAGAGAATGGATAAACGTTCGTGCTAATATGATTCATGCTGATTGTTTTCAACCCAAGAAGAGGTGTATATAAATAGTATGATGAATAAACAACGCAAAAAGCTAACTGAATGTAAAGATCAACGGAAAAGGACAGATAAAAGTTTTTACAAAAATACCGAACTCAAACTGAAAGGTAAATTCTAAAAGGATAAGTGCATCAAAACTGACAAAATCAAAATTTGACTTTATCAACCAATGGAACGAGTGAAAACAACAGTCATTTTCTTGACTTACATGGATAATTTAAATTTTATTTTAAATTTTATTTCAAATTTTATTTTAAATTATTTTGTCATAGCATGACTATGTTCCTTTTACTTTCTATGTGCGGTAAAGATTTATTTACTTACAAAGTTAATATTCTTTAGAGCAAGTATTATTCATTGTTTATATAGATGTCCACACAATTCATCTAGATTTAGCATAATTTACAGTATCTAAACCAAATATGTAACCTTCATTTCATTTCATTCCACGCTATGATGGTTGAGCATGGCTATCTTTATCTACTTCGGTACTGACATGATTTATAACAAACTTTTCTAAATTTGTCCGTTTATAAATTTTGAAATTATAAAGAAACTAAGGTTTCAACTCCCTCAGGCAAAGTTGACCTTAGATGAATTTGGCTATTTGTTTTAGGTATTTTTGTCATATAGCTCTTCAACTGTTTCGGTACTTGTATATCCCTCGGTTTTCAAATGTTTGGCATTGAGCGTTCCTGATGAAGGTAAATCCAGAAAAGCGCTTCGGACGCATGGAATTATTTAACGTGTTGTTTCCGATTTTCCAGAACAACAAAAATAGAAAAGAAAAGATATGGGGTATCCATCGATGACACAAAATCAGTAAATGCACAAAAATGTCTGATTCAGTGTAAATTTCTGTTATTGCACAATTTCAAGCAGTATGGTTAATCTCCTCGTGTCTTGTTATTGTTAGTTACATCAGTGTTAGAGTTATCCTATTTACAGGTACCTGCAAAAGATTGCAAAATCAAATTACTTTCAGATAAACTGAATACGTACAAATTATTTAAGTGATAAATTGTGCTAAATGTGAATGATAATTTATACTTTCTATGGCTGTCAACACAAGTTATAAAGCTTAATAGTCTATAATAAACGAACATTTTATGCAGAGCAGTACAGCAATTGACATTGTATTAAAATCAATATGCTCTACGTGTAAAAGTTTAAAAGACAAATCATAACTTTTTTATAAGTCATCAACTCTGAGAGAAATTGTTTTGATAGCGTAGCCCAGTTTTATAATATATATGGTTGTCGTTATAAATATCTCCATAACTGGATATACAAGCGAACAACGAGTAATATATAGTGCACTTATTGTACTTTTTTTTCCATGATGATATATATCACAAAGAATGACATCAACAATATATAACTCTTTGTTGATTCTTAAAAAGGACGTAATGAGATAAAGGTCTGTCAACGTTTCATTCGTTGAAAATGTCTGTACTGAGGAACATCCAACACAACTAATCATATTACACTGGTCACTTAAGAATCCGGTACCACTAATACGTAAATCCATGTAACGATTTCAAAAGTAGTTTGAATTGTAGTTCAAAGTAACAAATTATCGATTTTCAAATCCGAGTAATTATAAATCAGTTATTTCAATGCCTAAATGTAACAAAGGAATCAAATTGTCAGACATTGGAACACAAATACAGTAATAGTTTGATCATCAATTCCAAATGTTGGGGAGGTTGGGAAGAATCGTGAATACTCACAAATTACTTAGAGATGAAAGTTTTTATAGCAATGAATGTTTTCGATATCCAAAAGTAAATTGATAGGGTACATTGGTTAAGAAACATTCGCCTAGCCTTCTTATTAACGTTGGGACTGAAAAATAATTCTGAAATTTACATTAGTCACTATCGTAAAAATATTGTTTAAAATATTTTTGTCTGGCTAAATGTTGTTGACAGGGGTAGATACCCCATTTTGTATAATGGTCATCTCTTTCTTCATATTGCCGATGCATAATCTCACATCTCATGCATTTACAATTGTCTCGCCATTTTTTCCTTCGACTGCGACGTCCAATACGGTCATTTTCTAATCTGCAACGTGTCTGTCGAGAATTGTGACCCGAAAGTGTTTCATTTTCTAAAATAGTTCCAATTGTATTTTTTGAGAATCGTTGTGTAACATCTCCAGAAGTAGGGAATTCCCCAGTAATGTCAAATTGATAAATACCCGATTGTTCTAATGGTTGACCTTCTTTGTCCTCATTTTCTACTTTGTCTGGTTTCCGATTTAAAAGTGTTTTCTTTTGAGCTATTCGTTCATATCGGTGCTTTGAAGAATTATTGCTTGGTTTGTTAACTTCATTATCAACATCTGCCACATTAGGTAATGACTTTGACAATGTACCATTCAGTAATTTGGTGTCGGATAAAATACTTTCTGTTTCCTGAAATAATATGCTATGCGTTAGGTCTTGTATTTATGTATACATTCTTTTTGTTCACTTAAATTTTATTCTTAATAGATACTCATGTTTCGATATACGGCGGTTATATATACCATAAGTAAATCTTTTTAACTGAAACGAACATTTTGATCTAAACCAATCTTAAAAGTATAATTATTATGTCATGCTCAAACTTTCTGTCAATTTCATAAATATCAACTGCGGCAAATTCAGTACTGGTCAGACACATCGCTTGTAATCAGTCTTAGTTTTGGTGGCTCGCAATTGCTGCTATTTACCTGTCAAATTCATAAATCAATTCGGAGGACATCAAGTTAACAAATAAAGGCTAAAGGAACTGCAAAAACAATAAATATTAATTCGACTGAAAACAGCTTACAAGTACTGGATTGACTACAAGCAAAATGTCTGTAGAGTATTAAATTTACCGAAAGTATAGTATTATCTGTAATATAACTTGTTATACCCTTTAACAAGACTGGATATTTTTGGATTCAGATATTTGGGAATAAAGTGTTCGTTTAAGATTAAAATTCGTTAAACTAATACAATAATCAAAAACGGTTGGATGGGGCATTCACACTAAATAATCGATAGTTAGATATCTTAATCTTCTATTAACGTTGTTAGTAAATGCGCAGGAAAGCGCTCCTACAATGAATGGAAAGCGATCCTACAATGAATGGGTAGCGCCCCTACAATGAATGGAAATTACCAAATGCAATTCTACTTTATTCAAATCAAAACAATTATGTAAGATTTGTTATTGATTTGTATAATCAGTGAACATCAAAACATCATGTTTAATTCGAACTCTTTGCACATTAAAATGTATTGCTGCTCTGAAAATAAATGTTGACAATTGACAGTCATAATTATAAGCGATTAATCATAGACTAAACTAGAGCAATATCGTAGTAATTTACAATTGTCTTAATCTATTTTCCAAAGATTAAAACCAACTTACGATTTGGTAAATGAGAAAACGGGAAAATGTAAATGATTTAAACAGGCTGAAAATTAGAGGAAAATGCTCAGCCGCAAAGTTGTACATTTAGTTTCTCTAAACAAACAGGAAATTTGAAAATTAAAACTCTGTTCAAAACATGTTGACAATCACTCAAATAACAATGACATTAAGCGTGAAGAAATGATTAAATCAATTCATCAGTAAAAGAGAGGCGAATAATACCAACGGGACATTCAAATTCATAAGTCGAAAATAAACGGACATCACCATGGCTGAAAAAAAAGACAAACTGACAAACAACAGTACACAAAACACAACATAGAAAACCAAAGACTGAGCAACACGAACCCCACAAATGCACTTCTATTGCAGGTTTCCATATGTATGTAGAAAAGAAAATACACTTTGGACAAATTGAAATGAAGATAAAATTTCTGTGAAAAGACTATTTGAAAATAAAGATACATAGAATTTTCGTTAGAGTAGTATCATTGTTTCACTACATTGTAAATGTACACAACAAAATATTGATAAGAAATTATTTTGATAAATATGAATAAGATGCTCAGCATAAAGTATTTTGCCAAACCAGATATGTTGGAGTCAAAATGCTGGATTATAAAAAGCAGATTAGGAAAGTCAGCAAAAGATAACGAAAATAATTTGTCTCTTGCTTAAGGATATATGAGAGTAAACTATACTAAATAGAAAATTTCAAAAGGCAAATCATCATGAGAGATGAAACAACTAATTATTATAGGGTCCCATTGATTTACTTTTGTAAATTCTTATTTAATAATTTGTTTCGTTGTGTGAGGAAAATAATCATTTTTAGTTGCAAAAGCAAATTAAAAATAAGATTATGACTGAGGCTACATAATCATGTTGAATAAGTCATTGAAATATGTTAATTTTTCTCCTTAAAAATGATAATGTGGATCAAAAAGACAAAAAAATAAATTACTTTGGATCATAAGTGGCACATTGTTTTAAAATCATTTAAATTTAAAATAAATTTAATTTTGTTACATAACTATATATATATTCTTTAACTTGAAATGCTAGTTGGTTTAATTAGTACTAAGAAATACCATTGTACTTTCTAATAAAATAGTTGATGTTTTTTATTCGGCAGATTATCAAAGCCCAACCTTGTATAAAGCCTATACCATGTGCTACCTACAAGTATAAATATTGACCAATTGCACATTTTACCCCTGTTTTATTCTCAAAAAGAGTTATGATTAGATGCAGAAGAAATTTTCAAAAGTTATACTGATTTTGTACAATATAAAAGCTTTTTTTGTCTTCTATAATCTCTCAAATATTTCACTACTGAAAACAGTGAAAACGATATATATGCATTAAGCCAATATTTCATACAAATCGAGTAAAACGTATACCGATTTTCCAACTGGACTATACCGCCATCTCGTATAATGTATCAGCACCTATATAATAAATCATTTAACAAAATCATTTTTTTTATAAAATTAAGATTGAATTGACAAAGTGTCGACACAATCGTAAATAAGGTCACTGATTTAATGCAATAAAAATTGTAATCATATTAAATCATAAAAACTCGTATTTCGAATGATTAAAATAGAAACAATAAACAAACAAAATGGAGTTCTCCAAATAATTAAATCAGCTCAATAACCCAGCTATTCTATACAATAGAAGGATTAATGCTTATAAAAATAACTAGATTATGATTTAATCTCCACTCAAATAATACCATTTCCATATAGACCATTAAATATTATTGACTTCATCCTAGTTCTTACCTTTCTTCTTTTAAAATACATTAAGCTTTTCATTGAACAAATGTCATAATTAATCGTATGTTTAGTTGGTATCATTTTGTTTTCTAAATTAAACTGGTTATTTCCGAATGCAGTTGTACATATGTCGATGCATTTGTAATCACTTCTTTCAGATCTTTTTCTGACAAATATTTAAAGAAGATAATGAAGTGTTAAATACCTGTACTCCGACTTTCTTAGATCCTGTTTCTTTGTTACTTTTTGTAGTATATATTGAACCATTTGCTATGCTGCCATTAGATATGGAAGGCAGTTTCATACTCTCCAGTGTCAATGATCTTGTTATACCAAGATGAGCTTTAGTGTTCTGTCTCTGTAAATAAATGTTCACATATAAGACTGATGTATTATATGCAAGACCAAGAAATGCTTCGTCAGTACAGCACTAACTTTAAATTGATGTATACATACTACCTGACCAAGTTCAAGACTACCCTATCAAAAGTTTAAGGAACAGAAGAAAGCCTATACAGAAGAAAAAGTAGGATAGACCTAGATAGAAAAGGTATTTTCATCCTTGACTATCAAGGAGAGAGGCGGAAGATACCAAAGGGATATTCAAATTCATAAGTCGAAAACAAACTGACAACGCCATGGTAAAAAAATGAAAAAGACCAAAAGAAAAACAACGGTCATTCCACTAAACACAATAGAGAAAACTAAAGACTGAAGAACACGAACCCCAGGTTTGATCGTCCAGAATTCAGAAAGCGCCTCGGACGTAAGGAAATTGATTCGGACGCACGAAATTAACAAAGTGATATCTCAATTTAACAGCAATAGGTCGATACAATTGATACTTCTAGTCATGACGGTATCAACAGTTCAGTAGTCAATGCTTCGGCACGGACATGATTTTGAATAGTTTTTACTTATATTCTCCGCGGATAAATTAAGAACTCATTACAAAGACTAAGGTTCCAACCCACAAAAAAAAAACAAATTTGATCTTAGACGCATTAACTTATTTTCTCCCTTTTGGTGACATAAGTCTTCACGTGTTTAGGTCTTATGCATCCTTGGCTTTCATGTGTTTAGGTCTTATGCATCCTTTCAAATGTTTGGGTTTTTACGTTCCTGGTGCAGATAAATCCACAGAAACGATTCGGACGCACAAAATGTGTTATTTCCGTTCAGAGAATGTTGACATATATTATACATTGAGCAAGTTACTTGAGGTAAATTTTGATACATTCTGTATAATCTTTAAAGCATGCTACATTTTAGAAAAAAATGACACTTGCTATAAATCGAGCATGCCCTCTTCAGAATATGTCCAAAATCAAATGTCACCATCAGGAGATAATGACACATTCTGTTATTGAGATATAGTAGCCGTATTTGTCACAACTTCGGCAACTTGGTTTTCAATGGTCTTCAACTTTGAATTATGTTGGCTTACAACTGTTTTGTTTCGATAGCCACTGGTGAGTATAAGAGTCTAATGTAGACCAGACGTGAGTCTGCCGTACCAAATTATAAGCTTTGTATCTTTGCAGAATTATTATAACAACTATGTCGATGCCACTGCTAATGGACATTTCGTTCACGAGGGTAGCATCAGCCTAATAGTCAGCACTTTTGTGTTGACATAAAATATCTTTGAACCTTCAAGCAATTTGATGTTTCTTTTTTGTTATGGAGGTAGCTTGCTACGATACTGTGTTGAATTTATTCATTGTCACAACATTTATCAGTCTTGAAGATAGATGAAGTGGTAGTTATGGTGACAATGTAGGTATTGACTGTTTGTTTAGAATAAGGACATCTCTTGTTCCAGTAATATTCAAATATGTTTTTTAATATAAATTATTCATAGTATTCCATGTAACCTGCCATGCGTATATTTTCCTTGTTACCATAAAGTAACACACCAAATGCTTTCTTAACATAACAAATGTGCATTATATATATCAAACAAACCAATATACATTTGTATGTTAATGTTTCGAAATTTAAAATTTTAAATAAGCAATTTACAAAAGAATCATTGAATTTTTATAATTTTTATTGTATTAGAAAGAAACAAAAATCGGTCAGAAATTATCTCACGCGTCGAATTTTATAAATATTTTCCCATTTTTAAAGCTGAATACATATGATCAAAATAAACCGCAAATAAGGATTGTTGTTTGCTCAATAATTCGAAATACCTACTTGTAGATTAGCAGCAATTTGTGTATTGAAGTCTAGTTTAGGAAGATTCCTGTTTCTGTCTCGTAAAGCTTTCCATCTTTGAACATAAGATCCTCTTTCTGTTAATCTCGGATGTACATATGCTAATGGCGAATGAAGACGCACTGGAGATTCCGGTGAGCTCATCACCCCTGATGGCATTATTTTAAGATTTTATGGAAAAAAAGTTTTCTGATATCACTGCACTTGATTATTTGTCCATGCGAGTTTTCAAACATGATATATTTCTCCATCGGGCTTCATTTTCTTTTCAGGTTTAAAGTAAATGTCTATACATATGATTAATGAATTGATATAACTAATATCATCAATATTCACCTCACAAAGTAGATATAGGAATATTTTCAAAACAGATTTAACGGGTTTTTAATCCATCACGACGATTATAGTCTACTTCATTTACTATCTAATGTAAACAAACAGGATGAACGAAGTATCTACGTAAGTGTAAAACAAACACTGAAAGGAAAATCTGTAAATCTTCACTGTATGTATATCCACATTTTCAATGATAAATTTCCGACCTATGGAATGTTTTTACAAGATTGATCGTTTTGGAGATCGATTCACATAAAGTACTTTGATCTCGTTTTGATAAATCCTTGATAATAACAGTTGTAAAGATTTGAATTGTTCCTTAATTGAATACATTTTATATTCCATGTTGAAAAGGAATTTAAAAACGAGGGCAATAATGGGTACAGTCTTTAAGTCTAAAACCTTACAAAAACTATTAATATATAATCTTTTAAACTACTGTATTAGTAATGAATGTTTTAGTATTACTGTACTCTTTAATAAAAACCTCCCGAAAGGTAATTAGAAACTTTTTTTTTCTCTAACCTATTCCTGCATTATAGTGTATAGCTTTGTTATGTCATATTCGTATACATTGAAGGATAATACAACATAAGGACGATTGATTTAAATCAATAATTTACTGACAGAACATGAAGTTTTTTTTCCGTTTCGTCCACTTATAACAACTTATCTTCGTTTTACCTAACGATTAATAAAAACGGTTTAAGATCCTTTTAAACGTTCTGCTATATATATAATTCTAACATGATGGTATGTCTTTACAATTTCTCATTCATATTGATGTCAGTGTAAAAATTCGTTTATTTGCTATTATCTACAATGGCCCGGGATGTTGACTGATGATAGAAAGGCGAAAGATACCAGAGGGACATTCAAAGTCGAAAATAAACTGACAAAGCCATGGCTAAATAAAGACAACAGTAGTATACCGCTGTTCAAAAGTCATAAATCGATTGAGGGAAAACAAATCCGGGTTACAAACTAAAACCAAGGGAAACACATCAACTATAAGAGGAAAACAACGGAACAACAGAAATACTGAAGTGCAACAAAAACAAACGCAAACATACATAGAAACGAACTATTTAATAACAACTGCCATATTCCTGACTTGGTACAGGACATTTCAAGAACAAATGGTGGGTTGAACCTGGTTTTAAAACAGAAAAAGACCAACAGACAAATAGACAAACAATAGTACACAAAACGCAACATAGAAAACTAAAGACTGAGCAACACGAACCCCACCATCTCAGGTGATCAGGAAGGGTAAGCAGATCCTGCTCCACATGTGGCACCCGTCGTGTTGCTCGTGTTCGAACAAATCCGGTAATAAGTTTAATTCGGTAGTTCACATTCGGGAAAAGGGACGGATTGAAGTTACGACATTAGGAACATATCCTCTATCATCTGTGAAACGGATATTCCATAACGGTCAACCAACTCGTAATGGCGTCCTTAAAACTTACGAACGGATGATTTCAACTTCACTACTTGGAACTCTTGGTTTAATAGCTTCCTTGTGAGCAGCAACCCGCTATCAATGAAATCATGATAGGAAATACAAGCCCTGGAATATCTTATCAACTTAGAGATATATACTCCGTATGCAGGCGCTGCTGGAATGTTGCTACATAGAAATGGAAAGTTGACAATTGGGAAGCTTAAATCATCTCTTTTGTCATAAAGTTTTGCTTTCAATCGACCCTCGTTGTCAATTTCTAGATGTAAGTCAAGATATGAGGCAGACTTCACTCTATCTGTTGCATCCTTTATCTCAAGTTCGATGGGATAGATGCGTTCAACAGTCACCAAATTTTGAATTATTTAGTGAGAGAACATCATTTATATAGCGGAAAGTAAAGTTAAAAGATACTGCTAACTTCTTTTTCTTTCTTCCTAAGAAATTCCTGCATGAATTCAGCCTCATATGAATAAAGGAAGAAGTCGGCAAGAAGAAGGGCACAGTTTGTTCCCATGGGAATCCCGATTGTTTGTTGAAAAACACGTCCTCTAAACGAAACAAATATGTTGTCAATCAAGAAATCAAACATCTTGATAATGTCAGTTTCAGAGAATTTTTTGTTTAAATCAGAGTGATTTTTTACAAAGTAGGATTTATCCCTCCCTAAGACAAGATACTTGGTTCTACGTTGGCCATTTTTTTTTTGAAACAAAGCAGGACCAACTCTTTCAATTTGTCTTATTTGAATAAAGCCAAATAGTGCTCTGTAAGGACCAACATATTACTCTGCTTTCTGTTTACAAATATAAAAATGAGAAGATGTGATATGATTATCAATGAGACAATGATAGAAATGCACCTTTAAGCCAATCATCTTTTTTTCTATTTACAAATAAATCAACAATGGTAAATGTTCCTCAACTTCGGTTGGTATCGCTGCAGGTTGGCTATCAGTTCACAATGTCGGTATCGTAACAGGCAAACTATCAGTCCCCAAGGTCGATATCACTGCAGGTTGACTATCAGTCCTCAAGGTCGGTATCGTTGCAGGCAAACTGTCCGTCCCCAAGGGTACCATCCGCCCAGTAGTGACTGATTTATTTACCTATAAATTTAGACTTAATTGAAATTCCCCGATTCTCCGGGTTCATCTGACGCCGAGATGAAAAAAAAAGTTTTACAAAATAATATACATTACTTACAGGTAATGAAGAAGTGTCAATCCTTTAATTCATGCAAAAAACATCCGAATTGTACCAAATAAATGAAACTAACAATTCAAAATAGAATCAGATTAATGTATGATGCATATATTATTTATAAATTTGTGTGAGTGTCACATACACCTAGTGAAACCCCTAGGATCAGCCACTAATAGACTTTTAGTTTGTTCTAGTATATATTGGTGCTGGTCATGTTTTTCCTTAATTCCTAAACTTGTTGGCTTTATAAACAATATGACTGTAAAAGGATGGAAATTTTTTTGTGTTATGTTTATTTTATGTGTATAGGTTATGTACATCTATGTGTGTGTACTTCTAAGAAATTATACCAGCTTATAGCACTGTAAAACTATATCAACTAGTCAAGACTGCTATGAACCAAGCAACTGATTATACAAAGACCATGCATATGGCCTTACACACAGATAGGGTACATCAATCATACAGTGGGAGGAGACTGACCTCACTGACCTTCAGATAATATGCTAATTGTTGTGTAATTAATTTTATAAGATCTGTTATCATAATCTGCATTTCCTCACCAACAGTGATTATTTATGACATGTATCTGATTAAGAAAAGATTATAGTGCCTCCAAGTGAGATTCCAGTTGTAACTTCAAAGTGTCAAATGCCAGGAAATTAACCTCAAGATATAACAAGTGGTCTGTGTATGTTAATTAAATGTATCCAGAATGTCAGCATCTTTATTATCACATTAATTATTAAGTGTAAGCTGGAAAGGCTGTTTGTATAATTACATATAAGTACAATATTTATACAAACAACCAAATGTGTATTCTGTTGTCTCATATTGTAATTCTTTTCTGTAGTCTCATATTTTTATTTTTCTCCAGTCTAATGTTGTATATTTATAGAGTCTCATAAAGTGAAATATTGTCTCTGTACTTTTTAGTATGAGGTTGTCTTGAATTCTTGTGGAGTTGTTAGAGTGGTCTGCAAATACTCCTTGTTTATGCCTCTAGTGTCAGTGGTCAAAACATTCCAAGTCACCAGAGGCAGGCTTACTAAATTCCTTAAGACATATTTTTATTTACCTTTTCCAAAGATCAAGGTATCAATATGCAAGCCTTCCATTGATAACTTATATTTTAACAGATGTAATTTTTCAGGTAGAATTATGTTTTGTGTGTATTGATGACCAAGTCCTCACAACCCACACTTAATTAAAGTAAAACTCTCCTAATAGAGCAAATCTCAATTATTAAAGTCCAGATTTCATCCATGTAATTGAGCAAATACCAGTTCTGAAAAACAATACCAAATGTAACATAAGGGGTATCTGTGTAAACCAAAAACATAGTCTTAGCAAAATCATACTGGCTTAAAGCAGAAAGATATTTTAGAATGAATAATAATTTTATTATAAAAAACAATTAATCAATCTGGTTTTGGCCCTAGGGAAACACTCAGCATACAAGACAATTTTGAGTTCCTGCCTGAGCAAGTCAGCTTGCAACCTCCAGTGTGAGGAAGAACCTGCCTGCCCGACAATACGCCAGCCGGGGAATGTGAAGAGAGGGTTCTCCACTTCGGTGATGAGACTAGGCGTCTCATCTGCAGTCGGGGTGTGCAAGGTCTGCATGTGGATAGCCCATGTGCTAGTAGAGTAGCAGGGGTCTATCAAACTGGCGCTGGAATAAATTTGATAAAATTTGTCCCCGAAATGCTTGGGGATGAATGAAATTTTAGAAATATTCAGTGATAAAATTCCATCAAGGTCCAAAAACTCAGATGGAAACAGCTGAGTGCCCCAAGGATTTAGGATTAAGATTTATTCACCTTCAATAAAGTCATGAGAAAATAAAAAATAATAAAATTACATTATACAATGAAAATATATGTACGTACATGATGTATATATATGTAGATCTACATCCTAATTACAATTATGTAACTAAAGTAGTCAGTATTAAAACATTATAATGCTTTAAATTAATATTTTCCTAACAATTCTTGTGCATACTTAATTGAAGAAGATGACACTCTTATATACCTGCAGTAACTATCAGAGGACCAGCGTCCTAGTATTTTGACCAAATGGTCACATGATAATACTTTAAAATGATATTCAATAATCAAAGTTCTAACATGAGAATGCTATAAAAGATATTCAGTAATTCAATGATGAGATTACTATAAAATGAATATCAGTAATCCAATGATGAGAATACTATAAAATTATTATCAGTAATTCAATGCTGAGAAAGGTAAAATATGATCTTCAATAATTCAATGATGAGAATGCAATAAAATTATTATCAGTATTTCAATGAGATGAGAATGCTATAAAAAATGGTATTCAATATCAAAGTTTTTGAACTTAGAGCTACACTAGATTGATTCATATAGATTTTGAACATCATGAAAGATGCATTCAGTATTGTAATTCAGATAGCAAGAAACTGCCTGTACAACAATATGCCAGTTTGGGAATGTTGAGTGAGGGGTCTCCACAAGGGGGTGAGACTTGGTGTCTCATCTGTAGCTGTTAGTGTGCTAGGTCTGTATGGGGGATAGCCCATGTGCTAGTAGATTAGCCAAGGTCTATCATAACTGGTACTGAAATACAGGCATGTTAATGCTATAAACCAGATAAAACTCTATTTAGTATTCAAATATGATAACTTTTCCTAAAAGATTTTGAAGAAATACCACTGTTCAGTTATGCAGTTAATAAATAATTCTTTTGAATGCCTGAAGCTCTCATCATTGAATACATGTTATATGCAGTTATATATTTAGTATTTCTTTCGATGTGTTTGTCTAAAGTTCAAAGTACACCATGTGTACACAGCTATAAAGAACTGTTAGATTCTGGGGTGCTATTGACTGTTTGTATATACTGCTGTCTCCAATGTGAACATTGGGTGTGTCAGTATAAAATTTTGAGATGCATGTATACTCTACGGCAAACATCACTGTATTCCCAAATATAAATCTCTTTAGCATATTAGGTTTCAACAATAAAACTCCACTGTGTATAGAGCAATAATACCTATGTACATACTGTCTCTGCTATTGTAAAAAGTGGTAAAAATGCCTGTCTAAAACATAATAGAATCTCTATATAAATATCTTTAAAGTAATAGACAAACTGTACGGTTCCTTGGTTCTTGGGTTTGCCATATTTTAAATGCAAAGTAGTCTATTAAAAAGTGCAAGTTGTCAGATTCTACGGATTCAAGTATGCTTGAAATAGCAATGTCCCAAGTAAGTTTACAATTGGTTTGAAATCAAATACTTCTGGACTCGTTCGTCACTGATGAGGCTGTAGTGCTGCCTTGTAGTCAATATGCTAAAACCGTGTATCCTACATGCTCTGTTTGAATAGTTGGAGAAATAATGTCCACACAGTTAACAAATCTGAACATACTCTTGGGTCCATGTCGAAATCAGAGGCTCTAGTATCAAAATATGGTAGGCATGTCTGTTGTAATCCTGTTTACATGAGGAATTCTGAACTTGATAAATGTGAGACTAGTTGCTGATTGTCCTAACTAAACCACAGGTGAAAGATCAAATACTGTAAAAGATTATCCAACTGGTGATACTATGATTAGCATACTGCAAATGTTCATGTGAATATATAGGTATGACTGAGCTCCAGTTGAACAAAAGTAAAGTTAAATAATAAGGTCTGGAAATAATTGTTCGTCCCATTGACATATAATTCCAGCTGTGACACATCTTAGGTAAAATGAAGAACTTGATAGTGTCTAATGTCTTTGATTAAAAATCTGATGAACCTAATGTGCATACATGAGGTGCAATCTGTCTCCATTTCCTCAGTGTTTACATATGCAAATAAAGAAATGAAGAAAGGTGTCAGTATTAGGCGATATCAAATGCTGTATTTATGTTGAACTATAATTATATATAAATTTATATGTAAAACAAACAAAGTTACTGTTTATTCATTTAGAATCATTTGAAATCTGATATAAGGATGTAGTTAGGTGAAATTAAAAGATCTGAGTTTAAAATTTATACTATAAACCAGAACTCATTCAAGTTAAGGGGAGAAAGAAAAATTAAAATTTATATAAAACATTGCATTATATGGGTCTTAAATCGTAAGAAAAGAAATCTTGGATCTGTTTAAATTTGGTAAGTAACCTTTATGACCTATTAAAGTCTTATGTACTAAGAAAGTAGGTGATATGAGGAAAACGTCTGTAAAATGTATCTAAAATATCCATATTATACACTTGATGCAATGACTAGGAGTATTCAGCATAATTATACAAAATATACTATTCTATGTGATTGTCAGAATTCTAAATTGAAATAAAAATAAATAATAAAAAATAGGAAAAACAAAAATATTAAAATTACTTTGCTCATTATGGCAGCTAGGCCCTTTAATTTCTTTACTTTAGCTATCTTTAAATTATGAAACTACTTAGTAATTATTCTGCATAGGTGGGGTATGTTATGAGGACAACAAAACAAAATCTTAGAAGAGAGACAAATAAAAAATAAATAAAATAAAACACTTTAATTCCAACATAGATGATGAAAAGAATCCATACTTAAGTATTTCATGAAGTCGTTTTCTAAATATGCATGTTAAGATATATAAAAGAAAGTGAAAATCGATTATTTCTTTTATATAAACATGTTAAATCTAGTCTGTAGTTTGCCGTAAGCTTAAACATCTGTATATAAGAAATCTAGTTTGCCGTAAGCTTAATACATCTGTATATAAGAAATAAAAGTTCAATACAAAATACTTGCCTAGAAGTTGTATAGAAGGTAAGGCCAGTGCATGAGCACTCAAAGGTATGCTGGAAATCTCTGTATGGTCACAAATACATATGGATCTGCATGATGATGTTAGATTCTGCTCTTTCACACAATAATCTCCGACACAGTTATCAATGTTATAAACTCCACAAGTATAATACACACAATGCAATGCTGCTTTATGTAAGTCATCCAAATTCAGATATATCCAAAATAAAATTAATGTGTACATGTACTACACAAGTTTTTAAACATTGAAAACTCAGCTGTGTATAGGTTAATAAGATCCGAAGGTGAAAACAAAACAAAGTTCATGTACATGTACAAAGTATTACAAATCAGTATGGTAGCGGTTCGGTAATTAATGCAGCCACATTGTGACAATGAAGTCCAGTTATAAAGTTGAAATAACAATAAATTAAATAATAGCACTGTAAAACTATATCAACTAGTCAAGACTGCTATGAACCAAGCAACTGATTATACAAAGACCATGCATATGGCCTTACACACAGATAGGGTACATCAATCATACAGTGGGAGGAGACTGACCTCACTGACATTCAGATAATATGCTAATTGTTGTGTAATTAATTTTATAAGATCTGGTATCATAATCTGCATTTCCTCACCAACAGTGATTATTTATGACATGTATCTGATTAAGAAAAGATTATAGTGCCTCCTAGTGAGATTCCAGTTGTAACTTCAAAGTGTCAAATGCCAGGGAAATTAACCTCAAGATATAACAAGTGGTCTGTGTATGTTAATTAAATGTATCCAGAATGTCAGCATCTTTATTATCACATTAATTATTAAGTGTAAGCTGGAAAGGCTGTTTGTATAAACAGTACTTATATTACATATAAGTACAATAATAAAATTGTTCATAAGAGGATGATCCTTGCCATCTTTCTTGTTTGCATGGTGAAACTACTTGGAAAGTGTGTTATCTTTCCGCCTTCAGTGGAAATTTAAAACCATTCTCCGATAAAATAAAAATAAAAAACAAACAAAGAAGATAAATATACTGATATCCTCATGAATACCAAAGTGTAATCAAACGAGATAATGCAAGCAGGTGGTAAAACTGTTAAAGTAATTATGTTCAGGCTACTGGCATAACAATGTTTAAAAGAGTATAGTCTTACCTTCAAAGTGAGTAAAGACGTCCATCGTAGGCTCTGGGCTCTTCTATACTTGTTTGCTTGATCCTTCCCTCCAACTACTATAGGGAGTCCTGATGTCATGTTGTTATATTATTAAATGTCTTACAGATGCAATTTTTGTAAATTTGTCATTGAATAAACATCTACTTGGTCTATTCTATGTTCGGAAACAAATCCGTGAGAGACATGTACATATATGACAATTCCATCTTACCTAACCAATTATCAAAAAAGAAATAGTGACTTTTGGTATACTATATGCATGTTCTTAAGATTATTATGTAAAGATCTTTTCTAGTATGTATTAACACACTTATAAGGTATTGTACATTTAAAATTAAACTAATTTTCTAATCTTCGTCTTAATACTTTTAATATATTGTTATTCACGAATTGTGCTATCGATTGTGTTTTTAAAAATCAAATGACCCCTATTAGAAAAAAAATATTTGCAGTTAACATTAGAAACTACAACAGAGGAGCACCGCAATGAAAATAAAATCACTCTCATTGGGTAAAGTTCTTTGAATAAAGAATTAACCATCATTATTAGAAATGATATAATGCTGTTCAAAGTAATTAAAATGCCCAAATATCTTGTTGCTGACTTCTCCATAGACGAAAGAAGGTGGGTGTTAGTAATTATAGGTCAGCGTACTATCTTCGACAATGAGAAAAACTCACTCCATAATGTAAGCTGTGAAAGGCCTCTGCATGCCAAAATGTGAAACAATTCAAACAAAAAACTAGCTGCCCGAATTATGTTAAAACAATAAAAGAAAAATAAACAATGCATACTGCAACCAACGACAAACAATCTTCTGAATTGTGACAGGCACATTCAGAATGTGGCGGGGTTAAACATGTGAGTAAGTGTTCGACTCTCTCCTAACCTTAGGCAATGCTGTTACAGCACAACATAAGAACAAATTGTTGTCTTTAAGATCGGTCATCTTAAAAGATTTCATGAAAACGACCTTTGTGTAGTCTTCCGATTCTTCTTTGTACTACAAAGATTCAGAACAAATTTACTAATTTTCATCCCCTGTTCTGTTGAACTTTCAGATTTTTACTATTTCATCGACAACTTGCAGCATTGTTTCATTTACTTGTGGTATACTCATTACTGATAAAATTGAGAATGGAATACCTATTTTCAAAGTAACTTGACCATCAAATGTTACAATACATGTAGTCATTAGGATCTGAATTGTAATGCTCCTAATATTGTGTACGATATTTTTCTGATCTAGGTCGGTGAAACATGGCAAAGACTTAAAGAAAGAATGAATAATCAATTGTCTAATGTTAATGATCCTGAAAACAATACATTTCACTATAACCACTTTCACCAGCCTGACCATTCGGTTGTTTTAATGAAACACTGTGAAAAATAAGGATTATAGAGAAAATATATCATGCAGCGAATGACACCATATTGAGTACACCATATCGCTTACAAAGAAGAGAATTTGGAACAGCTATCGCTTACGGATGCAACGATAAAATTGATTGTATGAGTATTTTGTCTAGTATAGAGATATCGACAAATCAAAATTATATAATTGTTGTCAATATATTGGAATTTTATGAGACTGTCATACAAGTGAGAGGTTAAGCTAGCTATAAACCAGGTTTAATCCACCGCTTTCTACATAAGAAAATGCCTGTACCAAGTAAGGAATATGACAGTTATTTTCCATTCGTTTGATGTGTTTGAACTTTTGATTTTGTCATTTGATAAGGGTCTTTCCGTTTTGAATTTTCCTTCGAGTTCGGTATTTTGTTATTATACTTTATACTACTACCATTTTTCGACGCATTAGGATTCACGTTCGTGAAACTATACACCATATGTTGTTCTATAGATGGTTTGTTATCCTCTGTTCATAAACCTTTGAGAATTCACTATACTCCAACTAAACTCTTTTCCATACCTTTATCAAAGATCAATTCAATATTTCAAGAGGCTAAAACTCTTCCGTTGTTGATAAAAAGTCTGCTCAATACAGATTGGCTGCAATAATTATGGACATTGACAACTTTATGTAGAATTTGCTTTTAAACAATATTTTCCGCCCAAAATCTGAGCAAAAAACAATACCTGATTTCTTCAAAGATTATACTTTCAATTCATATACCTTCACTGATTTTCGATCACAAGAGGGTATCAGATACCTTTACCCTCAGGGATGTAAAATACAAACCTCCCGATTGTTCTAGTGCATCGTCCCCTTACAATTATAGTCCCGCTGGTCATCTTATAACTTGGCATCGTAAACAATGAATAACCTCGAGAGTTGTTGGCCAAAGGGTCAAAATATCAAATTCCCCAGCCCATCTATTAGAAGAAAATTTCATCAAACTGCTGGACTTTTTGATCGACAAAATATTTGTTGTATTTGGTGGATTGATATTTTAAGCAGACAGTTGGTATTTCAATGGGTATCAATTGTGCACCATTACTGGCTGACTTGTTATTTCACTCATTCAAAGCAGAATTTATATAGAACCTTCTCAAAGACCAAAAGCAAAAGCATCTTGCAAAGTTCTTTCATTTTCCTTTCAGATATAGTGATGATGTTTTGTCCCTCATTTACCCACATTTCAATCTCATATATCCCAATGAATCGATATCAAGGATACTACCAAAGATAGAATTTCTGTTTCATATCTTTATCTTTTTCTCGATATTGACATAGATGGACGACTTCACACTAGAATCTATGACAAACGTGATGATTTAAACTCTCCAATTGTCAACTTCCCATTTCTCAGTATAACATATCCTCTGCTCCATCATATACCGTTTAAATATGAAAGTTAATATGTTTTGCTCGTGCATGTACACACTATACGGACTTCATTAACAAGGGTGTGCTCCTTACACAAAAACTGCTCCAACAGAGTTATGATGAAGAACGACTAAAATCGACACTAAACAAGTTCTACGGTCGCCATCACGAATTGATTGACCGATACGGTGTGTCGTCGTATGATCTGTTATTTTATCGACATACCCAGTCTCGCTCCTTTTAGAGTTCCTTTAGTTTCGTCAGTTTATGTTTGTTACCTTGATTTGTCTATTTCTACTCGATTTACGAGATTTGAACATCGGTAAACTAACTGATGTCGCCTTGTTTTATATTACTTTCAGTTTTTGATAACTAATGTTAGCCAGCTTGACACGTTTTCTTTTTTTTTTTTTTTTTCAATACAAGAGATAGTTGATTAGCAGTTGAAATACAAAGTATTAAAGCATTTGAACCACAAAGCATTCTTGCAGTTGAACAGTTCCCTTTTGACATATGATACGTATTGTCTTGCATAAAAAGTTAATAAGTGTCTATACAATTGGTTTTTGAATATTTACATTTGTATTCCAGTAAGAAAATTACTTATTGCAATTTAAGTTTGAATTTAAACTATTTTGTTACTCTATATATTTTTGTTGTGAACCTTTGTAACAATCCACTGATTGTTCCCACGTAGTCCCTTTAATGTTGACTTTCAAATGAAAACATCAAAATGTTAATGTTACTGTTTGATATTTGTATGCAGTTCAGTTTTACACTACACGGACTTCATATACAGGAGTGTGCTCCTTACGCAGAAACTGCTCCAACGGAGTTATGAGGAGGAAAGATTAAAAATGACACTCCGAAAATTTTATGGACACCATCACGAATTGGTCGATCTATACGATGTATCCGTGTCTAAACTAACTAATGAAATTTTTACCACGTCTTAGATTGTGGTTTAACATCTATGTCGTCTGTCTTCTACGTACCGAACGTGACCTATTCCCAAATATGACTGTTTTGCCGAGTGTGAATTTGCATTGCTGCACGACGTGTCTCGGTATTTATACATCCAACATTCATGTATTTATTTATGTTTCTGTTGTGGTTTCTGTTGGATATAGTGTGATGTCTTATCGTTTGTGGTTTGAATTCTGTATTTTCGGTACATTTCACATATGTCTTATTTGTCAGTATAGTCGAGTTAATTTCCATTTTCCATGGATAAAGTATTGTGTTAGTCCAAATAATTATGACGTCGTCACAGCATTTATTTAGAATAGCCTTTCAATACCGTCATAGTCATGATAATTGTTTGGACTAGTATTGTGAAAATAATTGTATGAATTTCAACATTATATGTTCGCTACAAAAATACGTCACTGTTTGTGATGTCCTGTGCTGTCGTTAATGGAAGATGTTCGTTGTTATTCTGCGGTTAACATGTTGTAACGACTATTATATTATTTATTTGTGTATTTCTCTGTGCTGAGTGTTCTTGCGTTTGTTTGTGCTGTATTTCTGTTACGTAGTGTTGTCATTTTAGCGATGTTTTTTAACATTGCCATATAAGCGGAGGGTTTGACTAGCCATAAAACCAGGTTCAACCCACCATTTTTCTTAAAATTTCCTGTACCAAGTCAGGAATATGGCAGTTGTTATCAAATAGTTCGTTTTATGTATGTTGGCGTTTGTTTTTATTGCACTTCAGTGTTTCTGTTGTTCCGTTGTTTTCCTCTTATAGGTGATGTGTTTCCCTCGGTTTCAGTTTGTAACTCGGATTTGTTTTCTCTCAATCGATTTATGACTTTTGAACAGCGGTATACTACTGTTGCCTTTATTTAGTGGATAAATGATTACTGTCACCACTGCATTTGTAGAAGTCTAAGTTCTAATGGTGTACCAGGACGGTGTTAATCATGGAAACAATACAACATGGTCAACCCTAGTTCGACATTTTACGACGATGTGTGCATAGTGTAATTTCCAAATGATATCTATTGCAAGTAATATTTACAGATAACAAATGTTGCAAGTACAACATTTAAAGTTACCGTAGTAATTTGTTGCACCATGTGCAGAATTTCTCTTCAGTTGGTGCTCGAAATCAAAATAAAACTGTGAAAAGACAAAATGAGTTATTATTAGTTTTAATTCATAAGATACACCGGTCTAATTAACATATAAGATCCTTTTCAAATCACCTGTCCGCTTTCCCTCATTTTTGACATTGTCAAATGTAAAATTATCATGGAATTGTTACTTGAAACATCTTTGAAATCTTTCTATTTGAGTTCACTTAATAAGTAATCTGTGCAATTAATACTGTAAATCAACATTTGGTGCGAGGATATATTTTGATTGTCTTGATATATCGATAGAAAACCAGCTAACTGTCCCAGATGGTCACTTAAACATTGCAATTGAAAGAGAAACATGTCCATGTGTTGATATAAAAAGTTTGATTTTCTGAGATATTTTTTACTGGGTTTTCTTTTGGTTTTGTCAGCACTGCTTTTGTGGAAATTTGAGGTCAAATTTGGTGTAAATTATGGTACTACGATATATGGTCAATTCGTGTCTTTAAACACAGTCATTTATTACAATGATACATCTTGTCGAAATTAAGACCCAGTCATTTTTTACTATAATGCATAATTTAACTTCGAAATGATAACTATGCAAAGCTATATATAAAAATAATAAATCAATACACAGTGAAAAATACATACCAGTTTCCACTTGTATTTATTCATAAGAAATAGTGCCCATGTTTTGTAAAGGCTGACATGTCTTCCTGTGGACAGTAACCTTGTGAACTAGCACGAAAAAATCCGGTTTAGCTTGTCGGTCTAGTACAAAACAGGGTTTATATTCATATCACGTTCTCGTCTTGAATATGCATTCAATTACCAATTTTACTGCATCAGATGCGCATTTCGACGATAAATGTCGTCAGCGATGCTCGAAGCCAAAATATTTGAAATTCCAAAACTAATTCAAAATTTGAAGAGCAGATAAAAACAAAAAGGACAAAAAGTATAGCCAAAACCGAGCAAAGAATCAGAGCTTTGTATGAGGGAGATATATACCTGAAATTTAAAATAATTTTAAAAAAAGACAGCAAATTTCAATAACACAATATCCGTATTTCCATGTCTGTACCGAAGCCCTGCCCTGCAGGCACACTTTGTTGAATCAACGTTGAATCTTTGTTGATTTTAGGTTATACATTGATCAACAAATATTCAACATTGATTCAACGTTGACAATTCAACGTTGAAATTAGAACATTGTTTCAACGTTGAATTAACATTGTGTTGAAATACCAACATTGAATCAACGTTGGCTAAACAATATATAAAACCCAGTAGTTGTAGGTACCAGAATTGTCAAAAAGAAGTATTGCGCACATCACATTTCTTTTTAAATTGACAACGATATTCACATAAAATAGAATATTCAGTAGATTTATCACTAATTGTCGTGGTGATTATAGAATTATATATAAAACAATCGCAGTGTATATCAGCATAAATTATTCATGAATTTGCACCCCAAATGATAGAAATTCCCAAATTTCACCCCACCCCAAAACATAATAATAAAACCAGCTTGCATACAGGATCATACAGTAAACATAAATATTTGTGAATAACCCCTTCCCCTAAAAATATGCCCCCCTTTTTCCTCCGTGGCTGCTGATGTCAAATATCTTGTTTTCATTCCTTTTTTTCTTTTCTATTCTTTTTATCAATCTAAAGAAAAGATGTGTACATCAGTACATAAACAATGGTTTACAACTTGTAATATAAACAACCGATAGATCTATTGGAATAGTGATTTAAATTTTCGCGGCATTTTTAACATTTCTATTTTAAGACAAATTCAGATATGCGCATGCGCAGTTGTTTTTGTTGCCAAAGTTTGAATATCCGCTTTCGAGACCTCAAGGTGATTCTACAGAGTTTTTGGAAAATGACGCTATCAGCGGCATGTTTCCGATACCATTGACCAGAACTAACGGAAGTTGATTATGCCTCCGCCTACCGCACTCGGTTTCATATTTACTATTTTACCTGCTAACCCGAATAATTCAGTCCCTCCCCGTAATCGATCTCTCCTACTTCCGAGTTCTGATCCGGCCAAAACAGGATTTCGGAACGTCTCTAGTTTTGAGATTGTAAGTCACGATAAACTCAAACTGAAAGTAAACAGTTGTTTGTACGACGCAGTTTTTATTTACTCACCATAAGCTGAAACGTTCAGTATGGCATATATTTTAGGTTAAAGACGGTCCCATTCATTTGAAAAGCATTTTGAAAGTAGACGATGGAATTATTTCAGGTTTGGGGAACGAGTAAATTATCACAAAGTTCATTTCTTGACGACCTCATAATTTCATCATAACGATGGTACAAATCGATTTTTACTGTTTACTTTCGCTTCTCATGTTTTGTAAACAGTCTTTTATTTTTAAACCCGAACCAAGCATATGCATTCTGTGATTGCGCAAATCTTCGTTCTTTGGTCAATTGGCTTATGGATAGTTGTATCAATTTCAACTCTTACATTATTTTTATACCCCACGCAACGAGTTGCGGAGGGTATAATGTTTTTGACCCGTCCGTCCGTCCGTCCGTCCGTCAGTCCGTCCGTCCGTCCGTCAGTCCGTCCGTCAGTCCTGTTTCTTGTCATCGCAACTTCTCTTAAACCACACAACAGAATTTCACGAAACCTTTTTAGATAATAAGGACATTCTATGTAGTTGTGCATATCGACAGGAAATTACGATTCAATTCTTTTTCTAGGAGTTACGCCCCTTTGAACTTATTTACTTTAATGTACTACTGCAACAGTTCGTCATCGCAACTCCTCTCAAACCACACAACAGAATTTCATGAAACCTTTTCAGATAATAAGGACATACTACGTAGATGTGCATATAGACAGGAAATTACGATTCAATTTTTTTTCCAGGAGTTACGCCCCTTTGAACTTATTTGCCCAATATACTACTGCAACCTTTTGTCATCGCAACTCCTCTTAAACCACACAACAGAATTTCATGAAACCTTTTCAGATAATAAGGACATACTACGTAGATGTGCATATCGACAGGAAATTACGATTCAATTTTTTTTCCAGGAGTTACGCCCCTTTGAACTTATTTGCCCAATATACTACTGCAACCTTTTGTCATCGCAACTCCTCTCAAACCACACAACAGAATTTCATGAAACCTTTTCAGATAATAAGGACATACTACGTAGATGTGCATATCGACAGGAAATTACGATTCAATTTTTTTTCCCAGGAGTTACGCCCGTTTGAACTTATTTGCTTCAATGTACTTCTGCAACCTTTTGTCATCACAACTCCTCTCAAACCACACAATAGAATTTCATGAAACCTTTTCAGATAATAAGGACATACTACGTAGATGTGCATATCGACAGGAAATTACGATTCAATTTTTTTTCCTAGGAGTTACGCCCCTTTGAACTTATTTGCTTCAATGTACTTCTGCAACAGTTTGTCATCGCAACTCCTCTGAAACCACACAACAGAATTTTATGAAACTGTGTAGATAATAAGGACATACTATGTAGATGTGCATATTGACAGGAAATTATGATTCAATTTTTTTCTGATACAATTTTTTTCTTACACTTATTTTATTTCTCCAATGACAATGTGGGACGTGGGGTATGTGAGCGCCCTCACTAAGGTTCTTTCATTTTAAAAATATATTTGCATTACACATGCAATGGCAGTACCTTTCCAATTACTATTTATGTGTTGTGTCTAAATTAAAGTTGTAACACTTTATAGTGACTGGAAAGGATAGAGAAATTCATCAGATGAGAAAAGGCTGAAGATACATGGAAACGGCACCAAATCATTAGATATTGCATCTTATAAAAGAAACTGAGATTTGGATAGTTCCACTTCAAGGTAAAAATGTTTATCTCTTGTGAAATGAAATAAAAAATATTGTAACACTGCAGTTAATTAATAACGATACAATTACATGTATTTATGTATTGGCCTTATTTTGGTCCTCGGCCAGCAGTATTGGCCTTCGGCTTCGCCTCAGACCAATACACCAAGACATGGACCAATAACAAGGACAATACAGAAATACTGCGCAATAATATTATAGAATGACAGTATGGTTCAATAGCGGAATCAGCCCTCAACTACTTTTACATAAATATTAACTTCTGGCTTCAACTCCTTGTTCGTCTTGTCTGGAGATCTTGTTGTAGTTCCAGTTAGGCAAGCATTTTAGAGACATATCCCGTCCATCCTCTCGACTTGTAATTTCTGGTGATAGATTTTGCCGCTTGACGTTGTATCCTTTCAAGCTTGTTTTTTTTTTGTTACCGTGTAGGGGTCCCATACTATGGCTCCATATTAAATTGTAAGATCCATTCCTAAAGGTCTAGATCATTGTTCTAATCTGACACAAATTTCAATAACTGGAATGCTACCCAAGTTGAATATATGGTGACCTACTAGAACAGCATTATCACTATTGAAATTGTGTTTAATATCATGATTGTTCAATGTCATTAACTTAAATGGAGACAGACATTTGACCTGAAAGGTGGTGTGGGAGTGCAAAATCAAAACTAACTGACTATGATATATGGTTAAAGAATGAATATCAATTACATGGGTCAACATGGTCAAGGGCAGAGTTGTTATGAAATAACAATATGGCAGAGAAGTGGTTTCAAGTTTCATATAAAGCGACCTGACTGACATGAAATAAAAAATCAAAGGAGTATCCCTATTTGTCTAATCTTCAAGGTGAAATAAAACTAGTAAAACAATATTATACTATTGTCTAAATCTACAGAAATATAATTTGCTTCAATTAACAGAAATAACTAGGTCACTAGTAACTTATTTAATGAGTATGTGGGGTATAAGAGCTTGATAACAACAGGCTCTTCATAATCATTTGGTTTGAAAAGGATACAAGTAGTCTATATTCTTGATTTAGAAAATGTAATTGCAAGACAAAATCACATTACTTAGAATACTTTAGATCATTCAGGTCTTTATTTATATGTACAAAAGAACAGCCAGTAGTCATTGGATATTGTAGATCATTCAAATAGACTTGACCTATTTATTAGTACAAAAGAACAGCCAGTAGTCATTGGATATTGTAGATCATTCTGGTAGTCTTGACCTTTTATTTATAGAAAAACAGCCAGTAGTCATTGGATACTGTAGATCATTCAGGTAGTCTTGACCTATACATTTGTACTAAAAAAACAGCCAGTTGTCATCTTCACACACACACATATACGAGTCGAATATCAATTATATGCTTACGAGACATGTTGGAATGTTAAACTAATTACGGTATGTGAAAATCAAGACTTGCATAAAAAATATCACAATATTAGAGACAGTGGCGTCATTTTTCCTCAGAGCTTTCAGCTCTTTGATTATCAATATCTTTCCTGTATACAGCTTTTACATTTTTATCGTAAGTATATATAAATTGTTGTGATTACAGTAAATACAGTATCGCATTTAATAAATGTGAGCATATCAGGTTGTTATGAAAACTACTGAAAAGTTGAAATTTTACACGAGGAAAAGGGGGATATTACCATTCCCAAATTTATTTACCTTGCAACGTCGAATGAATTTTATCATTGACTATTTGAATTCATCATGATTGAATCAAAAGTAAAAAGAAATTTTATCGTTATTTACCTGTTCAATTCAGTTACACGAAATCTCATAAAAAGGGGGGGCTTGT
Organism: Mytilus coruscus; assembly: GCA_017311375.1. NCBI lineage: Eukaryota > Metazoa > Mollusca > Bivalvia > Mytilida > Mytilidae > Mytilus > Mytilus coruscus. The sequence continues at coordinate 3,378,924 of CM029601.1, read as the reverse complement.
TTACAAAATTGGGATGGAAAGCCTCACAGAAAGGTCAGAAGCTATATGGCTCACCAAGTTGGACCTTTAATATTTTACTGTCAAAATTGAAGTAGTGTTTTGACAAGGTAATCAAAGATGAAGGGTATATGAGGGTGGTAAAGAGTTATTTGCGTGCAACGTTTTTGGCCTTTTTATTTCACGTGTTTTTACGTTTTATCTCTCGTTTTCATGTATTTGGTTCGACCCTTATTTATTTTCCGTGTTCCGTGTTGGTACTCTTATTTCTCGTGCTTGTCCCACATTTGATAAAAAAGTAAATCGGGACTAAATTCCAAGTCAGTCTGGAGATTGTTTTAAATTATGTGTTCCCAGGATATTAATTGCTATCAAGATATGCATAATTTTATTTTTTTCGAACCGGATGCAGTTAGCGGATGCTAAAAGGTGACCGCAGGGTCTTCGTGTCCATTATCATGACTGTGTGATCTCCAAGAATGACTGAGTAATAACTTCTAGTACTCTTTCCTTAACATTTACGGTTTTATTTCTCGTGCTTTGTTTATTCCAATTTTTATTTTCCGTGCAGCGTTTTTTGGGATTTTTATTTCAGGTGTTTCCGTGTTAAGAACCCCTCTTTACCACCCTCGTATATGTCAATTAGACAGATATCCATGCAGCAACACAAGTAATACAGAAAAGGTGGATAAACCTTCAATTTGTTGAAATTAAAATGTAGAATTTAGGATTTTCTTGCAGATTATACCTTCTGGTCTATATAAAAGGAAATGTAGTTGGACACTTTGATGGAAGTTTAACTTTCATTTAGCTTTCACAAGTTCTTAGGCCCAAAAAAATAATACATGCGTTTCTGCTAACATGCTGAAAAAAATAGGGAAGTAAGGTAGGCAATATCATTTTATTTTACAAACATTTTTTAGCTGGTTACTACTAGGGAAACAGTTGGACTTTAACAGTGCTTGTTCCAAAATGGCATAAAAGTGTTAGGGTAGGTAGGGTTAGCGGAAACACATGTATTATTTTTTTGGCCTTATGCTTTGATTTATATATACTTTAAATATCATCATTATGAAGTTATTAATAGTTAAATGTGTTGAACAGAATTAAACTTGACAATGTTATAACTTTTGATTTTGTAGATGTCATCATAAAGACCTATGGAATCACGGAACAACAAGTGTCTGACAAAACAACAAACTTTCTAAAATGGGCTCCAAAAAGACAGGGTGGAAGAAGAAAGAAGTTGAAGTTTTCACTATTAATAAATAAATTTATTTTAATTTTATTGTATTGAATATTTCTCTGTGGTTGGACATTAGAATACATGGGGTAGGAACAGCAAACTTTGTTTTATATTTTGATCACTCAGATATTTAAAATAGACATTGGGAAAAAAATATGTGTATTAAGGGTGGTGTGCTTTCAAAAATTAGGATAGGTCAATATTGGAAATACTTTTATATTTTTTTTGCTGATTTTTTCAATATTTCTCTGGGATGATAATTTGTGTTTTTATATGCATATCGTTAAATGTTAAAAAAATCTTGGGGTTAAATTATGGTTCGTAGGAAAGCCCTAAACACACATATTTGTTATTCAGTTGATTGGTTGTTGACATCATCATGGTCAAGCCATGCTCTCATCACAAGAATGTTGTCACTCAGTTTTATTGTTGTAAATTACTGATCTTCTACGAGTAGTTGACAGTCAATGGCATCTATTCAAAGTTTTGTGCACCCATCCACTTTTTGTTGTTACCTATTGTTATCAAGACAACCATCAACCAAAGAACATTATTTATATATCTTTGGGTCACCACAGTCTTCAATAATGAGCAAAAGTCCACACCATGTCAAATATGACCAGACAATGATTTAATTAAAAGTTCATCAATTTTTTTCTGAGATTATTTTTTATACTTTGGTCTGATGGAGCAGTTATTGAATAAAGTTTCCTGCGGCAGAATGTTGCTATGACATTTAGCATGTTGAGTGCCTTGAGAAGACACTAGCTTGACTATTGCTACAGTATAGAATTATGGAATGCAACAAACAGAAAATACAGGATGAATGAAACTAAAGTTTTAGGTGGAAACAAGTTGAACACAACCACTAACCAATTTTGATTCCGTGTTGAATATGGTATTCACCCTAAATTCAATATGAATTCAAATTAAGTTATTGGTTGAAACAATGTTGAAGCAACCATTATTCAATATTGATTCAAAGTTGAACATCAACGTTGATTCAACGTAGGACTTCAACGTTGATACAAATTTGCAAAATCTAATAATAATTCAACATTGATTCAACATAGAAAATAAACATTGATTCAATGTTTAATCAATGCTGTGTGCCTGCTGGGTGGCTACTGGGCTGGTGATACCCTTAAGAGACTAACAGCCTTCCACCCATCCATCATGCTTTTTCCATGTTACTTTTTTTTAAACAAGGATCATCACATGGATAGGCAACTCTATAGTCTTGTATTTTGAAGACTTGAAAAGAGATTTTGAATTTTTTTCTGATATATATAAGGGTGCTTACTAACATAGACTATATAGACAGTCCCTTAAAAAACTGATTTTGCCATTTGATAAAGGACTTTCCGTTTTGAATTTCTTTGGATTTCGGTAATTTTATTATTTAACTTTTTTTCACTTAATTTTTTAATATCAAATTAAAACTTAATGTTGTCCAGAATTTATAATCAAATTCAGTGTTATTTGAAATTTAGTTTGTCAAACCATTTACCTATATTTTTGAAATGAAAATGACATGATCCATGTGATCCAATCAAATCAAATTGGAGTTTTCTAAGTTTAGTTTTTCTGTTGCAGCTGCATCATTGATTAAAAATGCATTTTGTATTCGTTTTAAAAGTACATTTAATTGAAATAATTCCTTCAGTGATTACAAATACTGACATGTACCTTCATGTGGGGACAATGTTAAACTGTTTAGTTTCTCAACTGATGTAGGTGATCTTATATAAGGATTTATGTAACTTGTAAAATACACAAATTTAATTTTAACTCTAGAATAAATTGTTACTATTTTCAAATCCGGAAATAAATTTTTGCATTTTTTTTCCGATAAATAAATTTAAAAAAAACTGTTTTCTATTTTATACTATAGTAGGAAAAAACGTATGGTGACCCCCATTTTTTCTTTTTATTTCCTGAAAGCATTTTATAAGAGCTGTTTCCTCATATTTTATTTCAAAATTCTGTCATTTAGTTTACCTTCTATTCACATAATGATGCCTTTTCGCTGTATAATCTACACAAAATGTATCATTTTTTTCAACACCTATAGCGTGATAACCTGCCATTATTACATTTTTGAACATATCACAATATATACTATATTTTGGCAAAGTATGAAATAATTTTATATTTTTTAGTTTATACTTCCATACTACCTTAATCTAAGTATTGATTATTCGTGATTTCATAGCTGCTTCAATTTCAATCATTGATATCTAAAAATGAAGAAAATATCAAATACTTGAACATTTCACATATCAGTTTCATCTGAAAATGAAGAAAATATCAAATACTTGAACATTTCACATATCAGTTTTTCTTTAGATCTAGAAATTGATATACATAATATTAAGTTTTTTCTTATTGTGATTACCTTATCAATAATAGTATTGGTTATGACTTATGTATATATCTCTGTTTATGCTGTTTCATTGATTTTTTTATTCAAAAACTAAAGCTTCTTATTCTTCTGTTTTGTAATTTCAGAATATGAAAGACTATGGGTGAATTCATTGTTTGTTCACCCAAATAAAAAGCTTTATGCCATTGGATACATATTCGTTGTTTAAAGATTTTGTTGATCAAGGCATTTCCGTGTATGCCTTTTAGAATATTACTTAGAATGCTTTAGATTCTTAAATGGCAACTTTGTTACTACTCATAACTTACCAAAGATTAAGTGATATTTTTCATCAGACTAACGCACCATCAATTCCACATTTGACCTCGTAAGTCCATGACTTAAAAACCATGTATAGTTTGTAGTCAAAACAATGCAATCTTCCATAATTCCTAATTGGACAGTAAGTAGTTCAGGTGTAGAACCACTAATTCACACGGGTTCAGTTAGGAAGAGCATATAAGATAGTTGTACATATTTCAACAAAACAGTTCCTACCCATAGCTGTAACTTACAAATATGTTAATAATTGGGTAATTTTGATATGAAAGCTTAAAGACATGGGACCACTGCTGAACCCTTGTTGAATGTTATGTTTGGTACTAAAGTCGTCTGAAATTGAAATAGAAGGACTATTTTGCCCGTTTCTCAGTTCAGAATACTTGTTTTTGCACTTCAAAACTTCCAGGAACCAGTGTGCTCTTATATGCAAATAAAGGTATGTGGAATTTTTAACCACAATCCAGGTTAGATATGATTTTGACATTGAATAACTGTCACTCTATGCAAACTTAAGACAAAATAGATATGCATACTTGAAATTGCTGAGTTTGTCAGAGAATTCAATAGGGGCTACGAATTAGTGGTTTATTCCTTCTAAGTTGTTTGTTGAGTTTTGAGGATTGATATTTCAACAGAGTCGGTATTCCAATGGGTACTGATTGTGCATCCCTACTGGCCGATTTGTTTTTGTACTCGTATGAAGCAGAATTCATTCAGAACCTTCTAAAAGACAAAAAGAAAAAGCACTTTGCGAAATTCTATAATTTTACTTTCAGATATATTGATGATATCCTATCACTGAATAACCCATATTTCAGTCAGTACTTACATCTCATATATCCCAGTGAACTTGAAATTAAGGATACTACTGATACTAGGACTGCTTCATACCTTGATCTTATCCTCAATATTGACACAGATGGACGACTTCACACTTAAATCTAAGACAAACGGGATGATTTCAACTTCCCAATTATCAATTTCCCATTTCTCAGCAGTAACATACTCCCTGTCCCATCGTATGGTGTTAACATATCTCAGTTAATACGTTATGTTCGTGCATGTTCACACTATACGGACTTCATATACAGGAGTGTGCTCCGTACACAGAAATTTTATGGACACCATCACGAACTGTTTGATCTATACGATGTGTCTGTGTCTAAACTAACAACATTTTTTCCACGTCTTAGATTGTGGTTTACCATCTACATCATCTGGTCTGCTAAGTACCGAACGTGACCCATTCCCAAATATGACTGTTTTGCCGAGTGTGAATTCGCATTGCTATACGACATGTCTCGATATTTATACATCATTCATGTATTTAGTTATGATGTTTCTTTTTAAAGTCTGGTTCGATAAGGGTTCTGTAATGTATGAGATAATCAATCAGCTATTTCAAATTATGATTTTTAGTTTAAAGCATCTATATGCACAGATTGTTTTTGTTTATATTTAGTTTTGATTTGGAAGAAAAGCCGTTGTGGTGGAAGGGTACAAATGGTTACACCATTACAAACACAATTCCGTTTTGGTATTCTTGTCATGGTTAGAAAATAAATAAAATAACAAACTCAATCCCAATTCTATATTCTATTTTTAGAAATTTACCTGTGATAAAATAAATGTCACAAAAAATACGTCACTTTTTGTGGCATTGATACATTCGTGTGACGAACAGTTTATAATTCTATTGTGGTGTCCTGGTGTACTGTCGTAAATTCATTGAGGTGTCCTTTTTCATTCTGTGGTTTACATGTTGTAATGTACTATTTTATTATTTATTTATGTATTTCTCTGTCCTGAGTGTTCTTGCGTTTATTTGTACTGTATTCCTGTCACGTAATGTTGTCATTTTAGTGGTATTTTTAACATTGCCATATAAGCGGAGGTTTGGCTAGCCATAAAACCAGGTTTAACCCACCATTTTTTTCTAAAAATGTCCTGTACCAAGTCAGGAATATGACAGTTGTTATCAAATAGCCTGTTTCTATGTATGTTGGCATTTTTTTTGTTGTTGCAGTTCAGTGTTTCTGTTTTTCTGTTGTTTTCCTCTTGTAGTTGATGTGTTTCCCTCGTTTTTGGTTTGTGACCCGGATTTGTTTTCCCTTAATCGATTTATGACTATTGAACAGCAGTATACTACTGTTGCCTTTATTTATCTCCATACTTGGCAAATAAATAAACAATCCATTATAACAAAATATTCTATATTTGCATAAAATATAATGGGAATGTAGATATGGACAGAATAACAGATGATATAAATATCCATTGTATAAAATTACAAGAAAATTAACAATCATTTATACACAATGTTCAAATCTACAGACAAAAATTACAATTATTATGAATTTAGACATAACAAAATACCAACCATTTATTCACAGATCTTAGATTTACTCATGTAAAGGAGCTAGAATATTAAGTTTTCTTAAAATTTACTATACAATCAAATTCAGATATATTAACAGATATAACAATTATATTCAACAACAGAAACATCAAGCAATTAGACATTAAAGGTTGCTTTAGAACCAATTTTCAAACCTAGAAATAGCAAAAGAAATTACCCTAGTATTAATATCAATTTTACAATACTCTTGTCATAAATAGCTGTATAAGTATAATTATATCGACTGTTATACCAACAGACGTCAAAATGTTTATGATATAAAAATAAATGTTATTTGATATTCAGTATTGTACAAAAAACTTTTCAAACTGCAAAATAAAGGGGACATTTCTAAAATGAAATGATTTTTAAATATACTTTTTCAACTTTTTTTGCAGAATTGAAAAAGAAAATACAATGAATCTAAAGTATTCTACTCACTGGAATAATTCACAATGAAAATTGGAGAACAAGGCTGTCAATCACTAAAACTGGTTGACAAGGGATTTTTAGATCAAAAGAAATCATATCAATATAAACAACCTTTTTGATGCTTGACCTGTTTTTTTTCCCCTACAGAAAAATAAATGGGACTAACATTTTGTAAATTTAAAGCATTCCTTCTCTCAAAAAAACAAAGTATTAATCAGACTAACATGTAGAATTTCTCTCCCCCTCCCCCCTTTTCCTCTTTTTAGAAAATTAAGAATTATTTCTATCCAATGCCAAAAATTTGAAAGTATATCAGCCTTTGAAAAACATAGCAGTACATTTGTTTGTAATAAATATCCTGGTGTTTGGATCATCCTCTATAAAGTGTTGTTTAAGTAAATTTTGAGACTAATTTCTGAAATGTATTTAAGAGTTCAATCATTTAGCAGTCATATAAAGATAAATCTTTTACTTTTGAAATTAAAATTTGGAAATAGGTGTTCCAGTCAAACATGTTATATGGCACCCAAAAAAGGCAAAACTAGAGACTCTAAAGAGCCTGTGTCGCTCACCTTGGTCTATGTGCATATTAAACAAAGGACACAGATGGATTCATGACAAAATTGTGTTTTGGTGATGGTGATGTGTTTGTAGATCTTACTTTACTGAACATTCTTGCTGCTTACAATTATCTCTTATCTATAATGAACTTGGCCCAGTAGTTACAGTGGAAAATATTTTGTAAAAATTTACAAAAATTTACAAAATTTATGAAAATTGTAAAAAATTGACTAAAATTACCAATTCAGGGGCAGCAACCCAACAACGTGTTGCCTGATTGGTCTGAAAATTTCAGGGCTGATAGATCTTGACCTAATGAACAATTTTATCCTAGTCAGATTTGCTCTAAATGCTTTGGTTTCAGAGATATGAGCCAAAAACTGCATTTTACCCTATGTACTATTTTTAGCCATGTCGGCCATCTTGGTTCACAGGCGGGGTCATCGGACACATTTTTAAACTAGATATCCTAATGTAATTGTGGACAAGTTTGGTTAAATTTGTCTTAGTAGTTTCAGAGGAGAAGATTTTTGTAAAAGATTACAAAACTTTACAAAAAATGGTTAAAAATTGACTATAAAGGGAAATAACTCCTTAAGGGGTCAACTGACCATTTTGGTCAAGTTGACTTATTTGCAGATCTTACTTTGCTGAACATTCTTGCGGTTTACAGTTTATCTCTATCTATAATAATATTCAAGATAATAACCAAAAACGACAAAATTTCCTTAAAATTACCAATTCAGGGGCAGCAACCCAACAACGGGTTGTCCGATTCATCTGAAAATTGCAGGGCAGATAGATCTTGACCTGATAAACAATTTTACCCCCATGTCAGATTTGCTCTAAATGCTTTGGTTTCAGAGATATAAGCCAAAATCTACATTTTACCCCTATGTTCTATTTTTAGCCATGGCGGCCATCTTGGTTGGTTGGCCGGGTCACCGGACACATTTATTAAACTAGATACCCCAATGATGATTGTGGCCAAGTTTGGTTAAATTTGGCCAAAGTAGTTTCAGAGGAGAAGATTTTTGTAAAAGTTAACGGACGACAGACGATGGACGCCAAGTGATGAGAAAAGCTCACTTGGCCCTTTGGGTCAGGTGAGCTAAAAAGGCAATTTGACATTCAGTCTGTGTTTCGGTTTTTTATTCCTACTTTTTATGACAAAAAATACCAGAAATATATCAAAATAAATGTTTATGAGTGACTGTCAGATTTCAAAGTACCTCTCCTGGTTTAAAGCATTATGCCTAAGCTGAAAGAGCTCCTTTAATTAAAACGAAATGAAGTAATGTTCAAAACATCTAAGTAACACAATAACTCAAATGACATAAACTAGGCTTTGAGGCAAATCAAAAATAGTAGTTATACATAACAATGAAACTCATTCAAACAAAATAAATACCATTTTTACAGTGAGAAATGTCATGGTGATAGGGTCATATTCAATTAAAGACATAACATCAGTTTAATGAGAGATTTAACATTCACAATGGTATATGATCAGCCTAAAAAAATACAACAAAGGAGGCATGAACTTCATTACAAGAAATATGTATTCTCCAAGCATTTGGTTAAAGCTTTATATTAGAAACTTTTCAATACTCAAATTCTGGTTTACAAATTTAACAGGTTTAACTTTGTTAATACTGGTTTTATTTTTTTTCAGCAGTAAAAAAGTTGAAATGTAAATGTGCTATTAGCCCTAACTGTAAAGCTAACTGAAATCAAGAAGTGATTTACGTGTCTGTGCAACATATTTTATACTTCTCGTGTACTCAAGACCACTTACAAAATATCTAACCTCAACATGTTTAAGGACACATCCCATGTAAGAAACCATGTCATTGGTTGACTAGAGTCAAACATTTTTTATATTGTTGTCCTTTAATGAATGTGGTATTGATAGCTGATCTTTGATAGTCCTTGGTAAATTTATTTACCATTCTAGACTTGGTGTAATTTGACATATTGTATAAACACTTTTCTTTTGTTAAAGACTGTATGTTGACCACAGGACTGTATGTTCACCTCAGGGTACTTAGTTTTTGTGATGTTGGGTTGCTGTCTCGTTGACTCCTTTTATTCATATCTGCTACACTAAGACTAGTATGAACATGAGTTGAATTTGAACCATTCAACCATAAGTACTGGCACTGTCATTCAAAAATAAACTATATTCAATGGATTGTCATTTACAAGATGAAAACAAAAACAATGATATATTATGTATGTGAAGAAAAAATCTAAATAATTCATATTCACTTAAAAAAACAAATTAATAAATGTAACAGCAATTCAATATAAATATCTATTAGAAAATTCCTGATATGTCATACTTTGGTCCATGTTGTTTAAAAATAGATCTTACAAAAAAGTAATTATATCTATAACATTTAAAGGTTTGGATTATGTTTTTAGTTCAATTTCTTATATGAACATAGAAGTTCTGATTTGGTTCCTTAATGAAATAATAAAGAGACATAGAAGTGAGAAAATATTGTTATTTTACCATTCCTTTTTTGCATTTTAGTTTTAATATCTATAGAAAAGAAGTAAGAAAATTCCTATTTGTTTTGGGTTCTTTTATGATTTAAATGTATATAACACACTTTTAAAAATTTGTAAGGCTTTTTAAAGCTTTTTTATATTTTATAAAGTCAGTATGCAGGATATTCTAACATTTTAATTTTCACTAATTTTATATTGTGTTGTCCTTAATTAGAATGAAGCAGTGCTCTTGTTGAATTAGGCAAAATTATTTTAGATAAGAATATTTCTTTACGCCATTTATGAAAGAATGGTGTGAAAAATTAAAATTTATGGAAATAACTCTTTCTTAGCAATCTTTTGGTTTTCAATTATATAATTAGATAATAGTTATATTTACAAAAGTCATTTAAAATTAATTTTGGCTCATTCAATAATCGATGATGTTCTTCACTATTGATGTTTTGATTGTTTTCTATAATTATTTTGATTGTCCTGTATCAATCTAACAGTAGGTCCTGTATCAACATTAATGTACAACTTGAAAACTTGAGTTTTTTCCCACAGATTTACCTTTTAAAACAACCCTTCAGAATTAATAAATCAATACATGATACATCTAAAGATAATTGAAAAATGGACCATGGTCAAAGAAAGGAAAAATAAATTGTAAAAATAGAGAATTTTTTTTATCAACTCCATAATAAAATGTAAAAATCCTCAATTGGTTTGCAAAAATTCTATGAAGTTTGCAGGATCTGGGTTGAAAACTGCAGGAGGAATTGATTATACAAAGTTGGTACTGTCTTTTGCAAAATTGCTGAAAATTTACACTCTTGGCAACCTGGCCAAAATAAATCTCCTAAAATAGCCTGTTTTCTTTTAAAACAAAAATTCAATCATTGTGTTTTTCAATTACAATATACAAAACTCTAAAATAAAATTGCCAAAATCACTTATTTTCTCATAAGTCTTGGTCACATATAGTATAAAAATATAACTTTTTATAAAGGGTGAAACAGATTTTACTATACATTGTACAAAGGAATGATACATTATTACAGATCAACTTTGATATTAACAGAGAAGGTATAAGACCATTAATTTAGCCCCTTGAATTCAAAATTCAAAAAGTATGATATAATCTATCATATAATGCCCTTCAGATGTTCATATAAAGATATAAGGCTGTGAGATATCACATTTATATTTCAAATGACATTTCTGCACTAAAGTGAACAGATTTATCATTCATGTTATAATGCAATAATTGTATTTGTGAAAGACTGAAGAATTATATGACTTTTGACAAATAGTAGCTCTTATCAAAAATTCTCCTTTATATAAATGGAATATTTCATCCACCAGTTCTAGGTAAAATGCAAAATACTGGTTATTTATACGTAAATCATGATAGACATGTGAAATAATGATTGCAAATACAAAATGTGGAGCCTACAAATTAAAAGAATCTATAAACTATTTGGTGTTTTACAAAAAAATGATTCACTGTTTTTGGACCTTAGAATGTTGTATTCATCACCAGTATAAATACCCATTTAACAATAGTAAATTATAATAACTTTACAGAAAACAATAGTAGATGACAATATTTTAGACATTATTGTTGATTAAAAATTGTTAATTTTTTTTATAAAACTTTATTATATTGCACTGACAGTGAGAAATATCAATAATGAATCAATATTACCTAACAGGTTTAAAATGCACAAGTCTTCTACATCCTTAAATTACTATATAACCTATAAAGGCTTCAATTTATAAATCACTGATGTCTCACTAAGTTCAGGCAAACATGTGCTAATCTTGAGCAGTATTAGAATTTTCTTTCATCTACTAATAATCCAAATTTAGCAAAAATAATTGAATTTTTCCCAAATATATCAAATGCTACTATCATGATTATATGCAATTGTATCCTTATTGATGAAAGTTGTTGTTGAACAACCCAAACATATCCTTCATTAAAGCACACAATTCTCAATCAAACATAGACCAAAACTGAAATGCAACATGATACACTTTCCTAAGTCTTTCTGTTCTTGATTCTGTTCATTGAGGTTATCTCCCTTGTCTACTACCTATTTTTGGTAAATTTATCTCCCTTTCTAAGTCATGACTAGTCTACTATGATTTAGTCTTGTCAGTATCTCGCACTACTTCAGTAACTCCTCCAAGACGTACCCGAAATTGTTTTGTACCCCAAAATATTGTCTGAGGCCTCCATATAGCCTCAAAATATGTAACAGTTCTCATAAGTTCAGTAACAAACCAACAGAACACAAACTTCCATTTTGAAAATATAAGTGGCCCATTCTGAAAAATAAAGAACCATTTATACTGTGTTTGTAAATACAATTGTACATGTATATCAAAGTGACTGTACACACAATATTTTTCAACAATTGTCAATGTGTTTGAAATTTTTGACAATTTATGAAAGGGATAAAAGTTATGTTTTGAATATTAGTAAATGTATAACCCTTCTATAAACTTAACAGGAAAAGAAACTGAAAATGAACAACTAAAATTAGAAAATATTCTTTTTCTTTTAAAATCATATCAAGAACTGGACAAAAAATAAAAAAAGAATCGGAACTCTTTTAATATACTTGCTTATGCGATTGGTTTTCTTTGTAGCTGACTGATTGTTATGTTTATTAAACTGGACTCTAGTTTATATAAAAAAAAAATAAAAACTGGAATTAATCTCGCAAAAAGTAATAGACATGGTGAATCACTTTTGTATGGATATTTATTATTATCAAAAATGTGCCTAGTAACATAATATCATTCTTCTATGACTTTCAATTGCTTATGTGTTGACCTAGATCAAATATTTAATTTCCACAACTCATGGATAAACGGTGGGTCAATGCCATCAAAATTTTGAATTGACATTTCTTACTATCCAAATTAAGCAGACTAAAGACTTAAACTTGCAGTGAGGTGAGAGTTTTTTTTTTGTTGTTGCTCCGTGTAGAAGGCCTGACTGAGACTTTGAGATGAAGAACAGCAATAAAAGCGCTGTTCCTTTGCTTTTAGTGTGATTTTTGCTGTGTATGTACTGATTTTGCGTCATGGATGGATACCCTATATCCTTCATTTTTCTATAATACATATTTTTCTATAACGTGTCAATCTTTAGATCTGGACCATATACAGGACAGACAAAAGAACTTTGTTTAAAACAAATATAAATGATGAAAATACTAGATGATCTCCCATTCATTCTGTCAGATAATCAGATAATGATATGTACATTAACTGCAGTACTGTGGATAATAGTTCCTGGGATACCAATTTTCTTGGATTTTTGGGTACAGGTAGATCACCAATTTGAATGAAAAACTAAGTATCAATATTCTATAGGCTTGCTTTCAGACTTTGGCAAAACCATGATATCAAATATCCACAAATACACAATTTTTCCTCAATCCACAAAAATGTTTACCTGAGAAGAAATGAATCCACAGTATGATATGTTAATCAACTTACCTGGTAATGTTTAAGTAGTATTTAATCTGATGTTAGGCGTAGGGTTTATCAACTTACCTGGTACCATTTAAGTGGTATTTAATCTGATGTGAGGCATAGAGTTAATCAACTTACCTGGTACTGTTTTAAGTAGTATATAATCTGATGTTAGGCATAGAGTTAATCAACTTACCTAGTACCGTGTTAATCATCTTACCTGGTACCATTTAAGTAGTATATAATCTGATGTTAGGCATAGAGTTAATCAACTTACCTGGTACCGTTTTAAGTAGTATATAATCTGATGTTAGGCATGGAGTTAATCAACTTACCTAGTACCATTTTAATCAACTTACCTGGTACCATTTAAGTAGTATATAATCTGATGTTAGGCATAGAGTTAATCAACTTACCTGGTACCGTTTAAGTAGTATTTAATCTGATGTGAGGCATAAAGTCAATCAACTTACCTGGTACCGTTTAAGTAGTATATAATTTGATATGAGACTGAGGCATAGAGTTAATCAACTTACCTGGTACCGTTTAAGTAGTATATAATCTGATGTGAGGCATAGAGTTAATCAACTTACCTGGTACCGTTTCAGTAGTATATAATCTGATGTCAGGCATAAAGCTTATCAACTTATCTGGTACCGTTTAGGTAGTATATAATCTGATGTGAGGCATAAAGTTAATCAACTTACCTAGTACCGTGTTAATCAACTTACCTGGTACCGTTTAAGTAGTATATAATCTGATGTGAGGCATAAAGTTAATCAACTTACCTGGTACCGTTTAAGTAGTATATAATCTGATGTTAGGCATAAAGCTTATCAACTTACCTGGTACCGTTTAAGTAGTATATAATCTGATGTGAGGTATAAAGTTAATCAACTTACTTGGTACCGTTTAAGTAGTATATAATCTGATGTTAGGCATAAAGTGAAATGGAATAGCAGGAAATAACATACACTAATGTTGAAGAAATGATTGACACTTAGACTAACTAAAATCCCTAGAGGAATCATGTCACCTAATGGTTCTAGAACACCACTTGTAAATGTCATCATGTTAAGGCGTAACCTCAGCCATCTGCAAATAAATAAAACAAATAAGGAATGATTCATTAGAATACCTTGAACCCCAATACAGCCTTCATTTCCAAACACTCATATTTCTGTTCTCTAAAAATTTCTAAACAGATGTTATTATCACTATAGTATGTGTTTGAACAAGTTTAACTGTGAGCTTATGCTCTCTGATGATACCCCGGCTATATTCAGCAAACAGAAAGTTGATGATTGATGGATGTAAAACAAATTACAGGGTATAGCATGATCACCAAATTTCAGAAAGCCTTGACTTGTAATTCTTGAGAAAATATACCTATGACATGTAGAAACATAAGACATATAGATACCAACCTGACCATTCTATCCTTGTAGAAACAAATAGATGATGATGGAATATTTTGTTGAGCTGGGTAAGCTGACATTACTAACTTGTATCCTCTGTAAAATAATTAGAAAAATATAAATAAATATCAATCAACAAATATTGTTAAGACAAGGTAAAAGAAATTGTCCATAAAATCCCTTCCTTATATCCTTTTACTATCAATAAATCTAGATAAAAACAAACTATCAATAGAAATGAGAAATTTGTAATGAAGCATTGAATTTTGATATTTTCAGTTAATACTGGATTTTTAAATTAAAATAATATAGATTAGGTTAACTATTAGAGATAAGTGTGCTCTCTACAATTTCAATAACAAATATGGTGGAACCTAATCAAACTTCGTAAAATAAAGTTTTTCTGTAATTTCTTGCATATAGTACTCTTATAAG
Organism: Mytilus coruscus; assembly: GCA_017311375.1. NCBI lineage: Eukaryota > Metazoa > Mollusca > Bivalvia > Mytilida > Mytilidae > Mytilus > Mytilus coruscus. The sequence goes on along the minus strand of CM029601.1, from coordinate 3,363,739 downwards.
GGCTATTCCATTAAAATGTATGTGGGAGCGTAGGAAGGGAAGTTTAATTATTGAATGTGGGTCATGGGTCTTTTTTCAGTATGCTTCTATTACCATTATGCAAATTATCTAAAAAATGGTTCTTGGTTGTAGGGATATTTTGAAAGTCCCTTCCTACCAACCCACATACATTTTAATGGAATAGCCCTAACCTGCACCCCTGCCTGTCAATTGCAATTTGGGAGCAAATGACCGCAGACAATACATGACTAAATTCGATATTGTACCTGAATATACTTGAAAGAAAATCTAGATAAATATTGTGTTACATCAATGAGTACTTACTTTTCATGTAATAATGTACATAAAAAGAAATCTTCAGCTAAGTATTTGCCAAAGTAGATAAGTCCTTGAGGCATACATTCCTCTAGTACAGGCTTCTTAAACAAGTAGGACATTCCTGTACAACAGCAAAGGCCTAAGAAATTAAATGCTGGATAACATCGACCAATTATACAACCAAAATGTACCTGTAAAGAAAGATAACAAATATTGACTAATGTACAAAAGTATATCTGAAGACCTTACTGACCAAATCTTGTACATTAAGAAATTATTGTTATATTCTAATTAATGCCAATAATGTAATGGGACAAAATAACTAATATTTTTATAAGCATCACTTTGCCCTGAAGCAAATAACAATCTTTTACTGAAGCAAAAAAAAAATGTTTGCTAGCATAAGTACATAGACATCAGAAATACATCTATTTTATAAGAGGACAACAAACTTAGAAATTGACCAGATTGTATATTACTGTTTACTTTGACTTCTTGAAAGTTGCTTTTAACTAACATTATACAGCTATAAAATGTGCTTATCAGAAGTCTAAACTAGGAGTTGAAAGGAAAGTCCTGTGAAGAATATCCCAACTTATTGGACATTGAAGAAAAATTCCTGTTGTGGGTATAATAAAATTCAAAGTATCATCAAACTAGAAGTCAATACTACCCAGCAGGTTTGAAAATCACTAACAATGTACAACCCCCATATTATAGAATTCAAAACCAAATTTCAAATCATTCCTGAATACAGTAAATGAGTAATATGTAATGAAAAAAAATTCATGCTCAATGGATATAAGAATTAAAAGTATCGTCAAAAATAACGTGACTTCCCCACAAATCTGAACACTGTACACCTCAACATTAAAAAGTTCTTAACCAAATATATTAAATCATTCCTTATTACAAAATCATGTAACATAAAACAATACAGATAAATTGTCAGACAAACAGAAGAATATAACTGTCAATCTAAATACTACAGATCTAGACTCAGAGATGGTATAAAAATTTCTACATAAAACATGACAGTGCTTAGTTTTTGTCATAGATCATAAATGTTCAATTGAAGGGTGCCTCCTGAGGTTAAGATAAAAAGTAATCAGTTACTTCCCTATGTTCTCATATTAATGTGAGTTATGTCCCTTAGTTGTTACCTTGTCAATAGTTCCAGCAAATCCTGGCAAATCTGTATAAAATGGCATCTGATGAACTAAACCCACTTTTGGTTTCTGCAGCTTGCAGGACATATCCATAATTATATCTGAGGAGGCTATAAAAAAGGTTTATCATTAACAATATTATATTCAATAGCTAGACAATTAATATTTAACTTTAAGAACCGTATTAAAAAAAATCTTCCTGTGATTAAATTATGTTTTCACTATGAAAATTCATTTGTGTTTGTTTAATGTTTCATCAATATACTGTTAGCATTATCATAGCAATTAGGAAGAATCATCAGAATTTTTTGTCTTTTGTTTTGTACATGATTTGTTGGGTACAATCATTAGATGATTTCATCAATATCAGGCTCAGACAAGCAGTCTCTTTTAAACCTCTCAGTGTTTGAAAAATTCATGGTAATATCTTTTTTAAATAAAAGAAGAATGTGTCTGAGGACATGAATGCCCTCACTCAAGCTTTGCAATTTTCGAAGTTAAAAAGGGGCATAACTCTAGAACGGTAAATTACTCACTGCCAAAATTCGAACTCTGTCTGCATGTTGTGGTTCTTAGCATTGTGTTTGAGTTTCATAAAATTTGGGGAAACTGAAAATTTGTAATTTTCCAAGTTACAAAGGGGCATAACTCTCTAACTGTAAACGACTCGCTGCCAAAATTAGACCACTGTCTGTGAGTTTTGGTTATAAGCATTGTGTATGAGTTTCATAAAATTTTGATGAGGAAAACTTGTTAGAATGCGGAAATGAAAATTGGACGGACAGAAAGACAGACAGAAGGATGTCAAGGGTAACACCTACGGCAGGGGCATAAAAATGTATCAAAATATATAACACATACCTTTGATTCTACTGGTACTGACCCAGATAAAATCATATTTAGCATTCCAGTAACCTGGTGCCATATTGTTGACCATGGGATTTACACAGCCTGGACCTCCACCTGTAAAAGTAAACAAATAAAATCATATTCAACATTCTGTTAACCAAGTCCCAAATTGTATACCAGGAGGTTTACAAATATTTATGCAATTTATTGTCAAACTTGCAAATTTTATCTATGAAGTAACAGTATATGATAACAAATCATTATATAGACCTTTTACAATACAGTAGACCCCACTTGACGATTTTCTCATAAATTACCATCTGTAAAAATATTATTTTTCAATGAAAAGAAGGTATGTATGATAAAGCCACCTGAACTCAAATATAACAAAGTATTATAAATTCACTCATAAACATACTTCAGATATTCCAAAGATATTTATTTAGTCTGTCAGGTATCAGCAATAATATGCAAACATAATTTCTGATCTAAAATGACCAAGTTACAATTTCCAAATCATTTTTCAATAAAATTTACATATTTATATTGGATAAAAGACTATTTTTGCATTTCAGGGATCAAATAATGGCTATTATCATCCTTCATCCTCCTATGAAATAGAACTGTGAGTTCAAGAGATACCCCCATCCTTACAAGAGACTTTTACCACCTCATGCAATACTGAAGTCAGAAGATTCTATTACCTACCCTTTGACATGTGAATTCAGGATTAAATTCCTTCATGCACATCCTCAGATAATGTTTTACAGCTGTGTAAAGTTTCATGAGTATCCGTCTATTATAGCAGGTTAGAAGTTGTACTCACAAGAAAATATTACCATATATTGGGATATTGAAGTAAGTAAATTATATTATCTTCACACTAATGTGCTTACAAGACAAATGGATAGACAGACTGGGTGATTCCATTATACCACCAAAAGCTTTGCTTGCAGGAGGTATAATAACAGTTCTTAGCCCATATATACCTTTTTTTAATTTTTGAACTAATGTCAAGAATTACCTGTAAACAATGTACAATCCACATGAGGATATTTCTTTCTCAGTTTATTTACAACAGGTATAGCTTCATCATCATCTGTCTGTGTACACAGTAACAACTCAAACTACAACAGTAATCAAATAAAGTAGATAAGTCCTTGAGGCATACATTCCTCTAGTACAGGCTTTTAAACAAGTAGGACATTCCTGTACAACAGCAAAGGCCTAAGAAATTAAATGCTGGATAACATCGACCAATTATACAACCAAAATGTACCTGTAAAGAAAGATAACAAGCATTGACTAATATACCAAAGTATATCTTAAGACCTTCACTGACCAAATCTTGTACATTAAGAAATTACTGTTATATTCTAATTAATGCCAATAATGTAATAGGACAAAAGAACTCATATTTTTATAAGCATCATTTTGCCCTGAAGCAAATAACAATCTTTTACTGAAGCAAACAAAATGTTTGCTAGAGTAAGTGCAAAGACATCAGAAATACATCTATTTTCTTACCAGACAACTAACTTAGAAATTGACCAGATTGTATATTAATCTGTTTACTTTGACTTCTTGAAAGTTGCTTTTAACTAACATTATACAGCTATAAAAATGTGCTTATCAGAAGTCTAAACTAGGAGTTGAAAGGAAAGTCCTGTGAAGAATATCCCAACTTATTGGACATTGAAGAAAATTCCTGTTGTGGGTATAATAAAATTCAAAGTATCATCAAACTAGAAGTCAATACTACCCAGCAGGTTTGAAAATCACTAACAATGTACAACCCCCATATTATAGAATTCAAAACCAAATTTCAAATCATTCCTGAATACAGTAAATGAGTAATATGTAATGAAAAAAAATTCATGCTCAATGGATATAAGAATTAAAAGTATCGTCAAAAATAACGTGACTTCCCCACAAATCTGAACACTGTACACCTCAACATTAAAAAGTTCTTAACCAAATATATTAAATCATTCCTTATTACAAAATCATGTAACATAAAACAATACAGATGAATTGACAGACAAACAGAAGAATATAACTGTCAATCTAAATACTACAGATCTAGACTCAGAGATGGTATAAAAATTTCTACATAAAACATGACAGTGCTTAGTTTTTGTCATAGATCATAAATGTTCAATTGAAGGGTGCCTCCTGAGGTTAAGTTAAAAAGTAATCAGTTACTTCCCTATGTTCTCATATTAATGTGAGTTATGTCCCTTAGTTGTTACCTTGTCAATAGTTCCAGCAAATCCTGGCAAATCTGTATAAAATGGCATCTGATGAACTAAACCCACTTTTGGTTTCTGCAGCTTGCAGGACATATCCATAATTATATCTGAGGAGGCTATAAAAAAGGTTTATCATTAACAATATTATATTCAATAGCTGGACAATTAATATTTAACTTAAAGAACCATATTTAAAAAAAAATCTTCCTGTGATTAAATTATGTTTTCACTATGAGAATTCATTTGTGTTTGTTTAATGTTTCATCAATATACTGTTAGCATTATCATAGCAATTATGAAGAATCATCAGAATTTTTTGTCTTTTGTTTTGTACATGATTTGTTGGGTACAATCATTAGATGATTTCATCAATATCAGGCTCAGACAAGCAGTCTCTTTTAAACCTCTCAATGTTCATGGTAATATCTTTTTTAAATAAAAGAAGAATGTGTCTGAGGACATGAATGCCCCAACTCAAGCTTTGCAATTTTCGAAATTAAAAAGGGGCATAACTCTAGAACGTTAAATAACTCACTGCCAAAATTCGAACTCTGTCTGCATGTTGTAGTTCTTAGCATTGTGTTTGAGTTTCATAAAATTTGGGGAAACTGAAAATTTGTAATTTTCCAAGTTACAAAGGGCATAACTCTCTAACTGTAAACGACTCGCTGCCAAAATTAGACCACTGTCTGTGAGTTTTGGTTATAAGCATTGTGTATGAGTTTCATAAAATTTTGATGAGGAAAACTTGTTAGAATCGGAAACGAAAATTGGACGGACAGAAAGACAGACAGAAGGATGTCAAGGGTAACACCTACGGCAGGGGCATAAAAATGTATCAAAATATATAACACATACCTTTGATTCTACTGGTACTGACCCAGATAAAATCATATTTAGCATTCCAGTAACCTGGTGCCATATTGTTGACCATGGGATTTACACAGCCTGGACCTCCACCTGTAAAAGTAAACAAATAAAATCATATTCAACATTCTGTTAACCAAGTCCCAAATTGTATACCAGGAGGTTTACAAATATTTATGCAATTTATTGTCAAACTTGCAAATTTTATCTATGAAGTAACAGTATATGATAACAAATCATTATATAGACCTTTTACAATACAGTAGACCCCACTTGACGATTTTCTCATAAATTACCATCTGGAAAAAATATTATTTTTCAATGAAAAGAAGGTATGTATGATAAAGCCACCTGAACTCAAATATAACAAAGTATTATAAATTCACTCATAAACATACTTCAGATATTCCAAAGATATTTATTTAGTCTGTCAGGTATCAGCAATAATATGCAAACATAATTTCTGATCTAAAATGACCAAGTTACAATTTCCAAATCATTTTTCAATAAAATTTACATATTTATATTGGATAAAAGACTATTTTTGCATTTCAGGGATCAAATAATGGCTATTATCATCCTTCATCCTCCTATGAAATAGAACTGTGAGTTCAAGAGATACCCCCATCCTTACAAGAGACTTTTACCACCTCATGCAATACTGAAGTCAGAAGATTCTATTACCTCCTTTGACATGTGAATTCAGGATTAAATTCCTTCATGCACATCCTCAGATAATGTTTTACAGCTGTGTAAAGTTTCATGAGTATCCGTCTATTATAGCAGGTTAGAAGTTGTACTCACAAGAAAATATTACCATACATTGGGATATTGAAGTAAGTAAATTATATTATCTTCACACTAATGTGCTTACAAGACAAATGGATAGACAGACTGGGTGATTCCATTATACCACCAAAAGCTTTGCTTGCAGGAGGTATAATAACAGTTCTTAGCCCATATATACCTTTTTTAATTTTTGAACTAATGTCAAGAATTACCTGTAAACAATGTACAATCCACATGAGGATATTTCTTTCTCAGTTTATTTACAACAGGTATAGCTTCATCATCATCTGTCTGTGTACACAGTAACAACTCAAACTACAACAGTAATCAAATCTGTCATTAGTTATGTTAGTGCTACTCATTTTTGGTTTGTAGTAATCAAATCTGTCATTTGTGTGCTACTCATTTTTGGTTTGTAGTAATCAAATCTGTCATTTGTTATGTTAGTGCTACTCATTTTGGTTTGTAGTAATCAAGTCTGTCATTTGTTATGTTAGTGCTACTCATTTTGGTTTGTAGTAATCAAATCTGTCATTTGTGTGCTACTCATTTTGGTTTGTAGTAATCAAATCTGTCATTTGTTATGTTAGTGCTACTGATTTTTGGTTTGTAGTAATCAAATCTGTCATTTGTTATGTTAGTGCTACTCATTTTTGGTTTGTAGTAATCAAATCTGTCATTTGTGTGCTACTCATTTTTGGTTTGTAGTAATCAAATCTGTCATTTGTTATGTTAGTGCTACTCATTTTTGGTTTGTAGTAATCAAATCTGTCATTTGTTATGTTAGTGCTACTCATTTTTGGTTTGTAGTAATCAAATCTGTCATTTGTTATGTTAGTGCTACTCATTTTGGTTTGTAGTAATCATATCTGTCATTTGTTATGTTAGTGCTACTCATTTTGGTATCATTAAAAAATATTCATTTTAAATATTGATAATTAATTGAAAGTACAGATCTGGCTTTCCAGACCACCTTTAGCTAGTACTTTAACAATACCCACCTTGCAGAACTTATGTAAAACATGTTATCTGTCTCATACAGACTAACAAAGGCCAGAGGCTCCTTACTTGGGACAGGTGCAAAATTAAACTGATTGAAAGATTATGTCTTCATCACATGAAAATCAAGCACAATCCATCCCGTTAGGGTTTAGTATCATACCATCATGAAATATATGAGAAGAACATAACCCGTAGAATGCCAACTACTGGTTTTAGAATAAATGTGTTTATTTCCAATGCAAAGACCCTATGAGTGAATCAATATTAATTCCAAAATATGCCATCTTCAATGACCTGACAACAGTATCGTAACTATATTCCTTTTGAATAAGGCAGTTTAAAGGCTTGGTAAGCTTTATACTTTAATTGATCATTCATCAATATATAAAAGACTGAGATCTAAGTTCAGTAACTTAAGTTTTCCACAGAGAGAAAATTTACTTTCCTTCTATTTATAGAAACACAAAATAAAATAATGTATGTTTGTATTTTAATGAAAATATTTTTTAACTATTCTGATTTATAATGCAATAGTCCTGATTGGATAACTAACAGCATACAATTCTCAATCTTCCATGTCTGTAACTAAAGGAGCTGCCATTTTAATTCGAAAATCAACTGATATGTGATTTCTTCCATGATTTGTCAAGGGAAATCCTAAGAATATTTCTGATCAAAAACAAAATATGAGGTGCACAATGGCTTTATATGGTTAAAATTTTGAAAAGGTTTCAGTAATTTCTAATGACCACATCATTATATATCGCCCACTTCAGCAGGGGGTATGAAAAACACTCTGGTGTTCCTAAATAATGGAAAAACAATACCACTTTTTAAGTAAACAAGAATGTGTCCATAGTACACAGATGCCCCACTCGCACTATCATTTTCTATGTTCAGTAGACCGTGAAACTGGGATAAAAACTCTAATTTGGCATTAAATTTGAAAGATCATATCATAGGGAACATGTGTACTAAGTTTCTAGTTGTTTGGACTTCAACTTCATCAAAAACTACCTTGACCAAAACCTTTAACCTGAAGCAGGACAGACGACGAACAGACTAACGAATGGACAAATGAACGAACGAATGGACAAATGAACGAACCGATGCACAGACCGAAAAACATAATGCCCCTCTACCATCGTAGGTGGGGCATAAAAAGTATGAAATGAATATTTACAACAAATTCTAAATGGGACACAAGAAAAGTTTGAGGATCTTTTGTCTTTACCTTTGGATAAGTCAGACTGAAATGACTTTCTAAGTTCTCTTCTAGTAAATCATCAACTCCCATCAATGGTTTGACTATTGAAATCCCTGGTAAACAATCATGTGGCAATAACTGCTCTTCCTTCTTGTGGAAGTGGAAATGCCTGCAAAAATATTTTAAGATAATAATAAACAAGTCACAAAAGAACATCCTTTTTCTCATCACAAACATATTTTAATTTTGAAGATTTATCTTTTATAAAAATGTAGACTATATATATAGGGAGAGAGAGCTGGGATTTCATGATCTTTATGTGCACTGGTTCTGTAATAGTTTGTAGGAAGTACTTTACTATATATTTCATGAATATCCTATACAAAAAGAGTGAACTGAAATATCTAGCCTGCAAATATAGTTGACCTTTTGCTTATAGTATCTGAGAAACGGCCTAAACCACAAAGTTTTAACATTGGTCACTGATCCATGAAATAAGGTAAAGGTGTAGGTGAACCATGTCTGACGGACATGTAGATCTTGCAATGATTTTATATACCAAATATAGTAAATATCTTATTACTCATAAAAGGTGAGAAAATCATGTAGAAACACTAATGCAGGTCAGATATAGGATGCACATAAATTCACTACACAACAAGCTTTCATCATCAATTCTATCAGTATCTTTCTTGAAATATAACATTACAAAAAGGGCAAGAAGCATTAATGTTCTAAAAATATATGACTTAATTTTAACAATAACAAATAAAACAGCTGTTTTCATACCACTGAAACAACTTAATTTGACACAATATCAAACAGTGCCACATTGGCAAAAAGACCAAATTTCTTTTGTTTTTGAAAATACCAATCAATGGCAATATGAGATGTGGAATATATGTTAAAGAGAAAGTAAACAAAAAACACCATTAAACTAAAAAAAGATCTCAAGTTTAAAATTAAGATTGTTCATGTAAAAAAAAGGTGTCATCAACACTTGATATTTCATGAAACATCTTCATACAATTAATATAAGAATGAAAATTTGCAAGAAGATAAGTTAACACAAAGAGTTACATTAAGATTAACTTACAAAATGCCAGGCTGAGAGTGGCTACATATAGTATCGCACTGAAAATGATGATGGAATCCACTTCTCTAGAGAATTTTTTTGACCAGGTTTATCTTTCTTTTTTAATAGGGGAAAGCAAGAAAATAGAACTCTATAAATGAATTTAGACCAATGAACAACTGAGATTCAGGGAATTGCACATTCAGATTATAAAATAAATGAAGAATGTGTCTATGGGACACAAATGATGCCCCTGCTTGCATATAACCTTATAAAGTGAAATAACTCGAGAACAGTAAAAGTGACTCAACCCAAATTCAAACTTGATTGTGTTTTGTGGTAATAAGCATTGTGTATAAGTTTCATAACATTTGGTTGAGGCAAACTAAAGTTAAGAGAATGGAAACAAATTTTGGGACGTATGGATGGACAAGGGGAACACTTAATGCCCCTTCCGATGAGGTAGGGGCATAAAAATAATGAACAGTTCATGGAAAGTAAAATATACAGGAATACAAAGAGACTTGCCCTCCTATATGACAAATTGATATATCTACAATGGCAACTGCATACACAATCAATGGCAAGATGGCCAAAATAAAGGTTACATAGGACCATGTCTGCTTGATAGTTCAGGGAAATTAAAATATAGAGGAATACAAAGAGACTTACCCTGCTATATGACAAATTGATATAACTACAATGGCAACTGCATACATAATCAATGGCAAGATGGCCAAAATAAAGGTTACATAGGACCACGTCTGCCTGTCAGTTCAGGAAAGTATAATATAGAGGAATACAAAGAGACTTACCTCCTATATGACAAATTGATATAACTACAATGGCAACTGCATACACTATCAAAGGCAAGATGGCCAAAATAAAGGTTACATAGGACCATGTCTGCTCGTCAAACCAAAACATCTAAAACATAAAGGTCAAAGGTTAAAATAATGACACAAAATTTGTCTACTTTGTATTGATGAATTGAAAACTAGAGGCTCCAAGGACCCTGTGTCGCTCACCTGATATTTTTATTTACAATTGATGCATGATAAATGCAACTGTTGTACTGTCGTATAGTTTCAGAGATATAAGACTAAAAGTGCGTTTGAAACCTATGTTTTATTTCAGCCATGTGTGCCATGTTGGCAGGCAGGGTCATCATACACAGTGGTCCCTGGATATTCTAGTGGTGATTTAAACCAAGTTTGGTTTAATTTGACAGTAGTTTCAGGGAGAATTTTGTAAAATTTATCTAACGAGAAATGTGAAGTGATGAGAAAGTTTGTTGTGAAGTTTTGTTGTTTCCTATTAATGATTTCTGCAAAATTCAGTTGATTGTGCAAGGGTTGTATAGCCAGCTGAGGTCGTTAAAACTCTCATTTGTTGTTGCAAAATTCAAGTGGTTTTGAATTGCTTTGTTGATCTTTTTCGTATTCAACTTTTAAACAACAAAGTACAACAAATATGATGACTGATACCGTGACACTGAAAATATGGTCTTCATTCTTGTGAAGAAAATGGTAAGGTTTGAAATATTTCTTAAATATTAATTCAATACCAATACTTTAATTTGTATTGGATTTATCCCAGGAAATGAGAACAAGGGACACAATTAAATTCAATTTTTCCCTAAACTTCTGATAAAATATAAAATGAAGAACTATATTTTTTAATGAGAATTTTTGTTTAATAGTTAATTGATAATTTGAACAATATTAATTAAGTTTTAGATCTTGCATGGTTGATTAATTTTCTCTCAAAATTTCTGATATTCTATTAAAATTTAAATATAATATGAGGCAGGCATTACCTGTGAAAGGGGATGAAGTCTGTATAAATTAGTGTAGGAATTCAAGCATCATTTGCACTTCGAATCTGTAGAAAATGAAGCCAAAGTACTGAAACATATGACATTCAACCTATTGTTCGGGATTATAGTTGTGACATCATTTTCAATGTAAAGAAAGAAACACCATCATCAGGTATTAATGTAGTTTTTTTTCATGTTATAGAATTATCAATTATTTTTATTGCCAGTTCATTAGTAGATTGTTTTCTATATTGATTTTCTACTGCAGTTTCAGAAAAGAAGATTACAAAGGAAAACATTTTGTAAAACTTACCAAAATTTACCAAATTAATGAAAATTGTTAAAATTGACTATAAAGGGCAACGACTCTTAAGGGTCAACTGACCATTTTGGTCATGTTGACTTTTTGAAGATCTTACTTTGCTGAACATTATTGCTGTTTACAGTTTATCTCTATCTGTAATAATTTTCAAGATAATAACCAAAACGGCAAAATTTCCTTAAAATTACCAATTTAGGGCAGCAACCCAACAACCAGTTGTCCAATTCATCTGAAAATTTGAGGTGTACACAGTAACAACTCAAACTACAACAGTAATCAAATCTGTCATTAGTTATGTTAGTGCTACTCATTTTTGGTTTGTAGTAATCAAATCTGTCATTTGTTATGTTAGTGCTACTCATTTTTGGTTTGTAGTAATCAAATCTGTCATTTGTTATGTTAGTGCTACCCATTTTTGGTTTGTAGTAATCAAATCTGTCATTTGTTATGTTAGTGCTACCCATTTTGGTTTGTAGTAATCATATCTGTCATTTGTTATGTTAGTGCTACTCATTTTGGTTTGTAGTAATCAAATCTGTCATTTGTTATGTTAGTGCTACTCATTTTGGTTTGTAGTAATCAAATCTGTCATTTGTTATGTTAGTGTTACTCATTTTGGTTTGTAGTAATCAAATCTGTCATTTGTTATGTTAGTGTTACTCATTTTGGTTTGTAGTAATCAAATCTGTCATTTGTTATGTTAGTGTTACTCATTTTGGTTTGTAGTAATCATATCTGTCATTTGTTATGTTAGTGTTACTCATTTTGGTTTGTAGTAATCATATCTGTCATTTGTTATGTTAGTGCTACTCATTTTTGGTTTGTAGTAATCAAATCTGTCATTTGTTATGTTAGTGCTACTCATTTTTGGTTTGTAGTAATCAAATCTGTCATTTGTTATGTTAGTGCTACTCATTTTTGGTTTGTAGTAATCAAATCTGTCATTTGTTATGTTAGTGCTACTCATTTTTGGTTTGTAGTAATCATATCTGTCATTTGTTATGTTAGTGCTACTGATTTTTGGTTTGTAGTAATCAAATCTGTCATTTGTTATGTTAGTGCTACTGATTTTTGGTTTGTAGTAATCAAATCTGTCATTTGTTATGTTAGTGCTACTCATTTTGGTTTGTAGTAATCATATCTGTCATTTGTTATGTTAGTGCTACTCATTTTTGGTTTGTAGTAATCAAATCTGTCATTTGTTATGTTAGTGCTACTCATTTTTGGTTTGTAGTAATCAAATCTGTCATTTGTTATGTTAGTGCTACTCATTTTTGGTTTGTAGTAATCAAATCTGTCATTTGTTATATTAGTGCTACTCATTTTTGGTTTGTAGTAATCAAATCTGTCATTTGTTATATTAGTGCTACTCATTTTTGGTTTGTAGTAATCAAATCTGTCATTTGTTATGTTAGTGCTACTGATTTTTGGTATCATTTAAAATATATTCATTTTAAATATCGATAAATAATTGAAAGCACAGATCTGGCTTTCCAGACCATCTTTAGCTAGTACTTTAACAATACCCACCTTGCAGAACTTGATGTAAAAACATGTTATCTGTCTCATACAGACTAACAAAGGCCAGAGGCTCCTTACTTGGGACAGGTGCAAAATTAAACTGATTGAAAGATTATGTCTTCATCACATGAAAATCAAGCACAATCCATCCCGTTAGGGGTTTAGTATCATACCATCATGAAATATATGAGAAGAACATAACCCGTAGAATGCCAACAACTGGTTTTAGAATAAATGTGTTTATTTCCAATGCAAAGACCCTATGAGTGAATCAATATTAATTCCAAAATATGCCATCTTCAATGACCTGACAACAGTATCGTAACTATATTCCTTTTGAATAAGGCTGTTTAAAGGCTTGGTAAGCTTTATACTTTAATTGATCATTCATCAATATATAAAAGACTGAGATCTAAGTTCAGTAACTTAAGTTTTTCCACAGAGAGAAAATTTACTTTCCTTCTATTTATAGAAACACAAAATAAAATAATGTATGTTTGTATTTTAATGAAAATATTTTTTTAACTATTCTGATTTATAATGCAATAGTCCTGATTGGATAACTAACAGCATACAATTCTCAATCTTCCATGTCTGTAACTAAAGGGAGCTGCCATTTTTAATTCGAAAATCAACTGATATGTGATTTCTTCCATGATTTGTCAAGGGAAATCCTAAGAATATTTCTGATCAAAAACAAAATATGAGGTGCACAATGGCTTTATATGGTTAAAATTTTGAAAAGGTTTCAGTAATTTCTAATGACCACATCATTATATATCGCCCACTTCAGCAGGGGGTATGAAAAACACTCTGGTGTTCCTAAATAATGGAAAAACAATACCACTTTTTAAGTAAACAAGAATGTGTCCATAGTACACAGATGCCCCACTTGCACTATCATTTTCTATGTTCAGTAGACCGTGAAACTGGGATAAAAACTCTAATTTGGCATTAAATTTGAAAGATCATATCATAGGAACATGTGTACTAAGTTTCTAGTTGTTTGGACTTCAACTTCATCAAAACTACCTTGACCAAAACCTTTAACCTGAAGCAGGACAGGACCGAACAGACTAACGAATGGACAAATGACGAACGAATGGACAAATGAACGAACCGATGCACAGACCGAAACATAATGCCCTCTACCATCGTAGGTGGGGCATAAAAAGTATGAAATGAATATTTACAACAAATTCTAAATGGGACACAAGAAAAGTTTGAGGATCTTTTGTCTTTACCTTTGGATAAGTCAGACTGAAATGACTTTCTAAGTTCTCTTCTAGTAAATCATCAACTCCCATCAATGGTTTGACTATTGAAATCCCTGGTAAACAATCATGTGGCAATAACTGCTCTTCCTTCTTGTGGAAGTGGAAATGCCTGCAAAAATATTTTAAGATAATAATAAACAAGTCACAAAAGAACATCCTTTTCTCATCACAAACATATTTTAATTTTGAAGATTTATCTTTTATAAAATGTAGACTATATATATAGGGAGAGAGCTGGGATTTCATGATCTTTATGTGCACTGGTTCTGTAATAGTTTGTAGGAAGTACTTTACTATATATTTCATGAATATCCTATACAAAAGAGTGAACTGAAATATCTAGCCTGCAAATATAGTTGACCTTTTGCTTATAGTATCTGAGAAACGGCCTAAACCACAAAGTTTTAACATTGGTCACTGATCCATGAAATAAGGTAAAGGTGTAGGTGAACCATGTCTGACGGACATGTAGATCTTGCAATGATTTTATATACCAAATATAGTAAATATCTTATTACTCATAAAAGGTGAGAAAATCATGTAGAAACACTAATGCAGGTCAGATATAGGATGCACATAAATTCACTACACAACAAGCTTTCCTCATCAATTCTATCAGTATCTTTCTTGAAATATAACATTACAAAAGGGCAAGAAGCATTAATGTTCTAAAATATATGACTTAATTTTAACAATAACAAATAAAACAGCTGTTTTCATACCACTGAAACAACTTAATTTGACACAATATCAAACAGTGCCACATTGGCAAAAGACCAAATTTCTTTTGTTTTGAAAATACCAATCAATGGCAATATGAGATGTGGAATATATGTTAAAGAGAAAGTAAACAAAAACACCATTAAACTAAAAAAGATCTCAAGTTTAAAATTAAGATTGTTCATGTAAAAAAGGTGTCATCAACACTTGATATTTCATGAAACATCTTCATACAATTAATATAAGAATGAAAATTTGCAAGAAGATAAGTTAACACAAAGAGTTACATTAAGATTAACTTACAAAATGCCAGGCTGAGAGTGGCTACATATAGTATCGCACTGAAAATGATGATGGAATCCACTTTCTAGAGAATTTTTGACCAGGTTTATCTTTCTTTTTAATAGGGAAAGCAAGAAAATAGAACTCTATAAATGAATTTAGACCAATGAACAACTGAGATTCAGGAATTGCACATTCAGATTATAAACTAGATACCCTAATGATGATTGTGGCCAAGTTTGGTTAAATTTGGTCCAGTAGTTTCAGAGGAGAAGATTTTGTAAAGATTACAAAATTTACAAAAATGGGTAAAAATTACTTTAAAGGGCAATAACTCCTTAAGGGTCAACTGACCATTTTGATCATGTTGACTTATTTGTAGATCTTACTTTGCTGAACATTATTGCTGTTTACAGTTTATCTCTATCTATAACAATTTTCAAGATAATAACCAAACGGAAAAAAGCCTTAAAATTGCTAATTCAGGGCAGCAACCCAACAACCCATTGTCCGATTCATCTGAAAATTTCAGGGCAGATAGATCTTGACTTGATCAACAATTTTACCCCATGTCAGATTTGCTCTAAATGCTTTGGTTTCAGAGTTATAAGCCAAAATATACATTTTACCCTATGTTCTATTTTTAGCCATGGCGCCATCTTGGTTGGTTTGGCAGGTCACGGACACAATTTTTAAACTAGATACTCTAATGATGATTGTGGCTAAGTTTGGTTAAATTTGGCCCAGTAGTTTCAGAGGAGAAGATTTTGTAAAGTTAATGACGACGGACGACGACGGACGACGGACGACGGACGCCAAGTGATGAGAAAGCTCACTTGGCCCTTCGGCCAGGTGAGCGAAAAAATTATCATTTAAGGGCAATCTTTCCTATTAATGATTTCTGCAAAATTCAGTTGATTGTGCAAGGGTTGTATAGCCAGCTGAGGTCGTTAAAACTCTCATTTGTTGTTGCAAAATTCAAGTGGTTTTGAATTGCTTTGTTGATCTTTTTGTATTCAACTTTTAAACAACAAAGTACGACAAATATGATGACTGATACTCATGACACTGAAAATATGGTCTTCATTCTTGTGAAGAAAATGGTAAGGTTTGAAATATTTCTTAAATATTAATTCAATACCAATACTTTAATTTGTATTGGATTTATCCCAGGAAATGAGAACAAGGACACAATTAAATTCAATTTTTTCCTAAACTTCTGATAAAATATAAAATGAAGAACTATATTTTGTTAATGAGAATTTTTTTTTAATAGTTAATTGATAATTTGAACAATATTAATTAAGTTTTAGATCTTGCATGGTTGATTAATTTTCTCTCAAAATTTCTGATATTCTAGTAAAGTTAATTTCTCGCTGTATTGAAGACCTATTGGTGACCTTCTGTTGTTGTCTGTTCTGTGGTCGGGTTGTTGTCTCTCTGACACATTCCCATTTCCATTCTCAATTTTATTTTAAATATAATATGAGGCAGGCATTACCTGTGAAAGGGGATGAAGTCTGTATAAATTAGTGTAGGAATTCAAGCATCATTTGCACTTGGAATCTGTAGAAAATGAAGCCAAAGTACTGAAACATATCTGACATTCGACCTATTGTTCGGGATTATAGTTGTGACATCATTTTCAATGTAAAGAAAGAAACAACATCATCAGGTATTAATGTAGTTTTTTTCATGTTATAGAATTATCAATTATTTTTATTGCCAGTTCATTAGTAGATTGTTTTCTATATTGATTTTCTACTGCAGTTTCAGAAAAGAAAATTACAAAAGGAAAACATTTTGTAAAACTTACCCAAAATTTACCAAATTAATGAAAATTGTTAAAATTGACTATAAAGGCAATAACTCCTTAAGGGTCAACTGACCATTTTGGTCATGTTGACTTATTTGAAGATCTTACTTTGCTGAACATTATTGCTGTTTACAGTTTATCTCTATCTGTAATAATTTTCAAGATAATAACCAAAACGCAAAATTTCCTTAAAATTACCAATTCAGGGAAGCAACCCAACAACCAGTTGTCCAATTCATCTGAAAATTTGAGGGCAGATAGATATTTACTTGATAAACAAGTTAATCCCTGTAAGATTTGCTTTAAATGCTTTGGTTTCAGAGTTACAAGCCAAAATCTACATTTTACCCTATGCTCTATTTTTAGCCATGGCAGCCATCTTGGTTGGTTGGCTGGGTCACCGACACTTTTTAAAACTAAATACCCTAATAATGATTGTGGCCAAGTTTGGTTGAATTTGGTCCAGTAGTTTCAGAGGAGAAGATTTTGTAAAGATTACAAAATTTACAAAAATTGGTAAAAAATTACTTTAAAGGGCAATAACTCCTTAAGGGTCAACTGACCATTTTGATCATGTTGACTTATTTGTAGATCTTACTTTGCTGAACATTATTGCTGTTTACAGTTTATCTCTATCTATAATAGTTTTCAAGATAATAACCGAAAACAGAAAAAAATCCGTAAAATTACTAATTTAGGGCAGCAACCCAACAACCCATTCTCGATTCATCTGAAAATATGTTTAAAGGGAAAATTCACGATTTTTCACTTATCATCTTATTATGTTCATAATACCATAAAAACATATTCACCATGTTTTATTTTGATATGAAAAGTAATAAAGAAGAAAATTGGGAATTATTAATTTTATTTATCCAAACTTCCTGACTTATGTGACGTAGTTTAAGTCTTTTGCATGCCGGGTGAAATTAATCTCATTGCGTAAACCCCTGAGGGTTCGCAGTATATATTGGACGATAGATGTAGTCTTTGGAACACCGGATGTTATTCGAACACTTCTGTTCTTTCTATGACCACCTTTCAAATACATGCGCAATAGCTTACTAATCTGTTGAATAAGCATTAGCATCTTAAGTTGCTATAGAGATATTTAACGTATGATCTGAAATTTATTATGATATAATAAAATTATTTTCTTGCACACGATTACAAGCTGCTAATATTAACCTACATGCGTAGTATCTTAATTAGAGTCAAACGTTGAAACCAGCTGTGTTTAGATATGAGATAAGATTTCATGTAAACAATGCGCTTTATATTCTGAACGAGAATAATTAAAAATAAAATCTTTAGAAAGAGTTTTAGTAGCATTTTATTTTAGATTTTAAGTTTAGGGAAGATGTACATGATGTAAAAAGCAAGCTATTTATTTTTTATACTGAAATTAAAGGAAGTCTTTCTTGCAAATGATTAAATTACAGTTATTTTTGTGATTAAATATTGCATCTTTAATAAAAAAAATTGGTTATTTAAAATGTAATTAAATAGATATTGAATATGAAAAAATAAAATAAAAGCGAAACCTACAACTAAAATATATTAAAAAAAATACACTTGACTATGCAAATGTTTTGTCGTTTTCGTTTGTTAATAAGCATTGTGTATAAGTTTCATAACATTTGGTTGAGGCAAACTAAAGTTAAGAGAATGGAAACAAATTTTGGGACGTATGGATGGACAAGGGGAACACTTAATGCCCCTTCCGATGAGGTAGGGGCATAAAAATAATGAACAGTTCATGGAAAGTAAAATATACAGGAATACAAAGAGACTTGCCCTCCTATATGACAAATTGATATATCTACAATGGCAACTGCATACACAATCAATGGCAAGATGGCCAAAATAAAGGTTACATAGGACCATGTCTGCTTGATAGTTCAGGGAAATTAAAATATAGAGGAATACAAAGAGACTTACCCTGCTATATGACAAATTGATATAACTACAATGGCAACTGCATACATAATCAATGGCAAGATGGCCAAAATAAAGGTTACATAGGACCACGTCTGCCTGTCAGTTCAGGGAAAGTATAATATAGAGGAATACAAAGAGACTTACCCTCCTATATGACAAATTGATATAACTACAATGGCAACTGCATACACTATCAAAGGCAAGATGGCCAAAATAAAGGTTACATAGGACCATGTCTGCTCGTCAAACCAAAACATCTAAAAACATAAAGGTCAAAGGTTAAAATAATGACACAAAATTTGTCTACTTTGTATTGATGAATTGAAAAAAAATGAAGGCATCATTAACATATATGATTAGCTTAAAATTGACCATGTCTGTAGGTTAAACTAATCAATCAAATGTTGAGGTTAAATATGACTAAGTATGTCAACAAAAAACAAATTAACCTGGGTCAAAGGTCAAGGTAAAATATGATTAACATATAAATTGAATGAAGTCATCTCCTTTACATACCTTTATGATGAGATTTCTGTTCAATATATAATGAAACAACTATGATCCTTGGAACAGAATATTATTTGAGACTTACTAAGTTGTGACATATTTTTTCAGACAAGGGTGGAAAATAAATGAATTCTTAAATGGAAAACTGATACAATCTGATGTATTCTACATTTACTTCCAATAATTTCATATGGAAATAATGTGATAGAGTGTTTCTTTTTTGTTAAATACAAATTCCTAAGGGTTTTTTCTCACTGGATAATGTTTGGCCTTTTTTCCTATTTCGGCTCTTGGTGGCACCTATTTTTATTAATTGTTCTTTATAAAAGTTTTTATCATTTATTTTTTTATTTATTTATGTTCTATTTATTTTTATTTTTTATTATTTAATCTACTATTCTTTATCAAATTATTATTCATTTTACTTTTTATTCTTGTTTTTACAATATTTATGTTATGTTTTTGTCTCTCAAATTATATAAATAACCATAAGGTAAAAATAAATTATCCAAATGCCCCAAAAGGCGTAAGCCAGGGCTGACCAAGCGAGACCCTCATCATGACATGGGTTATCAAGGTCATTAAAAATCAAAGAGCTTAAAAGCTCGGAGGGAAAAGACGGCAAATGTTTCTATTTTTTTTTTTTTTTGTGTATCTTTTGATAGTCTTCATACAAAGAATGAGCAAAAACATGTAGAAAGATTGATAATATTGAAATTAATTGTTGGTTAATAATGTTATTTCATTTCCTTAGCCAAGAATTCATCATAGAATCAATTTGGACCAATAAAGAGATTGGCACCTTCTAATTCAAAACATTTCATTAAAGTTGAAAGTTAATTATCTAAAATTCAATTGAATTCTATCATTTAATAACTACAACAATAAATATTTTTTTTATTGTATACCACTGAACTGCAAGCTTGTGCATCTCTCCATTTTTTGTGACAGGGCTCTAAGATTTAAAATTTTTTCTCGATAAAGTGAGGGCTGAAAAGTCTATTCAGTTTTAAATTTCCAATTAAATATGTTTAAAGGGAAAATTCACGATTTTTCACTTATCATCTTATTATGTTCATAATACCATAAAAAACATATTCACCATGTTTTATTTTGATATGAAAAGTAATAAAGAAGAAAATTGGGAATTATTAATTTTATTTATCCAAACTTCCTGACTTATGTGACGTAGTTTAAGTCTTTTTGCATGCCGGGAGTGAAATTAATCTCATTGCGTAAACCCCTGAGGGTTTACGCAGTATATATTGGACGATAGATGTAGTCTTTGGAACACGGATGTTATTCGAACACTTCTGTTCTTTCTATGACCACCTTTCAAATACATGCGATAAGCTTACTAATCTGTTGAATAAGCATTAGCATCTTAAGTTGCTATAGAGATATTTTACGTATGATCTGAAATTATGATATAATAAAATTATTTTCTTGCACACGATTACAAGCTGCTAATATTAACCTACATGCGTAAAAGTTAATGACGACGGACGGACGACGGACGACGGCTAAGTGATGAGAAAGCTCACTTGGCCCTTGGCCAGGTGAGCGAAAAATTATCATTTAAGGGCAATCTTTCCTATTAATGATTTCTGCAAAATTCAGTTGATTGTGCAAGGGTTGTATAGCCAGCTGAGGTCGTTAAAACTCTCATTTGTTGTTGCAAAATTCAAGTGGTTTTGAATTGCTTTGTTGATCTTTTTGTATTCAACTTTTAAACAACAAAGTACGACAAATATGATGACTGATACTCATGACACTGAAAATATGGTCTTCATTCTTGTGAAGAAAATGGTAAGGTTTGAAATATTTCTTAAATATTAATTCAATACCAATACTTTAATTTGTATTGGATTTATCCCAGGAAATGAGAACAAGGGACACAATTAAATTCAATTTTTTCCTAAACTTCTGATAAAATATAAAATGAAGAACTATATTTTGTTAATGAGAATTTTTTTTAATAGTTAATTGATAATTTGAACAATATTAATTAAGTTTTAGATCTTGCATGGTTGATTAATTTTCTCTCAAAATTTCTGATATTCTAGTAAAGTTAATTTCTGCTGTATTGAAGACCTATTGGTGACCTTCTGTTGTTGTCTGTTCTGTGGTCGGGTTGTTGTCTCTCTGACACATTCCCATTTCCATTCTCAATTTTATTTTAAATATAATATGAGGCAGGCATTACCTGTGAAAGGGGATGAAGTCTGTATAAATTAGTGTAGGAATTCAAGCATCATTTGCACTTCGAATCTGTAGAAAATGAA
Source organism: Mytilus coruscus (assembly GCA_017311375.1). Taxonomy (NCBI): domain Eukaryota; kingdom Metazoa; phylum Mollusca; class Bivalvia; order Mytilida; family Mytilidae; genus Mytilus; species Mytilus coruscus. Next base: position 3,341,721 of record CM029601.1, on the reverse strand, counting down.
GCCAAAGTACTGAAACATATCTGACATTCGACCTATTGTTCGGGATTATAGTTGTGACATCATTTTCAATGTAAAGAAAGAAACAACATCATCAGGTATTAATGTAGTTTTTTTTCATGTTATAGAATTATCAATTATTTTATTGCCAGTTCATTAGTAGATTGTTTTCTATATTGATTTTCTACTGCAGTTTCAGAAAAGAAAATTACAAAAGGAAAACATTTTGTAAAAACTTACCCAAAATTTACCAAATTAATGAAAATTGTTAAAATTGACTATAAAGGGCAATAACTCCTTAAGGGTCAACTGACCATTTTGGTCATGTTGACTTATTTGAAGATCTTACTTTGCTGAACATTATTGCTGTTTACAGTTTATCTCTATCTGTAATAATTTTCAAGATAATAACCAAAACGCAAAATTTCCTTAAAATTACCAATTCAGGGAAGCAACCCAACAACCAGTTGTCCAATTCATCTGAAAATTTGAGGGCAGATAGATATTTACTTGATAAACAAGTTAATCCCTGTAAGATTTGCTTTAAATGCTTTGGTTTCAGAGTTACAAGCCAAAATCTACATTTTACCCTATGCTCTATTTTTAGCCATGGCAGCCATCTTGGTTGGTTGGCTGGGTCACGCACACTTTTTAAAACTAAATACCCTAATAATGATTGTGGCCAAGTTTGGTTGAATTTGGTCCAGTAGTTTCAGAGGAGAAGATTTTGTAAAGATTACAAAAATTTACAAAAATTGGTAAAAATTACTTTAAAGGGCAATAACTCCTTAAGGGTCAACTGACCATTTTGATCATGTTGACTTATTTGTAGATCTTACTTTGCTGAACATTATTGCTGTTTACAGTTTATCTCTATCTATAATAGTTTTCAAGATAATAACCGAAAACAGAAAAAAATCCGTAAAATTACTAATTTAGGGGCAGCAACCCAACAACCCATTCTCCGATTCATCTGAAAATATGTTTAAAGGAAAATTCACGATTTTTCACTTATCATCTTATTATGTTCATAATACCATAAAAACATATTCACCACGTTTTATTTTGATATGAAAAGTAATAAAGAAGAAAATTGGGAATTATTAATTTTATTTATCCAAACTTCCTGACTTATGTGACGTAGTTTAAGTCTTTTGCATGCCGGAGTGAAATTAATCTCATTGCGTAAACCCTGAGGGTTTACGCAGTATATATTGGACGATAGATGTAGTCTTTCGAACACCGGATGTTATTCGAACACTTCTGTTCTTTCTATGACCACCTTTCAAATACATGCGCAATAGCTTACTAATCTGTTGAATAAGCATTAGCATCTTAAGTTGCTATAGAGATATTTTACGTATGATCTGAAATTTATTATGATATAATAAAATTATTTTCTTGCACACGATTACAAGCTGCTAATATTAACCTACATGCGTAGTATCTTAATTAGAGTCAAACGTTGAAACCAGCTGTGTTTAGATATGAGATAAGATTTCATGTAAACAATGCGCTTTATATTCTGAACGAGAATAATTAAAAATAAAATCTTTAGAAAGAGTTTTAGTAGCATTTTATTTTAGATTTTAAGTTTAGGGAAGATGTACATGATGTAAAAAGCAAGCTATTTATTTTTTTATACTGAAATTAAAGGAAGTCTTTCTTGCAAATGATTAAATTACAGTTATTTTTGTGATTAAATATTGCAACTTTAATAAAAAAATGGTTATTTAAAATGTAATTAAATAGATATTGAATATGAAAAATAAAATAAGCGAAACCTACAACTAAAATATATTAAAAAAAATACACTGACTATGCAAATGTTTTGTCGTTTTTCGTTTGTTAATACAATACATGCCAACATTAATTTGTTTCTAACTTGAACCTGTTTAAACGATTTTTTTTCGTTTATAAAAGTATGTTTTCAACAACATGAGCATGAATTATTGAAAGTTCAAATAGGATCAGAAAAGAATTATTAAACGATGTTTCTACTTCTGTAGCAGTTAGAAAATAACAACAAACGCCTCAAAACGTTTTCAAAACTTTAGTTAGTAACAATTGCACCCTTAAAGTGCCGCTTTAATTACGATCATAAATCTTAAAATTAATCATGCATGCAATTTCGGTAGACTTAATAGGGTCAGCGATAAGATATCAAATGTCTATTTTTAGATACCGAGTGATGACAGATGCAGATAGAGATAAGAACAAATACTTTCTATTTATAGTTACCTTAGCCACAAATACTTTCTATTTATAGTTACCTTAGCCAGGGAACTAATTATCACTTCTGTAGTAATTAATTTTAAAATGTTCCTCTTTATGAAAACAAAATAATAATTTTTTGTGAAAACAATCAGATAATGAATTTTCGGTTTTAATAGATTATGTATAAATTTGATATTTAGGTTTTTATGCATGTAAAATAATATTATAAAATTTTGAAGTTTGTTTTATTAATGATAATTTTTTTAAATTTTTATCAAAAGCAACAAAGCTTTGTGTAATCATTTTGATAATGTACTGATATAAACGCTTCTCTTTAAATTAATTAAAAGCTCCTGGTCAACAGTTCTCATAACTGTGTAAACTAAACTTCCTCTGATGTCTTATATAATCGCTACGGTGTATGGGTTGTATGTGTTTCTTTGTGGTGTTAAATTACAAAAACAAATCGGTTGTTGTACTAATTAATTAGTTAACAAGACAGTAAGTGAGTATAAAATTATCCCACTAGGCTACGATCGCTTTTACGATCTGTGAAAAAATGATCGTGCAGATCGCAGTAAGGTCGTAGTACGGTCGTGGTGAGGTCTTCATGATCGTGATGAGCGTGGCCAACTTTGAACATGTTCAAAACAATCGTGGTCCGGTCGTGGCGAAATCAGGTCGTAGTAGAAGCGTAGTGAGGCGCAGTAAGGTCGTGGTAAGATCGCTAAGGTCGCTGTACCATCGTGAGCGAAGCGCGATTCTAGTCGGTAAGACTGCGCTACGATCTCACAGCGACTTTACTACGACCTCACTACGACCATCACGTTCTTACCGACCCAAACACGCTCCACTACAACTATACCATGTTTATACCACGCTATATCACGCTGTTTAAGACCATAGTACGATCTTAGCACGCCCATGCCGTCCTCATCACGCTGTTCTTACGACCGACTACGTTCATACTACGATCATCATGCTCTTTGTTATTGTCATATAAAATTTATAAAAGCTCTCCAGCTTTTGTTTGTCTGTATGTTATTTGGATCTCTTGTCCTTTATCTCAAACGGCTCAATAATTCTTGACACATCTGTGTCATCCCTACTATCGTTCACTAAAACATCGTCATTTGATCTTGATGGACCAGCAATAAGTTGTGATCCAGGTTGGATTGGTCGGTCCGACATATATCTTCTGGATCGATCATGATTCGTTACTATCAGATCTTCCTCTGCCCCTACCTCTACCCTTACCCTTACGTAGATTTTGGTTGCATGACTGCGTTGTTTCCGAGAAACTCTACGATCAATGAGAAATAGAAGGAATGATACAGCATTTATATGGAACACGATGTTGACGTTGTTGCTGGGAGCGTAGTAAGATCGCGGTATGAACGTGGTATGATCGTAGTATGGTCGTGGTAAGAGCGCTGCTATAATCGCAGTAGTAGCGTGGTAAGATCGTGTGCAATCAGATAAATCGTAGTATGGTCGTAGTGGGGACGTGATGAGCGTCGAAAGATCGTGATAATCGAGTGAGGTCGCAGAATAAGCGTGGTGAGAATGTGGTATAATCGTAGCGGGATCGTTGTAGAAGCGTAATGAAGACGTAGTACTAGCAACGTGATTGAAACGAAAATTTACATTTTCATGCCTCATACGCGAGCTCACAACGATCTGAAATTATTTTCGATCGTGGTGAGTGAGGTGCGATCGTGGTCTAGTGTGACTGGGGCATAAGCATTTCCGCGAGGAAAAACAAAAATTTGCTTCCGCAGTTGCAGATTTAACATTGTTGTTATGATATTTTGAGTAGTTTTAAAAATATTAACCAATAATATATATATAAATTGAGAATGGAAATGGGGAATATGTCAAAGAGACAACAACCCGACTAAAGAGCAGACAACAGCCGAGGCCACCAATGGGTCTTCGATGCAGCGAGAAAATCCCGCACCGGAGGTGGTCCTCAGCTGGCCCCTAACTAAAATTGTGTGCTAATTCAGTGAAAATGGACGTTACATTAAACTCCAAAACATATAAATAAACTAAAATTAAAAAACATACTAGACTTACAAAGTTATATATATATATAAACCAGTTTGATACAATTATAAAAAAGGTTTTAGTTTGGGATTATCAAAAAGAATGCAGCTCGAATTTATAACTTTTTTCAAACTGGCTACAAAACAAATAATCATGATTAATTGATTAAATTTCTTCACATTTGAACTTTAGCCTGAAAACTAACTCTTATATATATAAAAAAAAACAGCACCTTAGAATGGAATATCCAATGGTTGACTTAGCATGTTGTCTTTCGGGAGTGCGGAGATTAAAAAAAATGATTCCTTTAACAAGAGTAAAACAATGCATCTTTATTAAACAATTATCTGATATTTAATGCCAATAGATATAGGAAGATGTGGTATGAGACAACTCTCCATCCAAGTAACAATTTATAAAAGTAAACCATTATACATGTTATAGGTCAAGGTACGGCCTTCAACACGGAGCCTTGGCTCAAACACACATTTGGGTTTACGATTGCATTTCTTTTTTTTAAAGAAAGCAACTTGTTTAAGTCTTGTTCGTTAAACATCTAATAACGCGATTTAAAGCGCATCGACGACTTTTGGTGTAGCTATTAACCAACTAAAATAGGTGCAACTTTTAAAATTAGATTGTAGGATTTATGTTTTAACGATTTTTGATACGAATTTTAGTAATAAAAGTAAATCATACAATAAAACATTTTATGATTTTTTCCCGACAAATACTTTAAACAAACATAGGAAACTGACATGATCGATAGTGTATTAAAATACTTGTTTGTATTGACCTATGTTTTCAACAACATGAGCATGAATTATTGAAAGTTCAAATAGGATCAGAAAAGAATTATTAAACGATGTTTCTACTTCTGTAGCAGTTAGAAAATAACAACAAACGCCTCAAAACGTTTTCAAAACTTTAGTTAGTAACAATTGCACCCTTAAAGTGCCGCTTTAATTATGATCATAAATCTTAAAATTAATCATGCATGCAATTTCGGTAGACTTAATAGGGTCAGCGATAAGATATCAAATGTCTATTTTAGATACCGAGTGATGACAGATGCAGATAGAGATAAGAACAAATACTTTCTATTTATAGTTACCTTAGCCACAAATACTTTCTATTTATAGTTACCTTAGCCAGGAACTAATTATCACTTCTGTAGTAATTAATTTTAAAATGTTCCTCTTTATGAAAACAAAATAATAATTTTTTGTGAAAACAATCAGATAATGAATTTTCGGTTTAATAGATTATGTATAAATTTGATATTTAGGTTTTTATGCATGTAAAATAATATTATAAAATTTTGAAGTTTGTTTTATTAATGATAATTTTTTTAAATTTTTATCAAAAGCAACAAAGCTTTGTGTAATCATTTTGATAATGTACTGATATAAACGCGTTCTCTTTAAATTAATTAAAAGCTCCTGGTCAACAGTTCTCATAACTGTGTAAACTAAACTTCCTCTGATGTCTTATATAATCGCTACGGTGTATGGGTTGTATGTGTTTCTTTGTGGTGTTAAATTACAAAAACAAATCGGTTGTTGTACTAATTAATTAGTTAACAAGACAGTAAGTGAGTATAAAATTATCCCACTAGGCTACGATCGCTTTTCGATCTGTGAAAAAATGATCGTGCAGATCGCAGTAAGGTCGTAGTACGGTCGTGGTGAGGTCTTCATGATCGTGATGGCGTGGCCAACTTTGAACATGTTCAAAACAATCGTGGTCGGTCGTGGCGAAATCAGGTCGTAGTAGAAGCGTAGTGAGGCGCAGTAAGGTCGTGGTAAGATCGCTAAGGTCGCTGTACCATCGTGGCGAAGCGCGATTCTAGTCGGTAAGACTGCGCTACGATCTCACAGCGACTTTACTACGACCTCACTACGACCATCACGTTCTTACGCGACCAAACACGCTTCCACTACAACTATACCATGTTTATACCACGCTATATCACGCTGTTTAAGACCATAGTACGATCTTAGCACGCCCATGCCGTCCTCATCACGCTGTTCTTACGACCCGACTACGTTCATACTACGATCATCATGCTCTTTGTTATTGTCATATAAAATTTATAAAAGCTCTCCAGCTTTTGTTTGTCTGTATGTTATTTGGATCTCTTGTCCTTTATCTCAAACGGCTCAATAATTCTTGACACATCTGTGTCATCCCTACTATCGTTCACTAAAACATCGTCATTTGATCTTGATGGACCAGCAATAAGTTGTGATCCAGGTTGGATTGGTCGGTCCGACATATATCTTCTGGATCGATCATGATTCGTTACTATCAGATCTTCCTCTGCCCTACCTCTACCCTTACCCTTACGTAGATTTTGGTTGCATGACTGCGTTGTTTCCGAGAAACTCTACGTATCAATGAGAAATAGAAGGAATGATACAGCATTTATATGGAACACGATGTTGGCGTTGTTGCTGGGAGCGTAGTAAGATCGCGGTATGAGCGTGGTATGATCGTAGTATGGTCGTGGTAGGCGTGCTATAATCGCAGTAGTAGCGTGGTAAGATCGTGTTGCAATCAGATAAATCGTAGTATGGTCGTAGTGGGGACGTGATGAGCGTCGAAAGATCGTGATAATCGTGGTGAGGTCGCAGAATAAGCGTGGTGAGAATGTGGTATAATCGTGGCGGGATCGTTGTAGAAGCGTAATGAAGGCGTAGTACTAGCAGCGTGATTGAAACGAAAATTTACATTTTCATGCCGCTCATACTGCGAGCTCACAGCGATCTGAAATTATTTTCGATCGTGGTGAGTGAGGTGCGATCGTGGTCTAGTGTGACTGGGGCATAAGCATTTCCATGAGGAAAAAACAAAATTTGCTTCCGCAGTTGCAGATTTAACATTGTTGTTATGATATTTTGAGTAGTTTTAAAATATTAACCAATAATATATATATAAAATTGAGAATGGAAATGGGGAATATGTCAAAGAGACAACAACCCGACCAAAGAGCAGACAACAGCCGAGGCCACCAATGGGTCTTCGATGCAGCGAGAAAATCCGCACCGGAGGTGGTCCTCAGCTGGCCCCTAACTAAAATTGTGTGCTAATTCAGTGAAAATGGACGTTACATTAAACTCAAAACATATAAATAAACTAAAATTAAAAAACATACTAGACTTACAAAGTTATATATATATATAAACCAGTTTGATACAATTATAAAAAAGGTTTTAGTTTGGGATTATCAAAAAGAATGCAGCTCGAATTTATAACTTTTTCAAACTGGCTACAAAACAAATAATCATGATTAATTGATTAAATTTCTTCACATTTGAACTTTAGCCTGAAAACTAACTCTTATATATATAAAAAAAAAACAGCACCTTAGAATGGAATATCCAATGGTTGACTTAGCATGTTGTCTTTCGGAGTGCGGAGATTAAAAATAAGATTCCTTTAACAAGAGTAAAACAATGCATCTTTATTAAACAATTATCTGATATTTAATGCCAATAGATATAGGAAGATGTGGTATGAGACAACTCTCCATCCAAGTAACAATTTATAAAAGTAAACCATTATACATGTTATAGGTCAAGGTACGGCCTTCAACACGGAGCCTTGGCTCAAACACGCATTGGGTTTACGATTGCATTTCTTTTTTAAAGAAAGCAACTTGTTTAAGTCTTGTTCGTTAAACATCTAATAACGCGATTTAAAGCGCATCGGCGACTTTGGTGTAGCTATTAACCAACTAAAAATAGGTGCAACTTTTAAAATTAGATTGTAGGATTTATGTTTTAACGATTTTTGATACAATTTTAGTAATAAAAGTAAATCATACAATAAAACATTTTATGATTTTTCCCGACAAATACTTTAAACAAACATAGGAAACTGACATGATCGATAGTGTATTAAAAATACTTGTTTGTATTGACCTTTTGCTTCAGTCCAGCAAATATTACTTGTACTGTGGAAATAGAATGTGTATTGTTATGTGACACTTAGTGAATGTTGAATTGTGGTAAAACACAAAGTAATTAAAAGATTAGCATTCTGTAATTGTAATCTTTTGATCTTCATTCAGTGAATTGTAGCCGTCACGGTTTACCGTTCGGTGTGAACAACATTCGTATGAATGATAAGCGGGAGTGCTGGTTTTAGACACAGAAAATATAAAAAAAAATTAAAATTAATTTAGTGGAGTAATTAAGTCGCACAATAACTGGATAGTCGTTGTATATTTTTATATTTTGCGTAAGCTCACTTTTAAATGAATTATGACTGCCGATACTTTTGTAATGATGAAATACTGAATTAATTTAATTAAATAAATTTATAAATAATAATAGCCTTCTGAACACGAGTGTATGAACAAAAAAATGTGCTATTTTAAATTAGAATCGGTAACCTTGAATATTTGAAACAGATCATTACCAATTGCAATTAGAGAATTAAGTCCATCCAAAACGATCTTTATTTACATATTCAGAAATTAATGTTCTCATCAAAATATTTTAAATCTCACAACGCATAAATACTTCAGCTATTTGAAAAAAAAAATTGACAAAAAATTTAAGGATCTTCTTGGAATGGAATCGAAAAATTACGAACAAATATTCTTTTCAGGTGTGAAAAACATCAACAAAATTTATACATAATCGGGAATGTCCCTATTAAAATAGTCTTCGTCTCTGGCGTATAATACTTTAGCTATTTGACCAACGATGTTTAAAAAAGACAGAACCAATTTGATGTCATCTTTCCCTATTTTTGTATATAATTATAAGTCTGTTTTAACTGGCAAGAATACCCCTAAAGCGGACAAGCAGTTTATTCTTTAAATTTCTGTTATTGAATACCAAGAAAGAAAATAAATCCGAAATTAATTTGAAACTTTGATTTCGTCCAGTAACATATATATAACATACATGTCGGAACAGGAAATTTGGCATAAAACACTTTCAGAACCATGTTCACATTATTATCCATTATACCCAACAATTGTGATGATGACGAATTTCTTCCTTTGTTCGAGAACAATCTAATTGAAATATAAATCTGTGATTTTACTATGTCCATAACCCGATGAACCAAAGCAAGTTAGATATCGACCTGTATTTAAATCAAATTGGTTCTCTTCTTCTTCTTCTTTTGGTATACAATAGTCCATCGACATCCGATGATTACATACTGTTGGCATCGTGGACTAGTCTATTTACAAATTTTACCCCAATTTAAACAAAATGTATGTTTCTTTCTTATGTTCAATGTGTACATGTATATTTTAAATTGCGACTATCTATAGTTCCGTAACTTTCTATCCAGGTGTATAAACGAATGATCGACAAGTGTGTACATTTCTGTTAAATCAATACTTCTTGTATGTTTCAAACTGTCCTTCACTATTGACAACAAGTATATACTTACATTTTCCCAAATTTACCGTGGAAAAATATGTAAATAGATTTTTATTTTATCATTTTTTTTTTTTTTTGGAATTATTAAGATTTTTTGTAAATAATATTCTTTACACCAGAAATGTTATTTATAAGCAAGCGTATGAGTTAAGTAATGACTATTATCGCTATTTTACGAATTTTCCTTTGATCTTGCTGACTGATAATTTCCTTTCTCAGCGAGTGATATGAAAGTCGAGTGATATGAAAATTATCGCTAGAAACTAAGGAACACGTGCGTTGTCAAGGAAATTAACAACGTCTTCATAGGTAAAATAGCAATAAACAGATTATCATTGGTCATCTCAACTCGATTGCTTTTCTCGCTTCGCCGTACCGGCTCAGCGAGAAAAACAATCTCGTTGAGATAACCAACGATAATCTATAAGTATATCACTATCGGACACGCAAGACAGAGATGCATATTATACACCTGATAGTTCAAAATAGAAAGTTACAAGTTATCGGCCGTGTACACTGATCAATACCCTCAGAAGTGAAACGATGCATGAACTTGCAAGCCCAACAAACAGGAAATCGCTTGAATACCTGGACGTGTCACCTCACAATACCTTTGGGAGTAATACCTTTAGCCATGCTGGTGATCAGATAAGGAAGGTCCAAATTTATTTAAATAAGTTTATTGCATAATAGAATTATGAACAAATTAGATTTTCGAAAATAATTTTCACGGAACACTTATTCATGATCATTAATGAATTTGAACTTTGACTTTTAACTAATTTCCATATAAACAGTTTAAAACGACAGACCATGGTTATTTAAAAATAATAACATTTTCCATATCAAGTTAGTAAGTCGGATAAAACAACCATACGATTGAAAAGATATCGACACGCAATTACGACTACATTAGGTTACTGTAGTTTTGGTCCTTTGTGGTTTATAGACCTATCGTGTTTTCTAAACGGAGAAGATATCAAAATGGCGGCACGCAGAGAATTGATACTCTAAATTTAAAATCGATGGTGATCTCTTATCTAGCAGAATAAAACTTTAATACTTATGAATTTGAGCTTTTTTACACAGAATGGACATAATATCAATTTTTGATTTTTTTGCGAAGTTTCCCTTTAAACTACAAAAAGCCATTTGAAAATTTTATATTTTTTTTGTTACCATTACAATGATTATGTTGGTACATAAAATTTTGTTTAAATGGAAAACTACTTATCATATAATAAATATCACATTTTAAGTGTTCAGAAACAGAAACTTTTCTTTATGTGGATAATTACGCATCAATTTGAGGTGCTCCTGTATTGGAGGAGAGATTCTCAATACAGTTACAGAAAAGATGAAAACTGACGTTTCTCTCCCCAATCCCATGTATCCCCATTGTTTACCGAGAAAGTTGACCTACAAATCAAAGCATTGCATGTTTGAATCATCTACAGCAAACATAATGTTTTTAAATAAACAAATACCGATTTCTAAATCATACACAATTTCTGTGAATGATTTTAATAATGAGGAAAGGATATCCCTGCTTCTACCTAGTGCGGAATTCCAACCATGACGTCACTAGGTTGGATATATTTAGAATATTTCGTAATACTGATTTTTCCGGATTGTAAAAGAAACGTAAATAAAGAGAGCTCAAGATACGATAATTTCATGAGATACAGAAGGCAAATGTGTTAAAAAGTGTTTAAAGTCAATCTGTTCATTTGTGTGTCTCCTTCTCATCAATTCAGTATGAAATTTTGAGGTGTTTTCCCCAACTATAAAAACAAAATGAGTGACGTGAGGGGCTTGGAAGCCTGGCCAGCCACATAGGGAATTGACGGCTTGAAGCCGTCTTTCCCAAAAAAAACGTTGTCATTATTAGAAATAGCTATTTTTTTAAAAGTTTTTCTTCGTACAGCTTATCCTCTATTATGCTTAAAAAAATCCAATACAAATAATTCCCACTATACACCATATTTCAATATCAAAGGTAGCAGTTGCTCTAGGTTTATAGACCAATCTTGAGTTGTTTTTTATGAATGAATTACACCGGTTGACCCGAGGTCAATCAGTGTAAATGAAGTCTTTGAACAATAAGTTTTACTGAAATAGTCATTAAGCTGTAAAATGAGGATTTAATTTCATAAAGTCATTGAAAATATAATGTTGTTATATAACACAAGAAAATTTTAAAGGGTCAGTAGGCAGTGTAATCTTTTTATTTTATTTTAATTTTTTTGGTGAAAATTCAAACAAGGCACAAGCAGTTTCGCTCTAAAGAGAATCTTTCTTAAACATCTGACAGGAAATTCTTGAAAAAAAACTTGTTTGCCATTTTAACTTGATCTATATTGTGATATAAGCTTATTTTAACTTAAAGAATGACAAATAAAACATTTTTTAAGGAAATAAATATCAGACCTTTTTAAAATGCCTCATTGATAATTGTCTTTTAAAAAAGAGTCTTGCTCTTGTTCTTTCATCTGTTTAAAAAAAAAGAATTGACCGGGAGGGTAAAAACAGACCCGGCATGATTAGGGGAAACCATCAATCTTTTTTTTGCATGGCTTAACTATGGCAGGGAGAAAAATATTGGGAATATAAATTATCGCACACATGTCAAACTTTGACATTGCCTTATGCCTTATATAAAAACATCAAAAATGTGAGGAAATCAGGAAAATAAATGGTTTCTAAGTCGGCTAGAAAGGGCTTAATGCATAAAATAGTATCCATGAAAATAAGTTGGTTTAAAGCAAAAAAAAACTTACAGCCAGGATGCGAGAAACATTAGCTATACTCCAGAACTGTGACTGTATACCAATGTTGCTGTCTATATCATACAGCTTCTGTGTAGATACCACAGGAAAGTAACTATAGGTATCAGAAAGACCAAAGTACATACACAACCAGGCAAATATCAGAGTAACGGCAGGTACTCCTATACACTGGAATAACAGTGCGGACATCACTGAAAATAGAAATGAACAAGTCAAATATCAGTATAATTGCAGGTACTCCTATACACTGGAATAACAGTACGGACATCACTGAAAAGAAATCAACAAGTCCAAATATCAGAGTAGCGGGTACTCCTATACACTGAAATAACAGTACGGACATCACTGAAAATAGAAATGAACAAGTCAAATATCAGTATAATTGCAGGTACTCCTATACACTGGAATAACAGTACAGACATCACTGAAAATAGAAATCAACAAGTCAAATATCAGAGTAACGGCAGGTACTCCTATACACTGGAAAAACAGTACGGACATCACTGAAAAGAAATCAACAAGTCCAAATATCAGAGTAGCGGTACTCCTATACACTAAAATAACAGTACGGACATCACTGAAAAGAAATCAACAAGTCAAATATCAGTATAACGGCAGGTACTCCTATACACTGGAATAACAGTACGGACATCACTGAAAATAGAAATCAACAAGTCAAATATCAGAGTAACGGCAGGTACTCCTATACACTGAAATAACATTACTGACATCACTGAAAATAGAAATCAACAAGTCAAATATAAGAGTAACGGCAGGTACTCCTATACACTGCAATAACATTACTGACATCACTGAAAATAGAAATCAACAAGTCAAATATAAGAGTAACGGCAGGTACTCCTATACACTGCAATAACATTACTGACATCACTGAAAATAGAAATCAACAAGGCAAATATCAGAGTAACGGCAGGTACTCCTATACACTGGAATAACAGTACAGACATCACTGAAAATAGAAATCAACAAGTCAAATATCAGAGTAACGGCAGGTACTCCTATAGACTGGAATAACTGTACGGACATCACTGAAAATAGAAATCAACAACTGAACTCTACTCAATAATTATAACTGCTTTAATAAAACAGAGATGCATCTCTTTTCATACTTATTCATCTGTCTTTTTTTTATGCATGCAATAGAGTTTACGTTTGGAACCTGCTTAAAGACAATTTGGTGTTAAAGGAAAAATGAGCATGCATGTTAAATTGTAGCATGTAAGCAATTTAAAGATCTGCAGGTAATTCTTGTTTCCTGATAGTTAGAAATTTTAATCAAATATATAGAGCGACCCTGGTCCAGATCATGGTGTTGGTGGTTTTACATCTATACAAAATATAGTATTTACCTTTTAAAAATATAAGCCATAATAAGGACATTATTTGGTACTACATTGTACAGACATATACCCAACAAATCATAAATTGAATTTAAAAATTGTAGATCATCCATTTGTTTAAGGAATGGTGTCTCCTGAGACTCTCCTCTTTTTAAGTAAGCATGAATTTGTCATTAAACTGATATACATAAAGGTATAGATGGATAAATAAACAGCTGCCCTTATTGTGCATATTGAAATTGTTGCAAGAATAAAATGGGATATTTCAAAGGCATTTCATCATACATTCACCAATTCCAACAACTATGTTAAGTTTCCACTGAATCAATCAAAGTTCAGTAACTCTGGAATGACAAATCCAAAAATAAAAAAATTCGAAAGGGAGCTTTCTATGGTCAATTCTAATGTTGTGTAAAAGTAATATGAGAATTGGTTAAACCAAATTTGAGTTATCATATGAAGTATGTACAGATTGACATTTGTATACCATCATATGTCCCGTCTTAGACGGTGTATAAAAAAGCATCAATTTAGTATAAAATAAACTAACCTATGATTACAGATTTTTAACACAATCAAGATTCATAAGAATTAAAGCGATTAAAAGATTATAAAAACAGTGAAATTAATCTATAGATATTTGATCCTTTCTCATAGTTTCATGCACTATGTGCTACAGACAAGATTTCCATGGATATTAATGTCATATTATAACAAAGACACAATAATCCATAATCAATAAACGAGTACCAGTACATTCCTCAATAATCTGATATACATCATACAAATATTTTTGAATTCATAAAGGTGTGCAAATACCACCATTACAGCATAAGCTTGCTAAATATATACACAGTATTTAAGTGCAAACACAGAAATATTAATATAAGGGAAAGTTTATATTTGAAATTCAGCTAATTTATACCACAACATATCATGCGGTATACATATGAAATATTGATTTGTAAACATAATTACTTTATTTCTAATGAAACATTGTTTGCTTTAAGAATGTATTTAGAAACGTTAAATTTAATATTAAAATAAATTTCAAAATAAAATGTATACCATGTATATAATATTTCAGTGAAGAATAACAATTATTACTATTAAATTGATCATGTAGAATAACACTTTCACAACTTCAACTGTCAAATTGTATAGCACAGTATGTTTTATTTATTACAACAACAAAACAACAACAACAACAACAATACTTTATTTTAAGAGGGTTACACAGTTAGCTATAAAACTAATCTTCCCTGAGACCCTCATCATAAAAATCAAACAAAATGCAAACATATACATTGCATACATTAGTATAAAAGACAAGTATGATAAAATGTTCAATACAACTTCATAAAATGTTATGAAAAATAAACGTGATGACATAATCAGTTTTCAATATTTTTATGCAGCTAGGTTGATTTTAATAAATGATCTGTTATTTTGTTTTGAAAGAATTAACATTTGTAATATTTCTTAACGGTATTGGCAAATTATTCCAAAAGAATGGTCCAGAATACCTGGGACTATTATACTAATATAGTATAATAGTCCCAGAGAATCGTAAAAGATTTTTGAACAATTCTATTTTTGGTTTAGGGAGTATGAGGTTTCCTTGAATAGCATTTCTCAAGGGGTATGGATTTCTGTCTGAAACATAACGAAACTTGTTAGTAAGATATGATGGTGCGTCATTTTTAAGCACTTAAATGTCATCACAAACTGGTGATATTTTATTCTCTGTTCAACTGTCATCCAGTTTAAGTGTTTGAATAAGGGCTCGGAAGGAGCGAAAGGGTCTGTTTCTAGTATTAATCTAGCAGCTCTCTTTGTAATTTTAATATTCTTTTAAACCCTCACTGCTACAACTACTCCACACTATACAACAATAATCAATTAGTGGCAAGATATAACCATTATAGAATAATTTTCTGCATTCTAGATTTAGAAATTTCTTGATCTTCAATAGTAGATATAGCCTAGATGAAATTTTGAGCAGATCACATCAATTTGGTTTGTCCATGTGAGGAAGGGTCAATTTTAATGCCTAAGAGACTTTCGCATGTGGAAGATTGTATCACTTGATTGTTAATAGTTAAACAACTCTCATTGTAATGTGGCATTGCTTTTGCTTTGTTCCAATAATCATATATTTTGTTTTATTTTTATTGATGAACATATTGTTATCATTACACCATTCCTCAACACCATGTAAATCTTCTTGTACCTTTGACTGCAGAGTTTGATAACAATTACCAGAAAGATGTAAAGTTGAATCATCATCATATAAATCAGTGCAACAATTTTTCATATAGATAGGAAGGTTGTTTATGTATAATATAAACAGAAGGGGCCCTAATATAGAGCCTTGGGGACACCATACTTGAAATAAAGTTTTCTGAATGAGCATTACCAATTTGTACTTGAGTTCTTTCATTCAAATATGATTTAAAAAAGAAACAGTAGCATTATCAACTCCATAAATTTCAAGTTTTTACAAAGAATATCATGATCTACTACATCAAAAGCTTTCTTAAAATTCAACAGGACTGCTAAGTTGATGTTATCTTCATTCATGTCCAGTACCCATTTATCTATGATATTGATAAGGGCAGTTTGTATATTTGTAAAGGCAATGCTGGAAAATGAAGAATATTAACCAAATTACATGATTTAAATCAGTAAAATTTTTATACTGACGTTTTACAATTTTAACACTTAAAAACTAACATCCCTCGACTGTGATAAGTTTATGTGTACTTTTTAAATTTTTTTTTAGTACAGTTCATAAATTTTCAATTTTATACAGGCTAGCTACTCAAAGCAGTTTCACGAGTGATAAAATCATTTAGGAATTTATTTTCTGTGTCTAAATTCTTATCAAATTCACTAGGCATGATGGAAATTCATAGGTTAACATCTTTCCCTATATTATCTACATGACATCCATACTTTGAAGTGCATGATGGTATCACTGGGATATAACCTTTCACATTTTACTCCCTTATGGTCGCAAACAATAGATTAATTTACCATATCAGTTAAAATGCCAGTTAAGAAGGTACACATTGTTGGTAATACACACTTCTGTGGGATGCTTGATATCAGATATGTATTATTTAATGATGGATTTAATAACGTGAACAAAGAAAACACTGTTTAAACTTCACACTCTATTTCCACATTTAAATTTGGGTGAGATTGTCTGCACTTAAATATCCACGGAACAGTTTTGGGATGTTCATATTTCATGAAAGAAAAGAAAATTCTCTCATTTATCAATTTGCCATTTCTACGTTCTATATTGTCCTTTTTACAAACACAGTTGGACCATGCTTACTATATTGCACAGGAAAAAGTCAATCATTTTTTTGTAGATCACCAGAAAAGAATGTTAAAGCACTGGTAAGCAAGGTCGAGTTCAGTTGGGTTAGGAAAAGCATTATTTGGTACTACATGACTTCATTACCATGCAGTTTTCAAATGGTTAGTTTTTCTTATACATGTTTTGTAACCAGGAAAAATAATAAACAAATAAAGAAAAAAAAAAAGAGAAGTAGAAGATTTGAATGATTAACAAATTAACAATAAAATCAATGAAAATGATGATACAGCTGTTCTTTGTTTTAAATGTAAATACAAAATATAAATTGTCTGTTCAATGTTGTTGAATTGCCCTCTCATTGGCATATTCCCAACATCATCTACTTTTATTCATATAAAAAGTATATACCTAACTATGTATTATCTTAGCTTTGAGTTTTTTTTTCTTTCTAAAAGTCATTGCAAAATCTGTATACATTGTATATGGATTATTATAAATGGTTGTGTCATCCAGGTTCTACAGTAGTAACTTTACCTTTACTACTAAACGACTTGGCACCTCCTGGAACCTTCTCACTGTTGTCCTTATAAAAAATCATTCCATGTCACACTTGTAATGACTAAAGGATAGCTGATGCAATACTGATTTGGTAACGATTTTGAATTGATTGTAATGCTACTGTGTTCTAGTCCTAGGTGTAGTATCACATGTATTATATCACCTTGTACTAAATCTCAACACTCTCTGTTGTTCAATTATATCTGAAATATTAAAAGTACATCCAATTAGCTCACAAAAGGATGAAAATATACGAAGTATCCCATTCTTTTTATAAAATGATTGGGTTTCTGCCAGTTGTGGCCTGGCTTTGAAGCCTCTAGTATATCCTACAGAGATTAAATTTTTGTTGAACTACCTTCTGCATTTTAAAATTTCTTCTTAATAATGGTAGAAATACATGCAGAGTTGTCGGGACATGTAATGAATCTTACATAACAATTTTGTAGATCAAAAAAAGCTCTTTGCAGTCATTAATTTTTTCATACTCTCTTTGAAAATATGTTTAAGGCCTATTCAAGGATACCAAAAATATAAAAGTATTTTCAATTTGTGTTTGGTTTCAACTGGGACAATTATACTAACTGTTAGTATAATAGACCCATGAATACTACAAAGATGACTTCAGATATCAAGTTAATGCAGTAATTAAACAGTTAAAATCAATATCAAAAGTTTCACAATTTCCTCATATTGCTGAAACATCTGTTAATATTATTGAACAATTGTAATATTATACCAGCATGGTAGGATAATATAGCCAGAAGGACAAAAATAAAAGATATATATTGGTTTATATATGACACAAAGCTGTCTCATCTGCTCATGGCAAAACTAAAAACAGCCATTACTTAGAATATGCAATACTGACAAGAATACATGTATTCATACATATACAGTACAAGCAATAATTCAATGAGTTGGGACAACACAAATGGTAGATTGCCCTTGCCAGTTGCCAAATTCTTGACTCCATGTCATTCAGAAGAAACATAAAATTGATCTGTAAATCTTTATTATATATATACTTATGTGGGATGTTAAGTTAGCAACAAAGCCAGGGTTAACCTTCATCATGTTCTTCAGGAAATGCCTGTACCTATTCAGGAATATGACATTTGTTTTAGTCACATATTTTTTCATTTATCTTGGGGTTCAGTATTTTTGTTATTTAATTTTTCACATTCAATATGTTAAACTTTTATTGTCATCCTAATACCCTCAAAAAGCAATATTAACAATTCAATGGAAAAAAGTAAATCTGATTTAATTGGATATATATATGTATATATTTATCAGGAGATATTTGTGTTCATTTGTTTACTTGTATAAAAATGCAAACTACAAAATAATCTAGCAAAGGTACATTTCATAAAAGTAAATTCTTATAAAGCTATCAAATAAAATAAAATTGTTTATGTAAATGAAGCACCACTGAAAATGAAACAAGAGAAGCTTGGTATCAGTCATGTGCTGAAGATTAATACTATACTCAATACACATGACACAGCTAATATTTATTGTCAATGGTAATATGGAGCATATATTTCATGAATGGATGCTTTAAATGGAATCTTTTCTTGAATCAAAATCTATATAATTTCAAAGCAGTTTATCTTAAAGAATCAAATTTTGACTGAATACAGAATGCCTAAACCTGTTTATATAAATATGAATACAGAATGCCTAAACCTGTTTATATAAATATGAATACAGAATGCCTAAACCTGTTTATATAAATATGAATACAGAATGCCTAAACCTGTTTATATAAATATGAATACAGAATGCCTAAACCTGTTTACATAAATATGAATAAATGGTAGAAACAAGGAATTATTTGAATCTAGAATAATTTTGAATTCTGGAAAATTGATAAGAAATGTATGATGAAAACTAAAATGACTATAAATGCACGCATGGCTAAGGTTAATTTTTACTTTCAATGATATTTCAGTTTGAACTAACAAAATCTCCCTTAAACATGTTTAATTCGGTAAGTTTTCATCATGCATTTGTTATCAATTTTCCAGAATTCAAAATTATTCCAGATTCCAATAATTCCTTGTTTGAAGGGTATACTTCAAGTAGATATCCACCAACATTACAAGTTACAAAAAACACTTCTAAAAACATTATCCTTACTGAAAATGAGTAAAACGTTCATAAATCAGGCCATTAGTTTTCTCGTTTGAATTGTTTTACATTTGTCATTTTTGTAGCTGACTATGCGGTGTGGGTTCTGTCCATTATTGAAGGCCGTAAAGTGACCTATAGTTGTTAACTTCTATGTCATTTAGTCTCGAGTGGAGAGTTGTCTCATTGGCAATCATTCCACATCTTCTTATTTTTATAAGACAAGATCAATGGCAAAATATTAGCACCTTATATGTAAATATATCATAGTATATCATGGTATTATTCTCAAAAGTTTGAAGTTTGACACACACTGTTATATAGTTTTCACATTACCCACCAGTTATGGGATCAATATTGTATGTATTTCAATTTAGGTTTGGTTGTCTGTTTTTGAATCATACAGAGATGTGCCACTGACATTCCTGTCAAAACACATATGTGACCATGACAGGACAGTTAGTCAAGCAAGACATAAAATTCCTAATGTCAAATTCTACATTATAGTCAATTTGGTTGCTGAAGAACATATTTTGTAATGTATATTAAATGGTGCAAATTTTTACTTCCTTCTAATTATTTTACCAATTCATACCTGCTTATCATTTTACATATTAAATCTGCATATAAATAACATTATTAACATGATTAACAGAACTTATGACACTGTTATGAATAGAGATATTTGTCACACTTACCTGACCAAGACTTGACAAATATCCATATGAAATTTCAAAACAATTCTTAACTTAGTGCTGACTCAAAGTCAACTTCCAATATATCAGACTAAATCAATCAATATTGTGTATGTACACAAAACTTTTTAGATCAACATATTTGATATTTAAATTGTATTCCAATGCTTATTGATACCTGTAAATGTATTATTGATAAACAATTGATGTGTGACATTCCCAGGTATATTAATCTTATCTGATTATCTTACTCTGCCAATTAAATCTCACCAGTAAACAAACTTTACTAAGTATAACAGCTTTTTGCTGACATTTTAATTAAATTAAGATAATTTTTGTGTTTTCAATTAAATTATGTAATGGCAAGCAAGAACATGTCTGTCACATAATCTCTAACACTTTTGTTTTCTAACATACTTACTGTGATATTATGTTTAAGAAAATGAGGGAATTCTTAACCTTCAAATTGGACAAACTCCTATTAAAATCATAATATAATTTAAAAAATCCCAGAGTGAGTATACATTTGTTTATACAATTATTTAATCAGTATTATACAAATATGAATCATACCCTGTGGTTAAGATTGGATGATCCTTATTTGTAAGGTGACCAGAATTTAAAATAAAACCTACTTTCAGTTCAATAACAGGTAGTAGTTCTATTTCATCATAACTTCTAGGTATTTGAAAATCTTTGAGATGTGTCTAAAAATAGATGAACTATAATCACTTGTCTGTATTGTTTTTCCCAGGTTCCCAAGGTAACAAACCAATTTTATCAATTTTCTACCTATCAAACCTTGGAATGGCAAGATTAGTGTTAAAAAGATGCTAACAAAAATAACAACTCAATTTAAATCATCATAGCAAATTATACAGAGGTTTAGATATTCTAGACTAATCAGAACATGGCACTTCAAATTTGTTCAAAACAATAATGTTTCAATCGATTTTCCAAACAAAAGAATTTACTGAGTAAATCTTCTTATGAATATAAATGCTTCATTTATCTATAGCCAATGATTTATAATGTGGCCAATGAATATAAACAATGGAGATTGTAAAATATACATAAGGTGTAATTACCACTGGTAAACAGTCTGCTACTACTGTAAATATTTTCACTATTATATATAGCTCAATGTGTCATGAAAAATGAAAGTATGTGACGTAAGGCATGTATTCAAGTACAACCTAAAATTACATACCTGTACAGAAAGGTGAAAGTTAAAGTTTATTTTGAATTTCCATAAACATGATAAATATAGATGTTTTCAATAAATAAATAATTTATTTGAAGTTATTTTTAATCAAAGACTAAAAATAGCACTAAAAAGATTGGGAAAGATATCCAAAACAGGGTTTTTATACACGTTTTCAGACTTTAAAGCAAAAAAGCATGTATTTTAATTGATAAAAACAAAAAAAGCCTTTTGTGGTTTAAAAAGAAAATATCCTTTTCTCTTAATAAATATAGGAAATGCCACCATTTAGTTTTGAAATAACTTGATGCCTCAATTTAATGTTGTATGTTTACATACATTGCCTTGACAATTCACATACTAATATTGTAGGGTATTTTTGTACAGAATATGAGCTGAAGACAATAAAATCTCATAGTTAACTATTAGAAATGTTACACTAACTATTTGAAAGATTAAAGATCATGGAGGCTGAAAATATTGGATATCACACACCACAATGGTAAAATCTGTTCAATTGTTGAAATCATTTCAGCTTGTGGTTCCAAGAATCCAAACTTTTTATGGTGATCTATTAGAATACATTGAGAAAGTGTAAGAATGTCAATTAAACTTCAACAAAATGAAAACTTAGAATTTGTGAAGTATTTATATTCTAGAATGCTTCAAACCTTAATTTTGTCATTTTTTTTTGGCAATTCTGAAACTCAACCAATGACCTTTCTCCACACTCTGGTAAAGTTTTTCACAGTACATCAGTACATGCATTAATAAAAGGTCACTTTTCCAATAATCAAATATGTACCCAGCAATTTGTCAAATATTATTAGGACATTGGTGAATAGAGTCCAATTTATTTGTGCAAACCAAGCCTTTGAATAAAATTGCTGTTGTCCAAATTTATAACAACAGTACACTTAAAAAAGTAGTAGAAAAGGATTTAACTAAGATCCTCCTCCATATATAACAGGTTGTGAAACAAATTCATCTTTCATCCAAACTAGCAATATCACATTCATTTTCCACCATTATGTGAACCTTATCTTTTATAATTTATACCCCCCCCCATTATTGGAAATTCATAACAATTGTATAAAGAGATAAACACCAACAACTGACAACTATATTTACTGAGATAATAGAAAACCACCAGCTGTCCTTTCCATAAATCTTAACAAATATACTGACAAAGAATCTCTATATTCAAAATTTTAAAGAATTGACTAATTGAAAAACAACTTGCTTCAACAGTGACAAATTCTTACACTGATTTATCTTAATTATTTACCAGAGGCGAATTTAGGGGGGCCAGGGTACCCCCTCACCCTTATGGACCTAAAAATATAGTTAATGCATAGAATTTTTACATGTCCCACTCCAAACGTTAACTTTGGGGCCGGTTCCCCTTTTTTATAATCCTGGAATTGCATTCGTTAGACTATATCATTTGAATGCTTTTGTAAACTCAATATACACAAATTAACAACTTACTGTATAACAAAATTTATAAATCCAGCAAAATAAGGAATATAATGTAAATATTTTGTAGCTCACTTTACATATATTTTCTAACACTTATGACTTATCCTTGTTTCTGACCTAGAATGTTACCTGAGTATTCCTTTGAATGGTCATACCTTTGTTGGTATTAGGTTTATTCTATAGTGAGAATTTCTAAGTATCATGTGATCAATATTCATACTACCTTTTCAATGAAGATATGATTAATGTGTTTAAAATTTACGAGTAATAGTAATTTTTACCTGAAAGGTTATAATGCACCTGTTTACACCTTTACAAAAATTACCATTATATATTTATTATCAATGCTAACGATAACTTCATGTATATATTAAGTCATAATCCTCTTTAAAATTCAGTGATCTATGTTGAAAATAAATGAACATTCATGAATATTTTAAAAGGAAATTAAGGGAAGGGACTGGATCAAGAACTTTGATAAAATTTCTGGGTATAGATATATACTGTATACTATCACTTCTGAAGGGAAAATATTTATTCTTATTGATTAGCACGTTTTTATGTGAATCTTGAATCATTAATCAGAGAAGGAATAATTTGCAGTCTGAAAAGTCAATATTGGATAACTTCTATCTATAGAAATTTACCTGAAATACATTCTGTTAATCATTATACAGATAGGTAGACTCAAAAAATTTCACTCTAACTTAACTTCAGATAAAATAATTGCATTGAAACAGAATATTCAAAACATGTAAATCATAAACAAAAGCACTTAATCTCAAAATATCATCATAAATAACTTTCTTATTTGTCAATGAGTACATTTTAAGTTTTAAAATTATAAAATATCATTTCAATTAAGCTAACAATATATTCAAACATTCCAATTTCAAACTTTATAATTAAATAATACCCATCCTATTTCCAAAGAAAATAAAATCTTTACAATAGCTATATCAGATAATTTCTGATAACATAAATACTTAATGTAAACACAAAATGATCCAGGGAATTAAATGTTAAATCTCACTCAAAGCCTGTGGCATTCTTCTGAATAAAAAAACAGTAACATATTTTGGAAAGGGATGATATCATTTCTCTTGTAGACATTTAAATTAATACTTTATACCTTATAACCCCATTACCAACGTTTGTGATTTTGCCAGTTGATTTGAAGGCAAATCTTAAATTTGGTGACTGTTAACTCTAATATGGTGACCTCGAGTCACCTGATATATAATTATCATCTCATCCGGTGTCTGTGAACTCTAATATGGTGACCTTACCATTTCACCTCTAATATGGTGACCTCAAGTCACCTGATATATAATTATCATCTCATCTGGTGTCTGTGAATTCTTATGTGGTGACCTCAAGTCACCTTATATATAATCATCTTTTCATCTAGTGTCTGTAAACTTTAATAGGATGATCTTACCATTTCATCTAGTGTCTGTAAACTCTAATGGGGTGACCTCACCATTTCATCTGGTGTCTGTAAACTTTAATGGGGTGACCTTTCCATTTCATCTAGTGTCTGTAAACTCTAATGGGGTGACCTTACCATTTCATCTAGTGTCTGTAAACTTTAATGGGGTGACCTTACCATTTCATCTAGTGTCTGTAAACTCTAATGGGGTGACCTTACCATTTCATCTAGTGCCTGTAAACTCTAATGGGGTGACCTTACCATTTCATCTAGTGTCTGTAAACTCTAATGGGGTGACCTTACCATTTCATCTGGTGTCTGTAAACTCTAATGGGGTGACCTTACCATTTCATCTAGTGTCTCTAAACTTTAATAGGATGACCTAACCATTTCATCTAGTGTCTGTAAACTGATGGGGTGACCTTACCATTTCATCTGGTGTCTGTAAACTTTAATGGGGTGACCTTACCATTTCATCTGGTGTCTGTAAACTCTAATGGGGTGACCTTACCATTTCATCTGGTGTCTGTAAACTTTAATGGGGTGACCTTACCATTTCATCTGGTGTCTGTAAACTTTAATGGGGTGACCTAACCATTTCATCCAGCGCCTGTAAACTTAAATGGGGTGACCTAACCATTTCATCTAGTGTCTGTAAACTTTAATGGGGTGACCTAACCATTTCATCCAGCGCCTGTAAATTTTAATGGGGTGACCTAACCATTTCATCTGATGTCTGTAAACTTTAATGGTGTGACCTTACCATTTCATCTGGTGTCTGTAAACTTAAATGGGGTGACCTTACCATTTCATCTGGTGTCTGTAAACTTTAATGGTGTGACCTTACCATTTCATCCAGCGCCTGTAAATTTTAATGGGGTGACCTTACCATTTCATCTGATGTCTGTAAACTTTAATGGTGTGACCTTACCATTTCATCTGGTGTCTGTAAACTTAAATGGGGTGACCTTACCATTTCATCTGGTGTCTGTAAACTTTTATGGGGTGACCTTACCATTTCATCTGGTGTCTGTAAACTTTAATGGTGTGACCTTACCATTTCATCCAGCGCCTGTAAACTTTAATGGGGTGACCTAACCATTTCATCTAGTGTCTGTAAACTCTAATGGGATGACCTTACCTTTTCATCTGGTGTCTGTAAACTCTAATGGGGTGACCTTACCATTTCATCTAGTGTCTGTAAACTCTAATGGTGTGACCTTACCTTTTCATCTGATGTCTGTAAACTCTAATGGAGTAACCTTACCTTTTCATATGGTGTCTGTAAACTCTGATGGGGTGACCTTACCATTTCATCTAGTGTCTGTAAACTTTAATGGGGTGACCTTACCTTTTCATCTGGTGTCTGTAAACTCTAATGGGGTGACCTTACCATTTCATCTAGTGTCTGTAAACTTTAATGGGGTGACCTTACCTTTTCATCTGGTGTCTGTAAACTCTGATGGGGTGACCTTACCATTTCATCTAGTGTCTGTAAACTTTAATGGGGTGACCTTACCTTTTCATCTAGTGTCTGTAAACTTTAATGGTGTGACCTTACCATTTCATCTAGTGTCTGTAAACTCAGATGGGGTGACCTTACCATTTCATCTGGTGTCTGTAAACTTTAATGGGGAGTAACCTTACCATTTCATCTGGTGTCTGTAAACTCTAATGGGATGACCTTAACATTTCATCTAGTGTCTGTAAACTCTAATGGGGTGACCTTACCATTTCATCTAGTGTCTGTAAAGTTTAATGGTGTGACCTTAACATTTCATCTGGTGTCTGTAAACTCTAATGGGGTGACCTTATTACTTCATCTAGTGTCTGTAAACTCTAATGGGGTGACCTTACCATTTCATCTGGTGTCTGTAAACTCAGATGGGGTGACCTTACCATTCCATCTGGTGTCTGTAAACTCTAATGGGGTGACGTTACCATTTCATCTAGTGTCTGTAAACTCTAATGGGGTGACCTTACCTTTTCATCTGGTGTCTGTAAACTCTAATGGGGTGACCTTACCTTTCCATCACAGTAACAATTAAGTCTATGATCTCACAAACACTATATTGTCTAATTAAGAAGAGGAGGTAGATACCAAAGAGGCAATCAATAAATGCAATTTGAATAAAATCAGACAACACCATTGCCAAATAGTTTTCTGAATACTATCATGGAATTGAAACGGCTTTTATTAATTGGATATCAGATATTCATTTGCTTCTGAGATATAACTGCAGGATAAATAAATTAAACTAAATCCAACATTTTACATTATTTTTATAAATATTAAATGTGAAAATTCAGGGAGAAGGGAGATTTAGGGTCTCCCAAGTTAGGTTAGCTACAGACTAATGTAAATGGATATCATACATTTTGTAATGCAGGGGTCTTCTAAGCATTACTATATAGCATGGGTTTTGCTCATTGTTGAAAGTTATACTGAAATCTTGTAGTTGTTTATATCCGCACCCTTTGGTGTCCAGTGGATAGGTGTCTCAGTCTCTGGTGAATATTTGTCTGGTTGGAAATCTTACCACATATTCTTATTCTTAAGTTATACTAGCTATGCTCTACTGTATATATATAATACACCTGTGATCTTTTTAACATATAAAATAAAAAGATTTTTCTTTGTCAACTAAATAAACAATTTTTGGCCCATTTAACATAGTAGCTAGGATTCAATGGATATAAAATACTTTTAATCAATTAAACTTCAAAGACAATCTATTTAGACATGTATGTGAAATCAATTTAAAAAAAAATGTAGAATGATGTAACTTTTATCTGAAAGACCAACTCAGACAACATACAATATCTACTAAAGCTCATATACATCAATTTACTTTAAAAGTCTCTTTTTAACCCCCTAAACCCTGAAGTCTGTACATAAATGGGGTTACTGTGATTCTTCATCTTCATATGATTTACATTATTCAATAAATCTTCAAAACAAGAGTGCACATGCTGAAATGTCTCGCCTGTTTTACTTATCATTGATTTCATGTTGAAAGTCTGTAATATGAAGGTTTTACTACAAGTATCACATAAACTTAACATTATCAATGTTCTATGAAAATGAGTTCATGGTCTGATGAACCATGCCAGACAGACATGTACACCTTACAATCATTCCATACACCAAATATAGTGGTCCTATCACTAATAGTACCTGAGAAACAGATCATTCTACAAAATCTTAACATTGACCAATAAAACCATGAAAATGAGGTCAAGGTCAGGTGCCAGCTGCCAGTTGGACATGCACACCTTACAATTATTACATACACCAAATAGAGTAGACCTATTGCTTATAGCATCTGAGATATGGACTTGACCACAAAAATTTAACCTTGTTCACTGATCCATGAAATGAGGTTGAGGTCAAGTGAAAACTGTCTGACAGGCATGACATGCATGAGGACCTTGCAAGGTATGCACATACCAAATATAGTTATTATTACTTATAATAAGAGAGAAATTAACATCACAAAAATTCTTAACTTTTTTTCAAGTAGTCACTGAACCATAAAAATGAGGTCAAGGACAATGGACATATGACAGTCAGAAACTTCATAACATAAGGCATCTACATACAAAGTATGAAGCATCCAGGTTTTCTACCTTCTGAAATATTAAGCTTTTAAGTAATTAGTTAACACCTTAATCACAGGATCACTATCCCTATGTCTTCACTTAAATTACAAGTTCAAATGTTGATGCTGCTTGCAAAAAAAATAATGGATGAAGTTATTGTTTCACTTAAGTTACAAGTTCAAATGTTGATACTGCTGTTCGTACAGTTTTCGTTAATTTTCAGCCCTTTTATGTTGGTCATCCATTTTGTTATAAATTGCATGTGTAATTTTGCTGCCATACATGCACACAAATTATTTTCGATTCAATCGTACTAGTTTAGATTGATCTCTGCTTTCACATTTAAAGTTAGATCGGTTCACTTTAGATCAATTTCAAACTAAACTACCTCTTCTGGTGTTTTAGTTTAGACCAATTCAAAGTGTTCACATTTGGACTTAAATCGATCTTAAGTGAACCAATCTAGTTTAAATCGATCTAAATGTCCAAGTGTGAATGGGGTCTTTTGTGTTGGAAATTTTTGGACCAGTTCTACTTTGTGACAAATCTCATGATCTGAGTTTTGGAGACAGAACAACCATGTAACAGGTACATCATTTAAATGGGTTATTTTGAAATTCATTGTAATCAGATGTAATCATTATTACTTGCCAATGTAATCATTAACTTAGTTACTTTGAGAAATGGTGTAATCATTAATTTAATTTAATCGTACAATTGACAAAGTAATTGTAATTTATTCAATTACATTGAAAGTAATCAGTCAGACCTCAGACATAAAAAATTTTGTTTTTGTTCCTGACTTATAGAAGTCAAATCATGTATTTGGATAAAAATGTGTTTACAATTTTGGACTTGTCTCAAAGTCAGAAAATGACAGACTTGTTGAAGTCTATTTATGTGTCATAAAACAGGATGAAAACACTTTATTTGACTTTGTCGTCAAAGCACATCACTTATGGCAATTAAATCTTTTCTGAGAATTTACAAAGACCTGAGCTATCTACAAGTAATGATCTGATGGAACAGTTTCTGTTACATCTGACTTATTTTCCAATCTTAGTGGTTATAAATGGTTGCATCAGAAAGTGAACTGACATTGTCTCCTTTCTTCTTCAGAAGACAAAGCATTATTGACTAATAATGTTGTTTCAATTTCAAGTAGATTTGTGGCCTTTATATATTTGTGCATGGGTCTTGAAGTTAATCAATTTTGGTAACTTTTCTACTTAAATGAGTCATTAATCGCAACATTTTTCGCTTAACATTAATTGACTTGTTGGAGTCTTATTTTGTTTCAAAACAAAGGGAGATAACCCATGAAACATGCAAATTTAGACCTCTACAAGTCAAAAGCAAAATTAGACTTATTTATGTCTGAGCTCTGACTGGTAATCAGACCCATCTCTGCTCTCCATAAGGATGTTTTCAAAAAAATTTATGGTAAAAACCAACATATATATGTACAATTTCACTATTTTTGGGTACGGATATCCTTTTAACCCCTATTTCTGGGTACGGATATCCTTTTAACCCCTAATTTTCTAATTTGCACCCTCATCTTGTTTTTCCCATCCCAACAACCTTGAGATAGACCTACAGTGCATGTTATGTTTTCAGTACATTGTTAATGTCACATACTAAAAATAAACAAGAGTATTTCTAACTAACAAGATAAAAATCTATTTTCAGCCCAGTCTACAGAGATAACAAACTGAAAACACTTAAACTTATAGTTGAATCACCAAAAGATGTTCAGAACATTTGACTGCAGGAAATTATTACTGATTAAATATTTATTGATATCAATTGGATTATATCATACTGTATGATGTATCATGTTTGTTGCTTATATTGTGTATGTATTTAAGAATTTGAATTTGTTTATATGAATTTTTTAGACTCAAACCAAAGTAGAAAATAATTATATAAGTCCTCTTATAATTAACACTTAGAGTTGTCATCTCATTTCAACACCTGTTTCGATATTCAGTTGTACTCAGGTCTGGCTATATAACCATTGCTATACCCAAAATAAATAAAAAAGACTGTCATCTGTACTAATCTGTAAATTCCCTTTGAAATATTTTGTATTGATATATGAATATATATGCTGATGTTACACCAAAGTTTTGCTTTTTCCTTTATGTCATCCTGCGACTTTAATCTTTATCAAGTTGCTGTGTATGTTTACTTATGGACCCCTAAAAGAGGTTTTTGAATATGTGGGAAGTTTATTTTAAGAACATGTAATTTCACTACAATCATATTTTCCAGGAATCAAGTCTTTTAAACAATGTCATATTATGTTTCTCTCAAAAATGAATTAGACCTGCAAATATAAGTGTAACACCATGACCATTTAGGGGTAAAGTTTTGGTTTCATTTTGGAAATAAATAAAAACAATTACTCTCAGAGTGGTATTTATGATTTAATTACCATTTGCTTATAAATTTGCAAATCACAAAGTAAATTGTTTATTGTGACTGCCTATCAGGTGTTTAAAATAAAGACTCCAAAGAGCCTGAATCTATGCAAAATGTGGAAAAAGATTGATTGATTGAACATTGTTTGTTTAATGTCTGGTGTTTGGGAAATGGATTTGGTAAAGATACAATATTTTCAAGCTTCTGCTATCTTGAATTGTAAAATAGCAGAAAACAATTGGTCTAGTTCTTTAATGCAATATTCAAATTTTGAGTCAGGAATGTAATTCAGATGTAAGAAATTTCATTTAGATGAAGAAAATTGTGGAATTCATAATTTATAACTTTTTCAACAATACAGAATACTTTTTGTTCAACTGAAAAAAAAATTGCATGTAAAGGGAGATAACTCAGATAATTTAATTTTATAAAGGAATGTATAGGAAATTGACCTTAATTTTCCTTTTTATTTTCTGAAAGTACTTTAACAAAGCCATCTTTCCATATTTTAGCTTACAATTGTATTGTTCAGTTTTCTTTTATTATACACAAAACTTCTTTTTCAATATATAATCCTCAAAAAATCTGACAATTTTGCACAACCTTTATCTTGAAAAAAAAACTGCATGGCCTATACTTTTTTTATATTTTTGAAAATAGCAAATATAATATTAAATCCTTCTGGGCAAAGTATCAAACATTCCTGAGTTTGGATTTGGACCCCGGTAGTGCATTTGCTCTAAAAACACTGTGTGGAGTTGTCACAAAATCCTTATTGTCCATCAAATGTCCTGAAAAAATAACCATAGCAATTTTCGTTCTTGCCTATTTCATTTATTTTCTCAGCTGTTCAGATAATTAGACTTGGCAAATTTCGTATAAAACACAAACAGCCTTATAACTTCTAAAATAAGACTAAATGGGACTTGGTTCATATTTATTTGAATGTTAAAAAATTCCGTCAAATTATTGCATTGACAGGTTAGTGAATGATTGTATGAGTAATTTTTTATACCTTTTAAATTCCTCAATTTCTCCCTACATCATTGCATATTGTGTTTAAAAAGCTGAAACGTGTCATTATATGTCAAAAATTCCCACACTTTCACATTAAATTTCTCTCGGACTTTATCCAAACCTTCCTAAACTGTCCAAAAAAGGTATATGGGTACCGGTCTAGTTCCCTAAAATGAAAATTATTGGGCTATAGGTTAGCACTACGTCCGTCAGTCAGTCCAAACTCATGTATATAACGTCCTTTGATTAGATATTCATTATTAAAGCCATTTTTGCAAGACGTTCGTACCAGTTGAGCGAATTTTGTAATCTCTATGCCAAAAAAATTGCTTGAACCATTGTTTTCTCATTTTTTTCTGTTATTTCTGAATCACTTCAGGTTTATTATTTATTATATAGCCAACACGTAGCCAACACATAAGGAGTTACAAATTAAATGTCAGTTTTCTGGGGGAAAGCCTTCGTTTCTCAGGAGTTGGTTTGGGCTATACAAGTTTGTCCTATACAGTGGAGAATTTTCCGGGGCAAATGGGGCAAAGAATTTACCTACCAAACTCTGTCTTAAAAACAGGTAAAATGAATTTAATGATGCAGTCACATATTATAACAAACAAACTCACATTTCGGAGAGAAGAATATGACCTAAAACAGAATGATGATGAGGTGTGCATTGCCCGAGAAACCCAGGAAGAAATTTGCTGCTGAACATTCATGCAGAATGATTTAAGTACCTACCATTTATCTTTTGCGAGTGTACGGTTTGGGAGATGTGTGTTTTTTTCTCAGGACAAACTTTTTTCGACTTGATTAAAAAACAAACAGTATTTTCAATAACATGACAGAGGAGGATTATGGCCGGGGTGGATGCCCGGCCCCCTTAACGAGCTACATTTATGGTTAATTCAGACCTTTGATCTGTTCCACTCGAAACGTTGTTCCCTGCCCCCCTTTCAAAATCCTAGATCCGCATCTGCATGATACAAAAACAATCATGACAATTTTATTTTAAAATTTGTAATTTAATGTCGTATATACACACAAAAACACAAAATGAATGGTCATTGTCAAATTTAAATGCATTTGTATTTTTATAAGACCTTCTTTATAACATATCTATGCACATTGTTCTTGTTTCAACTACAGTATATGAAAGGTGTGAATGGGGCTTACAGAAGAGAAGAATGGACAAAATAAGTAAAAACTGGGACTATTATACTAACTAGTATAATAGTCCCAGGTAAAAATAAGAGAAAAACGGGACAAAAAAAATAATACAAAAATGGACAGCCAAGTATTTCACGATCAAGACGGGATGGCTTTGTATAGAATGCATGTTTTTATTCTTTTGCGTCTTATCATGGGGTTTTGCCAATATGGCATTCCAGGGAAATATTTTTTTTTACACTTTTAAATTAAGTGCAACAATTTTTACATAAATATACGAAATGAGCTTGTATCTTAACTAAATGCAAAATAAAAATGTGTCAAGCTACTGATAAAATGCAGTTTTAATGGTTCTATTTAGACTGACTTTTTCAAAGCTATATCAAATAATACATGCTAAAAATGAGTAAAATTAATTTAAACAAAACGCTTTTTCTTAATCATGCCATGACCCCACCAATGCATAACATATTAAATTCATGTAATTTCTACCATGTTTATAATAGCAATTGTTTATATGGTTACCAATAAGGCGATAATTAGTTAAAAGTCAGCGGGGCAACAACCTAACATAAAAGATTTAACATGCATAGACATCTTTTGACTATTTGCGATATTGTATATTCAAAGTCTATTGGAAATATCGCATGGGTTGCTTTAATTCAGAAATTAGAATTAAGTACCTGCTAAACTTCAAGGGCGTTGGAGCAAGGGGCAAAACTGACTCGCTTCTAGACTATTTAACTATAGAAAAGTTTGATTTTTCTTGCTTTCCACTTTTAGAATCAACCACCATCCACCCACCCACCCACACACACATATACAAACACATTTTCAGTATAATCCGTATAATGAAGCAAAAACAGTTAATTACCTATTACAGCGATCCCTACCACATATTATATAGACAATGCCCACTCCCCAGAGTATAGACCAAGCATGTCATGGCTCGAAAACGTAAAACTGTGTTTGCTGTTTAGAAAAGTAGGCTTTCTTTCTGGCAAAATATAAAGGAAACATTGCCCAAGGTCAGCAGCTGAAAGCATAAAGAAATGCACCTAGTTTGACTATTAGTGGAGCGGCGGAGAGGACAATTTTAGAAATTTAAATTACTTACATACCTCATGGCATTAAAATAGCTCATTTGAAAGCGTAAATCGTATACTTATTGAATATATGTGTCGTTAATATGAAAGCTGGTGCCATCATGCCTTGGTCAAAGGTCATCACTTGAAAAAATCTTATTTTCATCTAGAGAAACAAACTGCAGATTTTTTCAAAATCTATAATCCATTCAATAAATTATACAAGAAGTACTATTTATCAATGCTTAAGTTCCGACTTAGATTGTTTCATATTAGCAAATGACGTCAGAATAACGTATTCTTGATCTTTTTCGAAGGTAACACGTTTGATGGAAATTTCAAAGCCTAATAAATAACTGCAACAGAATAATCTTGATCTTAGACCTCGAAATAGCATTTCTGGACAAGATATACATACATTTGAGAATAATATATATGAATAGAGTATCCAAAATACATTGTCGATAAAATCCAACAACATTTGCAGGTTAAATTTCGTCTCAGTTTTCCAGGATTCAACAGGTCACGGAGTTTTCTTGAAAACATTTCCCACTGTTAGTCTCAATACACGATAATTTTTCATATGATTCAAGAAGCATGAGTTATTGAAGTGACAAATACGATTAACTTTCATTCGACGGTACTGTAGTGAATCCAAGCGGGTTTTATGACATATTCAAAAAGTAAGAAATGATCGTTTTCATATACAAAATGAAACGTCGATTCAGGCATTATTACAATTACCTACATTTTGACAAAACACAAATTCGTCCAAGAAAGATTATCCGGATTGATTGATTGATGGTTGCTTAACGTCCAGTGGCAAATATTTCATGCATGTTAAGGACCAGAACACATTAACAATAAATACAAAAGGTAGGTCCTGTAACAGAGGACGTCCGGGATGAAGGTCGGGGAAATTTGGGCTGCCACTGGAATATGACTCTTTTCCAAGAATTCTTGCGACTAAAATTGATCGTAAGTTATACTGAATTGTTTAATAAATTGCATGCAGAACAGTGATAAACCGTACCATTCCAGGAAAGAAAAAGCTCTTGAATAGTGACAGAAAAAAAACTATTTTCAGTCTTGAAATGGTCTGGGAGAATGTTCTATAGCAGCTTGGGGAATTATAGAGTGAGTGAGTGAGTGAGTGAAATATTATTTTTTGTAAATTTATTTCATTGATTTCAGGTTCCTTATCCGGGACTAGATTAACATTTTATTCTAACCGGAAGTTGATACCGAGGGAAAATGGCGGCGCCAAATATGATTTCCAAAAACAAAAAGCAAAATGACAAGAATTTCAACAACTGAATATATATATCGGAATGAAAAATGTCATCAACAAGTCAAAACTGTCAAGCAGTCTTCCTAATAGATACTTTTTCAGAAGATGCTCTTGATATTTCTTTACAATATTCAAAAACGCTTACTTTGTCTATTTTCCGAATCTTATGTCATCTTTCTGCTGATTTTCCTCAGAATACAAAACAGAAAAGAACAAAACACAATTTACTGAAATGGGGTTTTAAATTTTTCGATTCACGTTTACATTGTCTTAAGGTTGAAAAATATAGCTTTAAAGAATTTAAGTTGAAATATTTCGAGGAATTCGAAAGAGAGTTGCTGAAGAGAATAAAACTTGTGCAGAAAAATATTGATGCAAAATCTTCCAGCAGAAAAGTCAGTAGAATATCTCCGTCTGATTGTTTAACTAGATCCTTAACTGAACTGACACATGACTTTGAGTGGGAAACACCTGATCTCTTTTCACCAGTCAAAAGACGCAAAATTCATAAAAAGAAGGGATCACTTAGTCTTGATACAGAACAGCCTTCAGGAAATTATGTGTTCATGTTTACAAAATGTCCAAAGTCTGCAGCAAGTTTACGCCAATTTGCCAAGAAAAGAGTTTTGGATTCTGATGTCTTCTTGGATTCATTAATGCCAACATATTTGTTTTCTAAATTTTGTGATGGACTGAAGTTAAAGTTGGTTTGGATTGATACAGACTTTAAAGTACATGATGTAAGCTCATGTTTGCAGTTAAAGATGAATAAAATTTATTTCATGTATAGTAATGTAGAAATATATTTAATGAAAAGACTATAATTCATAGGCAGTAGATTATTTCAGTAAAAGCATGTACATAATGTAGGGTATCAGGTATGTTCGCATCCCACACGTTCCCTCCTGGGTTCGTTCGCACCCTTTTTTTCAAATACAGGTTACATTAATATGAGGCAGGCATTACCTGTGAAAGGGGACGAAGTTTGTATAAATTATTTTTTGTAACTTCAAAATCTGTTAAAAAGAAACGGAAATACCGTCACGTTTCCGATTTGGGTTCTGTTGTTAGGATTTTACTTGTGACGTTATTTAAGTTATGACGTCATGTTCAATGTAAACAAAGAAACGCGATCATCAGGTAACGTTTATTCATATTAAAGACAAAGAATTATTAAAAATGAAATTGGTATTGTGTTCCTTGAGTTCCTATATTTTACTAGACTTCTCAAGGTCTCATGACAACGAGACCAGAAGAAGGAAGTAGATTTCTCATAAATGCGGAATTAAAAAGTTACAAAAAAAAGTTAACGATTTTGAGTTCATTAGTACAATGAAAAATTTCGGGAAATTTTCCGATTTTTTTTTTTTTTTTTTTTTTTTGTTTTATTGATTTTCTACTGTAATAGGGACTTCATCCCTTATTAGATGCTTTTAGATTTATATATGTACAGGGGTCACCACAATTCAGAATTATAGGAAAAGTGACTTCTCCTTGGCAGCCAAACAGGAAGACTTCTGGGAGAAGTGAAGCCCCAACAGGGAGTCTTCAGGGAAAATTGAAGGATCGTGTTAATATTTTTTAAGAATCAAATTCAAGAATCTATACCTTTTTGTTATTTTTCAAAGCATTTTTGCATGACAACTGCTAAGGTGGTATTCCCTTGCCTTGCCATGCTTGTGGTCTGAATTACATTTGTTCCTACGTATGCAAATTGTCAAAAAATATCATAAGGAATATAAGAGCTACGGTTGTGCAGCTAGGTCTGATTGAATGAATTGAAGATTTGACATTGGTCAAATTTTGATGCATCTCAAAGATTTTTCAAACAATAGTATATTTTGATTTGCTCACAATTGTGTTTAATAACATTAAATAAAGCAAGAACCCTTTAAAAACAAAATAATAATCAATTGATAAGCAAGTTAAAATATCTTGAAAAAGGTTTCACTGTCTTTCATTGCTAAGATTATAATCCAAAAATATATTTGTTCTTTAAATTATCTTAAATAGGAAATCCGAAGAAAAACTGTTTGTCACTTGTTGAAAACATATAATAAAACTCTGTTAATTTCAAATTGTTTGCGGTATTTTCAGAGTGTTCTAGAATTCCTTTCCCGTTACCTGTGGCAAGTTGATTTAGGTCAGTGTTCCAGCTTGAATCTCAGGGCAGAAGGGTGCTAGTTGTCTGAAAGGGCACTTTAACGTAATAACCCAGATTGTAAGGGCACTGTTGGACAGTGTATAAATAACCTTGAATATTGCTAGGCTCAGCTGGAGAACATTAGTTGTATTTAAACCATATTCAGAAATTAATGTGTTCTTGATGTTGGTTTCAGTAAGAATTTTTAATCAAATTAACATACCATGAAGCAAAGCATATCATTTTGATGTTAATCTAAACAAACTTGTACATTTGGTAAGGAAAATAATCATCAGAAATTTCAATGTTTTATACCAGTCTATAAAAATAAACAAGTAGTTTTGAAAGATGGAGTTATACATGCAAAATTGAATGTTTAATCTAATTAGATTATCTACATTTAAATTGCTTGATCAAACATACAGTATATTGTTATTAAAGTTATTTATTATCATTTCAATTGTTACAAAAAGTATTTTTAAGTGCACATCAAAGTGCTCCTAAGTAAGGAGTTTTATAAATATAACAAGTGAGGCAGGAGATGATCATATTATATTGATGCAATAATATATTGCATATATTACAGGAGGTATAAACAGTTACTTTTTTCCATCATTGTTAAAAATAAAAGCATTTGTTGAGTGCTCCTATAAAAGGAGGATTATAAAATACAAGAAGTAAAACAGGAAGTTATGTTCAAAGTACAAATTTCTTTGATTCTTCTTTAAATTTCATACTCATGGTTATAAAACAAAACATGGTTACCAATTTAGTCAAAACTATGTTTGCCTTTAAAATTGTTTTAGATTTAATTTTTCATATTTTGCCTACTGAAATATTTTTTTCAGGTGTACATGCTGTACATAAACATTGCAAATGGATAACATGTGGACTTTTAATTCTGTATTAAATATCTAGTATTTGTTCAATTATCTTAAATCCACTAATTAGCAGTAAACAATCATTAACAGAGGTGATAAAACTGCCAAGGCATTAGGTATTTAACTTAATCCCATTGTCAGTTAATTAGTGTTACACAATCAGGTAACAATTTTACGGACACGCCAATAAGGCAATATGCATGAAATTTGAAAAGGCAGAGGGGTGCATTCTTTTGCTTTGGAGGGCAGAAGGGCGGGGTAAGGGCACAAGGCGGGCCGCCTTCTATTTAGGGCAGGCGGAACACTGTAGGTCACGGAAAGTGGAAATTTAAACATTTGTTGTCCGTGGGCAAGTAAAATTAAATTACAGAAACTTCCTATTCATACAGATCAAATGATCAATGTAACCGTTTGTATTCTTTTATTTCAATCAAAGTCTCAAAGCGAGATCGTCGTTGTTGGTGTAAATCATGCAGATGTTCTAAAGTGAAGGGAGAAAAACATGCGCATGTGTTTCACGATCATCGTCATAAATACGCTTGCCAGCTAAGCAAGGAAAATCTGTGATGTCAAGTATCCATCCAATCTAGACGCAAAACCTAATAACCGGAACGCAAACAGTAAGAAATTTAATATCTGGACAAAACATGTGAAGGGTCATAGGATCAATCCTTACTTGTCACTTCCAAGGAAGACAGTTGTACTAGAGCCAGAGGACAAATAGACATGTGTCAAACTAAAATTAATATATTTCAAAATAAAATTAATATATTCCATCAAATGTTTTGTATATCTAGATGAACATGACATTGAATTATCATCAAATCACAAGCTAGTTAGACAAACTAATTAATTTCAAAGGAAATAACAGAGTTCATAATTTCAAATCGAACTACATGTACACAATGATGTATAAACATGTGATGAAAGGAATAACAAAATTATGAAAACATTTTTAAAATAGTATAAAATTCAGGAAAGTTCAATAAACTCTGCAGAAAGTGAATTTTGATAACAACTTTCCGTGGAAAGTTGCATATGTATAAAATCCTAGAACACTGTTTCATGGAAAAGGCCGTTTCCCAGCTTCAAGTTGCCATTGAAATGCAAAAATGATTCTAGAACACTTCAAGAGTGTTAAAATATGCTAAATTTTAAAAGTAACATCAGAAAAGTTATATTTTCATTACTGGAAAATGGCGTAAATTGAATAAGTACTTGTAAATCGAAAACAAATACGGGTATAGACGCGCAAACATTCATACTTAATATTTTACAAAAGTATACGGTTTTGGAAGTAAAATAGTGCCATCCTTTAGCAAATTAATGTTATAGTATTCATCAAAATATTGTTTAAAGGACTTTTAGCTAAAACAAAGCACATGCAGCAGTCTGTAACACCAAATCCTGAACTGACAACGTTTTGTAGTTTATACATCGTTGTGCTGATTCCTGGCTGTCTACTAAACTTTGTACGTGTAGTTAAAATACAAGCGGATTCCAGTTTACATTATGCAACATTTGATTAGGATAAAATTTTGAATGAAGCATCAAATTTTGATATCTATCAGTAAATGTAAGATAATCAAAATTAAAATTGCATATCAATATGGATTAGGTAAATGATATGAGTTTTGAAAAGATTAAAAGGCGCCATCTACAATTTTCAATAACAAAGATGGCGGACAATAAACAAACATCGAAAAGTTGAGTTTTTTTCTTGTTTCTTGCTTATAGTACATCCTATCAAGCAATTTTAATGTTGGAGTATAATACCGCGGAAAAATCAGTTCTGAATTCGAGGATAACATGTTTTGTATAGTCATGATATTATTTCGTCAACTATCGATGATATTGGGTTGTTTACGTTTGGATCAAGAATTTTTCAAAAAATCACGAGGCGACATTGGGGAATTTTACTGAAAATCGAGGGCGACATAAACTTCTCCCTGGAGCTTCTCTAGAGCGAAGTGGGGAGTCCTATGGCGACATAGTCACTCACTTCGCCTGGTGTGGTGACCCCTGTATGTAGGACTCGGAGGTGCGATGGGGACGCTGAAGTGCGATGGTATGTTTGCTGATGTGCAATGGTCTATATGATGGCTAGTTTAATATCTAAAGATGTGTAATTATTATGAAAAGTACATGTAGATTTTTTTAATAGTTAGTATATAAATTTACATTCATTATGTCTATGTCTATCCTTAATTACAGTTGCATACTAAATGAGAGATCGTCCTCTTTGGCTTTCTACGTGTGGACATAATTCTGCATTAATATTTTATCTTTACTTTGTTCCACTTGTGAGTTCCTTGTTTACCGCAATATAATAATATGGAGAGTCTGTCTGCGGACCGGAAATGTCACGCTCCATCGTAGGTAAAAAGGAACCTTTTGTAGATTTAGAAAAAATATCGCTACAGTAGGTTAACTTTCCCTATTTACCAATCCTCTCTGTTTCTCGTAGTATTTAAAGTTTATAAGCCCTTTATCAACTTAAAACCTGGAAAAACTGCTTTTAACATACAAATTGACTTCTACATCAACATTAAAAGCATGTAGTTTTGTGTAGACCATCGCACTTCAGCGTAGCTATCAACAAGATAATGTCACAATGCAACCATCGCACTTCAGTGTGATCAAAAACGCACTTCAGCGTCAAACCATCTCGGTTCGGAGTACCATCGCATATATATCAAAATATTTCTATTTTCATAAATAAAAACTCGTGAATTTTTTAAATGAAATATTGTTTTTAGTGATTAGATGTTATTTATGATTACTGTTAACTGGTATTTACAAAGCTAATTTGGTATTATTGTTATGTGTTTGAAAATCATGATTGTTGTTATAACTAGGCAGTAGCTTTGGTGTACATTTGTACTTACCTTAAATATCTAGAGCTCTTTTTGATTTGGAATAGTTCATGATTTTGATGATTGTGTCATCATGACAATATTCATTACTCATTTCGTCAAAAAAAAATCACAAAATACTAAAGCTGTTTAAGTTTATGACTTAAAGAATGAAAACAAATATTCATGTTACTGATAAAACAGTAATCATTACGTAAACATGTATTACATGTATGTATACAATGTTTTCCTTAGAAGATTCTTGACTTTGGTTGTCTACTTTTCTGTTAATTATATTAAGTTATG
Organism: Mytilus coruscus; assembly: GCA_017311375.1. Lineage (NCBI taxonomy): Eukaryota > Metazoa > Mollusca > Bivalvia > Mytilida > Mytilidae > Mytilus > Mytilus coruscus. Next base: position 3,300,290 of record CM029601.1, on the reverse strand, counting down.
AGGATATGAGCCCCAGTCATGCTAGTAGGTGACAAGGGAGTGAAGCTCCCCACCTGAAAATAGATTTTTATCTGTTCTACCAGCCCTCCAAAAAAGCCTTTTGTCTCTGTTGTTTTACTAAGGTTTAAAATGTTTTTTAAGATGTACTAAATTTCCCCAGTATGCTGACTTTAGTAGACAAGATTTTGTTGTCCAAAAATTTATAACCAGAAAAACACATGCAATAGGTGGCTGATTTTGCTGGTTGCCTTTAGCATGTTTAGTATTGTAAACACTGTACAGAATTTAAAACTTGAATAGATGACATGCAGTCAGTTGACTGATTATTTCAGGTTTATTTAGATACATGTACCAGTTCTCAGCAATAATTTCATTTGAGGTTTACATTGTACATAATATATCCATTTTGTTTTTTTACAATTTAGTCTGATGTATCATTGAATTATTTTAGTCTGATATCATTCAGTCAGGGTACTACTTGTACAAGTAATTTTATTTACTTGAAGAACTTGAAGAAGTAAATAAAATATACTTATATAAGTTAATTTGTAGGATACTTATACAAGTGTATTTTATTTACTTGTATAAGTAAATTTTTTTGGCCTAGTTATGTCCCTTAGACATTCAGATTTTTTACTTATACAAGTAAAAAGTCATCCTATCTTCTTTTCTTGAACTTCTTTGCTCTAACAGAATTTTAAATTGTCTGTTATTTGCAGATGTCTTTACTAATCATTTAAATGTAATTTCATGGACAATGAAAATCTCATTTTCTGTTATCTTCAGAACACTGCTCATTTACAAGCCCCAAGGAGCAATTTTGAAGGCCTTGCAAATACTTAAGATCTTTGCGTAATCAGTTTCTTTGTTGAATTAATGAGATGAAACATCGAACTCTTACCAAAATTATGAGCTAACCTGAGAAAAATTGTTAATGGCATGATTTTACATCTCAAAACTTGAGAAATTTTGGGATTGTAAAAAATTTACTTATACAAGTAATTTTTAGAAATTTAAGGGAGATTATTCAGACATAATTAACTTATATAAGTATATTTTATTTACTTCTTCAAGTAAATAAAGATTACTTGTACAAGTAGTACCCTGACTGTCATTGTAAAACCAATCAATATAATTTATATAGCCTCATGGGTGAACAAGCACTTTTTTTTTAAAGTCTCACCACTTCTCCCTATCAGTTTCAAAAAGAGAAGTCACTAGTACTTCTCCCTATGATTCTGAAGGAGTGTGAGCCTGATAAGTTTTTGATAAAAGCGATGTTTTTACAACTTTCAAATAAATAAATAATTAACATTAATTGTCCTTCCCTTTGTGGATATCTTCCTGCTCAGTCATCTGTAATTCTTGTATCACGGCTTTGAGATGTATGTAGAATTTAACAACTATCACGATATCTACAGAGAAATTATCAGCAATGTCACAATGTGTGAGGAGATATCATCAAAGTTACTTTTGTCTAACACATACAAATGTAACTTTATAAGAGAGGGGGAAAAGACCAGAAATCAGTAATAGCAGGATAAACAGATTATTTGGTTTTCTGCATATAGATATCATAAAATATCAGCCGCTCAACACAGTGTGAAGCTTTTTGTTTGTGCTCTTCTGTCTCTACACTACACTCACCAAAAATGTTTACATTGTGGATTGGGTCTGATATTTTACGATATCAATGTAGGTATCCAGTTAAACTCTACATCTGTTGTGATGATTGGCCAATTTTTATATCCAACTTTTATGGTATAGGGCCACTAATTCAGGCCTGGTCAAGAAGAACATACATGTATAAGAAAGTAGTATATATTTGAAACAAAATTCTTCCTACACTTACATGTAGCTGTAACTTAAAAATATGTAAAACAGAATATATCATACTAATTAAATTTTAACTTAGTAATTTTGTTACCACCATATTTAAAATTCTGAGGTGGGTAGTATCAGGCAGTACCCCATTTATTTATTAACCTAAAATCTCATTATTTCATCACATGTAAGTTTTGGAATTACAGTACTCATAAATTACAAGTTTTGGTTTACTAAAATTCTTGATAACTTCTTTTTAAGAATAGTTTTGACATTCAGAGCCTCAAACTTGTAGAAGATGCTATAGAAAAAATAACTTCTTTTTCAGAATAGTTTTGACATTCAGAGCCTCAAACTTGTAGAAGATGCTATAGAAAAATAACTTCTTTTCAGAATAGTTTTGACATTGAGAGCCCCAAACTTGTAGAAGATGCTACAGAAAAATAACTTCTTTTCAGAATAGTTTTGACATTGAGAGCCTCAAACTTGTAGAAGATGCTATAGAAAAAATAACTTCTTTTTCAGAATAGTTTTGACATTGAGAGCCTCAAACTTGTAGAAGATGCTATAGAAAAATAACTTCTTTTCAGAATAGTTTTGACATTGAGAGCCTCAAACTTGTAGAAGATGCTATAGAAAAAGTAACTTCTTTTCAGAATAGTTTTGACATTGAGAGCCTCAAACTTGTAGAAGATGCTATAGAAAAATAACTTTTTTCAGAATAGTTTTGACATTCAGAGCATCAAACTTGTAGAAGATGCTATGGAAAAATAACTTTTTTCAGAATAGTTTTGACATTGAGAGCCTCAAACTTGTAGAAGATGCTTTAGAAAAATAACTTCTTTTCAGAATAGTTTTGACATTGAGAGCCTCAAACTTGTAGAAGATGCTATAGAAAAATAACTTTTTTCAGAATAGTTTTGACATTGAGAGCCTCAAACTTGTAGAAGATGCTATAGAAAAATAACTTCTTTTCAGAATAGTTTTGACATTGAGAGCCTCAAACTTGTAGAAGATGCTATAGAAAAATACCTTCTTTTCAGAATAGTTTTGACATTGAGAGCCTCAAACTTGTAGAAGATGCTATAGAAAAATAACTTCTTTTCAGAATAGTTTTGACATTGAGAGCCTCAAACTTGTAGAAGATGCTATAGAAAAATAACTTCTTTTCAGAATAGTTTTGACATTCAGAGCCTCAAACTTGTAGAAGATGCTTTAGAAAAATAACTTCTTTTCAGAATAGTTTTGACATTGAGAGCCTCAAACTTGTAGAAGATGCTATAGAAAAATAACTTCTTTTCAGAATAGTTTTGACATTGAGAGCCTCAAACTTGTAGAAGATGCTATAGAAAAATAACTTCTTTTCAGAATAGTTTTGACATTGAGAGCCTCAAACTTGTAGAAGATGCTATAGAAAAATAACTTCTTTTCAGAATAGTTTTGACATTGAGAGCCTCAAACTTGTAGAAGATGCTATAGAAAAATAACTTCTTTTTCAGAATAGTTTTGACATTGAGAGCCTCAAACTTGTAGAAGATGCTATAGAAAAATAACTTCTTTTCAGAATAGTTTTGACATTCAGAGCCTCAAACTTGTAGAAGATGCTATAGAAAAATAACTTCTTTTCAGAATAGTTTTGACATTGAGAGCCTCAAACTTGTAGAAGATGCTATAGAAAAATAACTTCTTTTCAGAATAGTTTTGACATTGAGAGCCTCAAACTTGTAGAAGATGCTATAGAAAAATAACTTCTTTTCAGAATAGTTTTGACATTGAGAGCCTCAAACTTGTAGAAGATGCTATAGAAAAAATAACTTCTTTTCAGAATAGTTTTGACATTGAGAGCCTCAAACTTGTAGAAGATGCTATAGAAAAATAACTTCTTTTCAGAATAGTTTTGACATTGAGAGCCTCAAACTTGTAGAAGATGCTATAGAAAAATAACTTTTTTCAGAATAGTTTTGACATTGAGAGCCTCAAACTTGTAGAAGATGCTATAGAAAAATAACTTCTTTTCAGAATAGTTTTGACATTGAGAGCCTCAAACTTGTAGAAGATGCTATAGAAAAATAACTTCTTTTTCAGAATAGTTTTGACATTCAGAGCCTCAAACTTGTAGAAGATGCTATAGAAAAAATAAATGGCAATGTTATACCTATTGATGCAGTTATACAATATGGAAAACAACCATTATCATGCCTTAGTATCCACAATATTGGTATTGTAAAGGAGGAAAATGAAGAGGCAGGAAAGAAAAAAGAATTCACTAATGCTATTCTACCATTTACCACAGTTTTTGAATTCTACTTCTCAAGGAACAGTAAAAAATACCTAGCCAGTACCAGCTGTAAGGGCTCTAGTCATCAGGTTATATTGATGTATAATGGTGAGTTTGGAATTGTAGTAGTAAAGTAATATGTATCATTATGTTACATACTAATGATATAAAATAACAAATTAAAGCAACCAATTAAAGCGATTAGTCAGTCAATTGAATTTACTTTGAAGATTTCCAAGTAGATTGATATTAATTCCCCAGTAATTAATACCTATCAGAGGACTTTTCCATAGTAATTAATTCTAATGATATGATTAACATCAGGGCACACAACAGACGTCAAAAATGTGATTTAATTTACTTACGGAAAATAATTATGATCGAAAAGGTCATTTTTTCTAGTAACTTGCTAAAACGACACAAAGGCATTCTGGATCATGTGAAGGGCATAATGGTTCAGCTAAAAGAAACAAGGGTCCTAACACGAGACAGGCACAATAATTTGGTTTTGTAAGGACAGATATTTGTCTAATGACTCCTTAGAGGAGTTATTGCTCTTAATGAAGAATTTTACAATTTTTTATGCCCCTTGCTGTAGCGGAGGGGGCATTACGTGTTACCCTTGTCCGTCCGTCTGTACGTCCCCAAAATTGGTTTCCGTTCTCTAACTTTAGTTTGCCTCAACCAAATGTTATTAAACTTATACACAATGCTTATCACTACAAAACTCAAATCAATTTTGAAATTGGGTGGCTTGACTTTTACCTTTCATGAGTTATGCCCCTTTATAAACATATTTTGCCTCAACCAAATGTTATGAAACTTATTCACAATACTTATCACAAAACATAAATCAAGTTCAAAATTGGGTGACGTCACTTTTACTGTTCATGAGTTATGCCCCTTTACAAACATAAAAATTGCTTAAGTTTTCGTTTCCGTTCTCTAACCTTAGTTTGCCTCAACCAAATGTTATGAAACTTATACACAATCTTATTACTACAAAACACAGATCAAGTTTGAAATTGGGTGGCGTCACTTTCACCGTTCTTGAGTTATGCCCCTCTATAAATAGAAAATTGCTAAATCTGTCGCTTCCGTTCTCTAACTTTAGTTTGCCTCAATCAGATGTTATTGTCTCGCTTGACGGAGTCAAAAGCGAGACATAGGTATGTTGTTTCCGCGTCGGTGACGGTGGCGGCGCGCCAACAATGTATAAGTTTGTGATTAGGTCTAGTTCATGGTGAACCACTAGTGGTAGGTCAATGATATTTGGTATGCAGTTGTATTAGCATTGGCACATCTCATTACCATGGAGATTATTTGGCCCCACCCCTCAGTCAAGGTCTATTGACTTTGAAACTTTGCTTAGCTTACATGTATTAGTTTGTGATTAGGTCAGTTTATGGGAACCACTGGTGGTAGGTCAATGATATTTGGTATGCAGTTGTATTAGCATTGGCACATCTCATTACCATGGAGATTATTTGGCCCTGCCCCTCAGTCAAGGTCTATTGACTTTGAAACTTTGCTTAGTTTACATGTATTAGTTTGTGATTATGTCAGTTTATGGGGAACCACTAGTGGTAGCTATATAGGTCAATGATATTTGGTATGGAGTTGTATAAGCATTGGCATATCTCATTTCCATGGAGATTATTTGGCCTCCCCTCGTTCATGGTCTATTGACTTTGAAACTTTTGCTTAGTTTACATGTATTAGTTTGTGATAAGATCCGATTAAGATGAACTGCTTATGTTAAGTCAATATTTGGTATGCAAATTTATTGGCATTTGTAAGTATCGTTTCCATGGAGATTATATAGCTCCGTGCACCCCTCTTCATGGTTTATTGACTTTGAAACTTTTACATAGTTTACAAGTTAATGTTTGTGTTTAGGTTTGTTTAAAGGAACAACTTATAATAAGTCAATGATATTTGGTATGCAGTTGTATTAGCATTGGCGCATCTCATTTACATGGAGATGGTTTAGCCATGTACCTCAGTCATGGTTCATTGACTTTGAATATTAGCATCACTTGTTAAGTATTGCCATTTTAATTTCAACATTTGCATAATCAAAATTACAAAAAGCGAGACATATCTCTGTGATAACAGTTTATGAAACTTATACACAATGCTTATAATCACAAAACTGTCTTAACTACATGAATACTGCATCTGTATGTGGAAGTTGACTTATGCATATTTACAAGCGGGGCTTGCATTTGTTGTCTATTATTTTGAAAGCAGTAATAAATAGATAGAAACTTAAAAAAGCAAAAATGATCAGTAAGACAAGATCTGTAAATAGGTCAGCATACATGTCGGTGAATTTGTCAGTTGTCTTTTTAAAGAAGTTATTGCCCTTTAATGACTATTTTTAACTTTATTGTGTTTTGGGCAAAAACTATAGAAGATAGAGACAAACTGTAAACAGAAAAAAATATCAGCAATACGAGTTCAACAAAAAGAGATTTTAGTCATGAATAATATTCTAGTCTACAATGTTGGAAAGATATGTGCATAGACCTAGGTGAGCAACGAGACTCCTTTACCTGCCATTGAAGCTATAAACAGGCTAAGTTTAATTCTTAATTGAAGAAGTATACATACATTTTATTTACAGATTTACATTTGTGCCAGCTTGATATACAGGTTTTACAGAAAACTCTTAGAAGGTTTGTAATTTTATGTTTTAAATGGTATTAATGGTTCTTGATATTATGGAATTTGATTATGAGTTTTTATGGCATGTTACCAGGTAGTTATTTTGACACTGTTATTTAACAATGAACAAAACAATTTGATCTGGAATACATTTTTGAGTAAAGTAAAATTACAATGAAATAGATATCTTTGTCACATTCTGGTCCTTTAGTCTCGAGTGGATAGTTGTCTCATTGGTAATCCTACAACATCTCTTCTATTTATATAATGACAGTAGAGTGAATATTTATGTAAAGGAGAGAGAAAGGAAAATCATGAAAAATCAAAATAAATATTCAATTGTGTGCAATTTCTTTTCTATTTGTACAGTTTTCAATCATTTTTGTCGAGCCTTCGACTTTTGTTGAAAAAGCGAGACATAGCGATCCTACACTCCGTCGTCCGCGGCGTCCACAAATATTCACTTTGTGGTTAAAGTTTTTGAAATTTTATTAACTTTCTTAAACTATCCTGGATTTCTACCAAGCTTGGACAGAAGCTTGTTTATGATCATAAGATAGTATCCAAAATTAAATTTTGTAAAAAAAAAATCCTGTTTTTCCGTATTTTACTTATAAATGGACTTAGTTTTTCTGCTAGGAAACACTACATTCACTCTGTGGTTAAAGTTTTTAAAATTTTAATAACTTTCTTAAGCTATCCTGGATTTCTACCAAACTTGGACAGAAGCTTGTTTATGATCATAAGATAGTATCCAGAAGTAAATTTGTAAAAAACTAAATTCCATTTTTTCCATATTAAACTTATAAATGGACTTAGTTTTTCTGCCAGTTAACATTACGTTCACTCTGTGGTTAAAGTTTTTAAAATTTGAATAACTTTCTTAAACTATCCTGGATTTGTACCAAACTTGGTCAGAAGCTTGTTTATGATCAATAGCTAGTATCTAGAAGGAAATTTTGTTAAAATTTTATACCTGTTTATGCGTGTTTTACTTATAAATGGACTTAGTTTTTCTTCCAGTTAACATTACATACAGCAGTTTAAGATTTAAAACATTTATTAGATTCATAAACTATCCTGGATTTTACCAAACTTGGACAGAAGCTTCTTACAATCAAAAGATTGTATCGAAAGGAATAGTGTTATTATTTTTTCCTCATTTTTAGCTCACCTGGCCCAAAGGGCCAAGTGAGCTTTTCTCATCACTTGGCGTCCGTCGTCCGTCGTCCGTTAACTTTACAAAATCTTCTCCTCTGAAACTACTTGGCCAAATTTAACCAAACTTGGCCACAATCATCATTGGGGTATCTAGTTTAAAAATTGTGTCCGTGACCTGGCCAACCAACCAAGATGGCCGCCATGGCTAAAATAGAACATAGGGTAAAATGTAGATTTTGGCTTATATCTCTGAAACCAAAGCATTTAGAGCAAATCTGACATGGGGTAAAATTGTTGATCAAGTCAAGATCTATCTGCCCTGAAATTTTCAGATGAATCGGACAATGGGTTGTTGGGTTGCTGCCCTGAATTAGTAATTTTAAGATTTTTTCCGTTTCGGTTATTATCTTGAAAATTATTATAGATAGAGATAAACTGTAAACAGCAATAATGTTCAGCAAAGTAAGATCTACAAATAAGTCAACATGATCAAAATGGTCAGTTGACCCTTAAGGAGTTATTGCCCTTTAAAGTAATTTTTACCAATTTTTGTAAATTTTGTAATCTTACAAAATCTTCTCCTCTGAAACTACTGGACCAAATTCAGCCAAACTTAGCCACAATCATTATTAGGGTATTTAGTTTAAAAATGTGTGCGGTGACCCAGCCAACCAAACAAGATGGCTGCCATGGCTAAAAATAGAACATAGGGTAAAATGTAGATTTTGGCTTGTAACTCTGAAACCAAAGCATTTAAAGCAAATCTTACAGGGATTGACTTGTTTATCAAGTAAATATCTATCTGCCCTCAAATTTTCAGATGAATTGGACAACTGGTTGTTGGGTTGCTGCCCTGAATTGGTAATTTTAAGGAAATTTTACTGTTTTGGTTATTATCTTGAAAATTATTACAGATAGAGATAAACTGTAAACAGCAATAATGTTCAGGAAAGTAAGATCTTCAAATAAGTCAACATGATCAAAATGGTCAGTTGACCCCTTAAGGAGTTATTGCCCTTTAAAGTAATTTTTACCAATTTTTGTAAATTTTGTAATCTTTACAAAATCTTCTCCTCTGAAACTACTGGACCAAATTCAACCAAACTTAGTCACAATCATTATTAGGGTATTTAGTTTAAAAATGTATGGTGACCCAGCCAACCAACCAAGATGGCTGCCATGGCTAAAAATAGAACATAGGGTAAAATGTAGATTTTGGCTTGTAACTCTGAAACCAAAGCATTTAAAGCAAATCTTACAGGGATTAACTTGTTTATCAAGTAAATATCTATCTGCCCTCAAATTTTCAGATGAATTGGACAACTGGTTGTTGGGTTGCTGCCCTGAATTGGTAATTTTAAGGAAATTTTGCCGTTTTGGTTATTATCTTGAAAATTATTACAGATAGAGATAAACTGTAAACAGCAATAATGTTCAGCAAAGTAAGATCTTCAAATAAGTCAACATGACCAAAATGGTCAGTTGACCCTTAAGGAGTTATTGCCCTTTATAGTCAATTTTAACAATTTTCATTAATTTGGTAAATTTTGGTAAGTTTTACAAAATGTTTTCCTTTTGTAATCTTCTTTTCTGAAACTGCAGTAGAAAATCAATATAGAAAACAATCTACTAATGTACTGGGAATAAAAATAATTGATAATTCTATAACATGAAAAAAACCACATTAATACCTGATGATGGTGTTTCTTTCTTTACATTGAAAATGATGTCAAAACTATAATCCCGAACAATAGGTCGAATGTCAGATATGTTTCAGTACTTTGGCTTCATTTTCTACAGATTCAAGTGCAAATGATGCTTGAATTCCTACACTAATTTATACAGACTTCATCCCCTTTCACAGGTAATGCCTGCCTCATATTATATTTAAAACTTGAATAGAATATCAGAAATTTTGAGAGAAAATTAATCAACCATGCAAGATCTAAAACTTAATTAATATTGTTCAAATTATCAATTAACTATTAAAAAAAATTCTCATTAAAAAATATAGTTCTTCATTTTATATTTTATCAGAAATTTAGGAAAAAATTGAATTTAATTGTGTCCCTTGTTCTCATTTCCTGGGATAAATCCAATACAAATTAAAGTATTGGTATTGAATTAATATTTAAGAAATATTTCAAACCTTACCATTTTCTTCACAAGAATGAAGACCATATTTTCAGTGTCATGAGTATCAGTCATCATATTTGTTGTACTTTGTTGTTTAAAAGTTGAATACAAAAAGATCAACAAAGCTGAATTCAAAACCACTTGAATTTTGCAACAACAAATGAGAGTTTTAACGACCTCAGCTGGCTATACAACCCTTGCACAATCAACTGAATTTTGCAGAAATCATTAATAGGAAAGATTGCCCTTAAATGATAATTTTTATTACCTTTTGTTTTTTTTTGGGGGGTGTTGCAACAACAAAACTTCACAACAAACTTTCTCATCACTTGCATTTCGTTAGATAAATTTTACAAAATTCTCCCTGAAACTACTGTCAAATTAAACTAAACTTAGTTTAAATCACCACTAGGATATCCAGGGACCACTGTGTATGATGACCCTGCCTGCCAACATGGCACACATGGCTGAAATAAAACATAGGTTTCAAACGCACTTTTAGTCTTATATCTCTGAAACTAAACGACAGTACAACAGTTGCATTTATCATGCATCAATTGTAAATAAAAATATCAGGTGAGCGACACAGGGTCCTTGGAGCCTCTAGTGTTGAGCCTGCGATTAACAGCAAAAGTAGTCCGCGGAACCCTTACAAATTTTTTGATACAGTGGATGGTTATAATATTTTTCAAATTGTCTCCCCCTTATTAAACCTCAGAAATAATTCATTGCTCTAATTTACAAGTACATGGACCTTCTGTCAAAGGGAAGTAATCTGTTATTTTTTCCACCTTTTAGTATGAATAAGTACAGGAAAAAATACTGAAGATCTAACATCATTATAACATTACATAAAATAGAAAGACACTGACAGCAACACAAGCTTATTTATTTGTGATGGGCACTTGTCCTATGTGATTGACTAGACGAAATGTTTCCAACAAGTCCAATGAAAAATTTCATCAAATTATTTATCTTATTTTTTCATAATTCATGACCATGATGATGTTTTTATAAATTTAAACAAGGAACTGTTAATTGTTAAAAATATTTTAATGACCATTTCATTCACATTATGTTCTGACTTCAAAGAGTCAGTCAAAAGCTTAAATTAAACATATTGCAACTTTTAAGCCCGTCTTAAAGAATGTATGGAAAAGTCAGGGAATAAGGTCCCATTAAAAAAAGTCACCATAGTGAGGACTATAAAGAAAACACAAATATATTTGGTACAAATTTTTTATTCTAACATATATTTTGTTTTCAAATATTTTATTCAAATTATCTTAAAGTTTATTCTATTTCTGTATTTTCATGACTTTTCTTTTCCAATAAGTTAACACATGGAAATTATGGTTGTAAAAAATATATTTTAGTAACTATTTGACTCAATTATTTCTCAATACATTTGTTTGTACTTCTAAAATAATCAACAACAAAATGCAAACTGACTCAAACAAGTCACATTATGTTCTGACTTGAAAGAGTCAGCCAAAAACTTCTGAACTTATTTTAACTTTTAAGTTAGGCAGTGTCATGTGACCTCTAAGGAAACAAATAAGAAAAAAAATTATATTCTTTAGAAGAAAAAAAAAGTAATATAAGCAGATTTCAGGTTGCATGTTCTTAATTGCTTACAAATAACTTTATCAATGTTTATCAACTTTAACAAAATTCCAGTATTTCTTATCCTGTAAAATGTTTTGTGTTTTATGAAATATTTGACTGAAGTAAGTATCGCTAAGTTCTCTTTCAAGTTTTTATTATGTTTACCCATCAATCAATGTCAAATTAAAATTAAATATTATAATTTGTTAATTAACACAAAAATATCAGGTTTACTATTCTAATTTAAATCATGTATTTATCAGGTTAAGGTGAAAAATATAAGTCAGAAATTCAGATCTCTTTATCTTTGTTAATGTCTTACCTCTTATATTGTCCTTCTAACTTCTAAATTAGCAATGATTAACATGATTAACAAAGACTGTTTATATTTCAAGAGGGAAAATGAATAAGCATCAGGGACTGAAATTTGATTCATAATTTGAACCACCATAGGTTAAACAATGGACAATTGTCTTAAGACATTGGGAAAGGTGTTTAAAAATTCTGAGTTTTCTGACCTTAATAAGTCAGAACATTCTGACTCTTTTAGGTCAGAATATTGACTTCAATTTTCTTCTAAATTCTTAAGAAACAAAGACTATCTGTATTTCAAATACATTGTAAGAGGTAAATGCTTCATCTGGCTAAGCATCTGTGGTCCGTTATTAATTTCAGATTAGATTTATAGATGTATAAATTTCAAAGGAAAACAAATATGTCATGTACATGTAGTTAATTTATTTTTGATATTTTATTATATTTTTTAAAATGAGAAAAAAAAATTTAATAAATTGACTACATGTACAATTTAACGCGAAAAAACAATAAAATTTGATTAAGCTTTCTTATATTAACATGATTAACACAAACCTATTGGTTTTTTTTTATACGACCTCAAAAAAATTTTTGTGGTCGTATATTGGTATGACGTTGGCGTCGTCGTCGTCGTCGTCGTCGAAGACGCATTGGTTTTCGCACTCTAACTTTGGATCTCTATGAAATTTTACCATAAGGTTCAATATCACAAAAGGAAGGTTGGGATTGATTTTGGGGTTATGGTACCAACAGTTAAGGAATTAGGGGCAAAAAGGGCCAAAAATAAGCATTTTGTAACTTCCAGACATAACTTGTGTGTTAGTGTATGGATCTCTCTGACATTGTACCACAAGGTTCCATATCACCAAGGGAATGCTGGGATTGATTTTGGGGTAATTGCCTCAAAATTTTAGGAATTAGGGGCCAAAAGGGGCAAAAACAAGCATTTTTCTAGTTTCATGACAATAACTTGTGTGTAAGTGTATGGATCTTTCTGAAATTGTACTACAAGGTTCCATATCACAAAGGAAAGCTGGAATTGAGTTTGGGGTAATTGCCTGAAACGTTTAGGAATTAGGGGCCAAAAGGGGCCAAAATAAGCATTTTCTAGTTTCAGACAATAACTTCGTGTTCAAGTGTATGGATCTCTCTGAAATTGTACTGCAAGGTACCATACCTCAAAGGAAGGCTTGGATTGAGTTTGGGGTGATGAATCCTTTTTTTCTTTAAAATTTTCCATTTTAAATTGGTTATTTCTGATTTATATTTAAAAGCAAATAATAATGATATGGCAGGAGATACACACCTAACAGGATGTGTAAATTATTATATAAGTATTGTGCAATAGCAAGAAATTTTCAATTGCACAGTATTGCGCAATAGCAAGAAATCTTCAATTGCACAGTATTGCGCAATAGCAAGAAATATCCAATAGCACAATATTGTGCAAAAGCAAGAAATTGTCAATTGTACAGTATTGCGCAATAGCAAGAAATATTCAATTGCACAGTATTGCGCAATTGCAAGGAATATTCAATTGCACAGTATTGTGCAAAAGAAGATACTTTGTATAAATTGCTTATTTCTTAACCAATTTCAATGGGGTTTTATTCTTGAACTCTTGGGGTTCTTTAATATGCTGAATCTAATCGTGTATTAAGTTTTTGATTTTGGGCCCGTTTTAAATTGGTCCACATTGAGGTCCAAAGGGTCCAAAATTAAACTTTGTTTGATTTCATCAAAATTGAATTATTGGGGTTCTTTGATATGCCGAATCTAACCGTGTATTTAGATTCTTAATTTTTCGTCCGTTTTCAAATTGGTCTACATTAAAGTCCAAAGGGTCCAAAATTAAACTTAGTTTGATTTTAACAAAATTGAATTCTTAGGGTTCTTTGATATGCTGAATCTAAACATGTATTTAGATTTTTGATTATGGGCACTGTTTTCAAGTTGGTCCAAATCGGGTCCAAAATTAAACTTTGTTTGATTTCAACAAAAATTGAATATATGGGGTTCTTTGATATGCTGAATCTAACCATGTATTTAGATTTTTGATTTTTGGGCCCGTTATCAATTTTTTCCACATTGAGGTCAAAAGGGTCCAAAATTAAACTTTGTTTGATTTCATCAAAATTGAATTATTGGGGTTCTTTGATATGTCGAATCTAACCGTGTATTTAGATTCTTAATTTTGGTCCGTTTTCAAATTGGTCTACATTAAAGTCCAAAGGGTCCAAAATTAAACTTAGTTTGATTTTAACAAAATTGAATTCTTAGGGTTCTTTGATATGCTGAATCTAAACATGTATTTAGATTTTTGATTATGGGCCCAGTTTTCAAGTTGGTCCAAATCGGGTCCAAAATTAAACTTTGTTTGATTTCAACAAAAATTGAATATATGGGGTTCTTTGATATGCTGAATCTAACCATGTATTTAGATTTTTGATTTTTGGGCCCGTTATCAACTTTGTCCACATTGAGGTCAAAAGGGTCCAAAATAAACTTTGTTTGATTTCATCAAAATTGAACTCTTGGGGTTCTTTGATATGCTGAATCTAACCATGTATTTAGATTTTGGATATTGGACCATAATAGGTGAATGTCCAATTTAAAATTTTTAAGTTCTTAGACCACATTCATTCTGTGTCAGAAACCTATGCTGTGTCAAATATTTAATCACAATCCAAATTCAGAGCTGTATCAAGCTTGAATGTTGTGTCCATACTTGCCCCAACTATTCAGGGTTCGACCTCTGCGGTTGTAACAAGCTGCGCCCTGCGGAGCATTTTATTTAAGTTAAATTTATTCTAATTGGTCAACCTCAACTTACATGAAAGTATGAAAAAAGTTAAACAGTAGAACTATGATTTTTTTTTGTGAAATAAGCCTAAAAATATGTAAAATATGAGGAAAAATAGAAAATCAGCAAAAATTGGGTACTTCAAATGAACGCAGCACACCCAAAAAAGTAGTGCACTACCATATGATTTTATGTAAATAACATTCTAACAGTCATATAAACACAAAAATCAGATTAAGAATAAAGTTTAATACAGGAAATTTTTGGCTCCTGAGACTTTTTAAGGTCAGTAAATTCTGACTTTTTAAGGTCAGAATATTGACTACTAATTTTCTTCTAAATTCTGAAGAAACAAAGACTATCTGTATTTCAAATAAAAGATCAGTGGCAGATACAGAACTTTTTATAAAGGAGGGGGGCACCTGGATCTGCCACCAGAGGTAATGCTTCATGGGGCTAAGCATCTGTGGTGATTGTCCATTATTAATTTCAGTTTAGAATCATAGATGTATAAATTTCAAAGTCAAAAACATCTTTTTTCTTTCAATTTTAGCATAACATTAAATGATTACATGTACATGTACAAATGTATATTCACAGTTATGGGTGAAACAAACTTTTTTCTCAGGGTCAAAAACAAAACAAAATATTTTTTTCTCCAAAAACTGAATAAAAAAAAATTTTTAAAAATCCATAGACAACCCCCACCCCACCCCACCCCACGGTCAGAGGAGTACATTCTAAAGTTACTAACATAACAAGTGCATTCATATTCTAAAATACTTTAAACAACAAAGAAATCATTTGTTTAAAACATTCTGAGTTTTTCTGACCTTAATAAGTCAAAAAATTCTGACTTTTTGAGGTCAGAATATTGACTTCAAATTTTATTCTAAATTCTGAAGAAACAAAGACTATATCTGTATTACACTGTACATGTATTACAAATAAGAGCTGAATGCTTCATGTGGCTAAGCATCTAT
Organism: Mytilus coruscus; assembly: GCA_017311375.1. Classification (NCBI taxonomy): domain Eukaryota; kingdom Metazoa; phylum Mollusca; class Bivalvia; order Mytilida; family Mytilidae; genus Mytilus; species Mytilus coruscus. Next base: position 3,284,512 of record CM029601.1, on the reverse strand, counting down.
GGTCGGTTATAAATTACAGATTAGAATTATAGATGTACAAATTTCAAAGTCAAAAACAATGTTTTTCTTTCAACTTTAGCATTTATACAAAAAGAAAATGTAGAAGCAGTTGAGGGTGAAACAATTTTTCTTTCTCAGAGTTGAAAATTATTTTTTCTCCAAAACTGAATAAAAACATCCAAAAATCCATAACCCCCAAGAAAATCAAAAATACTTTAAACAATAAAGAAATCACGTTTGTTTAAAACATTCTGAGTTTTTCTGACCTTAATAAGTCAAAAAATTCTGACTTTTTGAGGTCAGAATATTGACTTCAAATTTTATTCTAAATTCTGAAGAAACAAAGACTATATCTGTATTACATGTATTTCAAATAAGCATGATAAGAGCTGAATGCTTCATGAGGTTAAGCATCTATGGTCGGTTATAAATTACAGATTAGAATTATAGATGTATAAATTTCAAAGTCAAAAACATTGTTTTTCTTTCAACTTTAGCATTTATACAAAAAAAAAATATAGTGGCAGTTGAGGGTGAAACAATTTTTTCTTTCTCAGGGTTGAAAACAAATTATTTTTTTCTCCAATAACTGAATAAAAAAAAATTCAAAAAAATCCATAACCCCCCCCCCCAAGAAAATCAAAAATACTTTAAACAATAAAGAATTCAGTTTTGTTTCATAAATCCTGAGTTTTTCTGACCTTAATAAGTCAGAAAATTCTGACTTTTTACGGTCAGAATATTGACTACTAATTTTCTTCTAAATTCCGAAGAAACAAAGACTATCTGTATTTCTAATAAAAGATCAGTGACAGATACAGAACTTTTTATAAAGAGGGGGCACCTGGATCTGCAACCAGAGGTAATGCTTCATGGGGCAAAGCATCTGTGGTGATTGTCCATTATTAATTTCAGTTTAGAATCATAGATGTATAAATTTCAAAGTCGAAAACATTTTTTTTCTTTCAATTTTATCATAACATTAAATGATTACATGAACATGTATATTGACAGTTGCGGGTGAAACAAACTTTTTTTCTCAGGGTCAAAAACAAAACCAAATATTGTTTTCTCCAAAAACTGAATAAAAAAAAATCCAAAAATAATCCAGACTTTTTGAGGTCAGAATGTTGACTTCAAATTTTATTCTAAATTCTGAAGAAACAAAGACTATATCTGTATTACACGGTACATGTATTACAAATAAGAGCTGAATGCTTCATGTGGCTAAGCATCTATGGTCGGTTATAAATTACAGATTAGAATTATAGATGTATAAATTTCAAAGTCAAAAACAATGTTTTTCTGTCAACTTTAGCATTTAAACAACTTACTCCCCCAAAAAGAAAATCAAATAGTTGCTACAAAAAGAGAAACGAAAAAAAAACAAAGATTTAAGTCAACTCAGAACAGTTAAAAAATCAATTCATGATTTAGTTTAAAAATAGAAATACTACGTAATGTCTGTCTGAAATTACGTAATGATGGTCAGAACGTTTGCTCGAAGTAATAGTTTATTTTTCGAATAGGAAAATAAGGTTAATCCTGTTTAAGACAACACGAGTTATCTCCCGAAAATAACAATTCATTACAATAACAACATTTTCTGACGTGAACAAGTCAGAATTGGCAAACACCAGGTCATCTCACAGACCACGCGCCCGTATTTACAGGTCACGCGCCTTCATGAAACAGCAAAAACATCACTGGCATGAAACTCCTTTATTCGCAAAAAATATAAAAATCGCCATAAAAATACGGAGGGTATATGTATTACCCTTCTGAAAATGCCCACAATGACCGAGATTTTCACTAAAAAACGTAAATAATAAATAAAGTACTCAATGACTTCTCTTTCGTGACACTTCCAAAACAACAACATTCAATCACGTGAACTCTCGCAAAAAACCACGTGATCGCATTTGAAATAGATCGGCGGCAATTTCAAAATAACTTCTGGTTTGACGGATTCGATGGAAAACTACGAAAACAAAAACTGACGCGTACAGGTCAGAATTTCAAAACACTTTCTGACTGGAAGAAGTCAGTTTATTCTGACTGTCAACGAAATGTTATGAAACTTATACACAATGTATATTACCACAAAACACAGATCTAGTAAGAATTTTGGTGGCGTCACTTTAACCATTCTAGAGTTATGCCCCTTTATAAATGGAAAAATTGCAAAATTTTTAGTTTCCGTTCTGGAACTTAAGTTTGCCTCAACCAAATGTTGTGAAACTTGTACACAAGTTTCCATTCTCTAACTTAAGTTTGCCCCAACCAAACATTATGAAACCTATACACAATACTTTTTACCACAAAACTCAGATCAAGTACAAATTTTGGTAGCATCACTTTTATTGTTCTTTAGTTATGTCCCTTTATAAAATGTTGTATGCAAGCGGGGGCATCATCTGTGTCCATGGGGACACATTCTCCATTTATTTCCTGACAAATATATGTCTAAATTTTTGAAAATATATGTCCAACAAACAAAACAATTAGGACAGCAATCACTGGACATGACAGTTTAATTTTTGTTTGATTAATGTTTTTCAATCAATAATTTTTGTAGATAAAACCAATATGCACTCCGATGATATTCTATTGAAAGATGATAAAAGGAAGGACTCTGTACCATCACGAGGCCAGATGATTCTTACACGCAGTAAACAGGCAGTTAAAGAAAAAGTAGAGGAACCCAATAAACAAACAGAAGGGGTAACAGTTAAAAGTAAACCAGTTGTTGATACACCCACTAATGTTGGTAAGCATTATATGTAAACATTAGACTATGTAACCTGACACAAATATAGAAAAAAGTAGATATGGTTTGATTGCCTATGAGACAACTATCAACCAAAGGACAAGGATGTGAACCCTTACAGGTCACAGTTCTACCATCAACAATGAGCAAAACCCATACCTTAAAAGGTCCTGGGGTGACCAAATATGAAAAAATTCAAAGAGAATGGCCAGATTTAAACTGAAATAAACAAAAATACAATCATGACAAAACAGCAACCAACCACAACCACTGGAATACTCCTGGATAGGGACAGGCACATAAAGAATGTATGAAGCATATTTATCCAAATGTTACAGAAATTATGTATTGATTATGCAAAAAAGTTCTTTCTTTAATTAATTCAAATTTCTAAGTTATATTTTTTCATCTTTTTGGAATTTTAAATGATTTGTTATCATTTAACTGAAATCAACTTAAAACTTGCTTTATGGAAACTAATTATAGATATGTGATAAATTCAGCAGTTCTGTATGTTATAAAGTATGAACCCTAGGGTTCAAACACAAGAATGTATAACCTGCTGCATGTCAATTCACTGGACAAATGAAATCTATATAGAAACATTTCTACTTGTAGATTTTAAAGATGAAAATGAGCTAAAACAATACTTGTGCACAATGTATGATAGAAATGTGAATGAAGATAGCTGTTCATTATATGCAGCAGTACAGCCATTAGTTACGATAACTTTATATTATATGAGAGAATCAGGAAAAGACAACCCACAGGTATTTCACATGCTTTTATAAAAGTGGTATTAAGATGGATTTGTTTTATCTAAACAACAAAAGTTTAGCATATTTATCATTTAGATCACAAGGCAAGGAAATAAAACCTTAGAATTGTTCATGCAAAAGGCTCCTAAAACAAACAAGTAGATTTAGATGCTGGGAATTAATCGCATAAACAGCATTATTGCAATCCCTCACATCTTCATTTTAATAATTCTGTCAATGTCTAAGTTTTCATGTTTCATGTAGCACAGATACTATAAGCAATAGGTGAATTATAATTGGTTTATGGAATGATTGTTAAGTGAACATGTCTGTCTGGCAGGGTTGATCTGACCTTGACCTCAATTTCATGGTTTGTTGGTTAATGTTAATTTTTTGTAATTAAGTCTGTTTCACAGATACTACAAGCAATACAAGAATTAATTCCAACAAAAGTTTCTCAAGATGACATTTCTTTTGTCTAGTAGGTCCTCTTATTGTGACTTGAGATTTTTTTTTAATTTTTAGCCTGTGTCTTTGATAAAGATTAATGTTGGAATAGCTTTTATACAGCGCTTTATTCCTTGAAAGATGACCTTATGCAATGTAGTGATGATGGTTTGATGCTAACATTTTTATTTTATGATCTATAGGTATATAAATTGATTATTTTCAGGAGTCTTGTGAGCAGTTGTTAAAATCTGGAATAATTTTATCCCCAGAAAGTTTACGTGAGAAACATCAAAATGAAGATGACAAGCAGATGAAGATCAGGGAGTAAGATTTTAATGAGGAATATTTTAGAAATGTGTAATGGTGTTAGGTGGATGAACATATATAAGCTCTTATATTTTTAATTGCAACATATTAGTCTGACACACCAGTAATAAGATTTAACAGCTGTTCTGTCCAACCTTTAAAGGTCTTGTAGAATACCTTTTACAGTAAAAAAACATTTTGGTTTTCTATAGTCAGATTTTTCTTACTAGTCTTAGAACTTGCAAACCTAAAATGTTTTGTCATAAAGTTGTTTTCTATACATTGTAGTATTCACAGTATGTATGTAGTCTGTAACATGGTTAAATCATATAAATATTACTGAAGCTAGGAGAAGTTTATGTATCCCTCCTATTATAGACTACATGTATCTTTAAAATATCAGGAGGATATGTTGTTTGCTTTACACCAGTGGTCATTTATTCATGTATATCTAAGACGAGAGAAAAATAGCCAAGGATGAAGTACAAGAAGAAATACAATAAATTCAGTGGACTTTGCCACTTTTTTTTATTAAATTATTTTAGTATAAAAACAGAATATATAGAATAACACTGCTATCCAACATTAGTATGATAACAGAATTTATTGTATAGCAACTTAATGTTTCCCTTAAAACATAACGAAAAGTTAGCGTGCAAATATAGCTTCAAATTATCGATGTCATCAGTCATGTCAGTTATAAAAAAATGTTTTTAACAGATTTTTGAATTTTGCTCTACAGTCAAAGGTTTATTGCATGAATATTGGTGAATTTTTTCCCTCGAGAATACATATTGCACTTGCAAGCTAATGCAATATAAAAATCATTAATATTCATGCAAAAACCCTATATTATTGAATAGCAACAACACATAGCATACAGAACATAACCAAAAGTTAATGTGCAATAATATTCATATTGCACCAGTGTAAAAAAAACTTCAAATTTATAGAGATGTCATCAGTGACAAAATATGTTATAAACAGTTTTCGTGCTATATAAAAATCTACTCTGGACAATGTTCACCAATATTCATGCAATAACCCTATAGTAAAGAATTATATTGCTATCAGATATTAATTTCGCGGAGGATCAGCACCAATATCATGGTGTGGATATCACAAACCTTAATGGTAACACTTGCTAAGGCAAGTTTGAACACAAATATTTAGAATTAATTCACACTCAACATTGAATACAGTTTTATGTTGAACATCAAATAGTAAGTATTATATTTGCCTTTTGTTTTTGTATAGATATCAACTACAGATAGTCCTAAGATTAGAAGTTCAGTCCATGATACATGGAGGTGATCAGAATGCATCTGTCTTAGAAGATAAAGTAGATGAGGTATATTGTGTGTTCATTATAAATTAGAAAAAATAGGTCTTTGTGTGTCATAAAGCTTTGGAGTTCATTGACTACATGTATATTTTTGCAAGAGATTAGATCAAATGTCATGGTCATTAAAGAGTTTTAGAAAAAAGACATTCAAATTTAATAGGGCATGAACATTACAAACTGCAAATAAAACTTACAAAAGAGTTACTTTTGAGTATGGATTCATAAAGTTTGGTCTACCTTTTTGTCTGTCTGTCCAACTATTACAAAAGTTTGTCATTGGGAAATCTATAGTTTACACAGAAATTGAATGTCCCCATATGTATTAGTGCTCCACAATATTTTATGTGTTATATGCTACAATACTGTGGATTCATTTATTTTCATTGGTACCAATTTTCGTGGATTGAAGAAACTTTGTATTTTCGTGGATATTTGATTTCGTTGTTTTGCCAAAGTCAACATACAAATCTAATGAAAATTTGCTTTTTGTTGAACATTTAAATTCATTGTTCACCGGTAACCACAAAATCAATGAAAATTGATACCCCACAAATAATAATGAAACCACAGTAGTTTCACTATGCCAAATTTTGGTATTACTTATTCACCGACAGCATGATATGTCAACAATATGTGGGTTGTGGATTTGTTTGTATATTATCAAGGATTTGAATAGTATATTATACATTATATGCTATCAATCTGACTAATCCAGTGTTTGAAAAAATCATTTCTTTTGAGAAAGCCCAATTAGCAGAATAAAAATGTTTCAGATCAGAACTATATATATGAGTTACTATACTATGGACTCATCAGAATAAGCTTGGACTCATCACTTCAATAACACTAAAAACTCATCCAAAAAAAATTCCAGTGAGAACCTTGTCTTTTGAAGTTCTAGGTATTTTTCCAAGAATACTGAAACATATGTATCCAAAGGCTATCTATTATCCCTAAGAGAAAATGACATTGACCTCTTACACATGTCTTATTTGTTTATTTTATTATACCCCTGCTCTGAAAACTGAATAGAAAAGTTTAATGCATTAAAGTATTCAGTACCATTTGTCTGTTTATTTTGTAGATAGTAACATTACTAAGAACCATCAGTTTTATAACAGAACCAAAATTGCTGTCAGAGTTCATGAAAAATTGTTTGGTGGAAAAGTAAGTCTAATATTTTCAGGTAAAAGTTTTGTTCAGAGCTCTGAAATTAAAATATTGAATGGAGGTAATTATCAAGGAGACAGAAAGTCAATTACAAATGACAAGTTTTATTAAAATCGGGTCTTTCTGTTTTAATTTGAAATCTTTTTATAAGTACTTCTGCATGTTAACTGTTGTACTCTTTTATTTATTTAAAGAACATTAATGCATTTTTTTCAATAAAAATATTGCATTTACCCTACTGAATTCTGTAATTGAAATATTCCTAAGACTAAGTTATCACAGAAGGGTTTATAGATAATAAGAGGTCAGGTTACAGCCTTCACACATGAATACACACCCAAACCATATAGCAGACTGCAAGTTTGAAATATAAGATTTGTTTGACAAAAAAACCTGACTAACTGAAATTAAAGGATATGAAAACAAGAGTTACCTTGTATTTATGATAAATGGGTTTAACTTCCATTAAATAATTTTGACCAATAGTCTTGACGTCTATTAACAGTAAGATTATATTTATAAAAATCACTGTTTTTAAAAAGGTAATAATTTGGTTGTAGTGAAATGGTGTTTTGTTTAACCAATGTTTCATAGGAATACATTAAAATACAGTTTCAATTTTTAGTTTTATTCACAACTTACCCCAGATGTTGGGCAGTATTTATGATGAACTAATGCAACCTTATCCTGCTGAACTGGAGTCCATACTGTCACCAGATCAGAGTGCTGGAGACTCGTCAGTATTTAACCAATCACTGCAGAGCTGTGGGGGAGACGTGAGCCTGTCACAACCACCGTCAAATGTATCAGATGTACTCATTGATAGAGCTGAGAGAAAAAGTAGCAGGTAGAAATTCTTTTTAATATTTTGGATTTACATTTTAAGAAAAGTTTTTAGTTTTGAATATGCATGATTTCATGGTTTTTTTCAAAGCACCTGAAAAATGTATATTTGTTGTGAACAAATATTACTTACCCTTCGTATTCAAGAAAAATAATATCACATGAATGATAATCAATCATAAGTTTAATAATTTTTGCCTTTACATTTGTATCTGTGGAAGGAAAAGTTTAGTTTTACTTTTCTGGTGACATCCTTAACAATGGTAAATATCTGTAAATCTAATGCAGTTTAACTTATTTAAACAAACAGTCTATGCATGTTTTTAATGATGAGAAGTCAATGAGGAATAGTCACACAACCATGAATTTTTAAGTTCCAGTAGTAAATGGTGTAATTACGTCTGTTCCTTAGGGACTAGGCATGATGAGTGAACAATATTCAGTATTCTTACTTGTATTTTCTATCAAGATAGTTTGTTCTGATTGTTTTGATTGAAGAAAAGAAGGCATTTATCAGAATCCTTAGCTGTACATGGCTTTTAAAAAACTGAAGTACTGATACTTCAAGGACTTAAGGCAAAACTGAAGTACTGATACTTCAAGGACTTAAGGCAAAACTGAAGTACTGATACTTCAAGGACTTAAGGCAAAACTGAAAGCAAAGGAACATGACTTTTGCTGCTGTTTTTCATTTGAAAGTCACATTATGGCGTTAAAAGCGAGCAAAAGCTACATAAAAGCTACATCTGTATGTTTATAAAAAAACTATGCTAAATAAAATAAAAGAATAAGGCTAGGAAATCTAATGTGTGCATATTGTGAGAATGGTTTTGTTGACCAATTAATAGCATATCTATGCTTGAAACACAATCTACTATTTCTTCTATGTCTAATGAAACATTTCAGAACATAACGTGTTTTGCAGACAATATATTTGCAGGCCAAAATGTCGAATCAAATACTATTTCAATGCCAAAAGGCTTCACATGGGCATACTTTTGACAAGTTATGTTATATATGCTTTTTGTCCCACCTTCATTGAATGTTGCAAAATGAGCGATAACAAGATGAGAGGGGCACTTCTTGTATAAAGCTACATATTTCAGAATGTAAAAGAGCTCCAGATAATCCATGCCTTAAAGGCAGAATTTTTTCGCCGAAATATGTCCATTGACCTTTACCTCATCTTAATGGTTCAATGACCCCTTAAAAAAAATACTTGGTTTCCATATCATGTGATTTTTGCTTAAAGTATGGTGATGTTGGGTGGGCGAATTTGTAGGGTATGTGTGGAAAGTTGGTACCTTATTTGTTTAATCAACTCCTCCTACAGTTTTTAACCCAGATCCCTGAAACTTTACAGGAAGATTGCACATATGTTGAAGTTGTGCACCTGCTTATATGGATTTTTTTCAAATTTTTCCAGACTGGAACTTTATAGTCTTTTTTTAGCAAAATTTATGAAAGAGGGTACAAGTTTTGTGTAATCAACTCCTCCAACAGTTTAAAATTGCACAAATGTTGAAGTTGTGCACCTGCTTTTATGGAATTGTTTGAGGATATTTCAGGATAGAGCAATCTCCATTGTTAAAAAACATTCTGCACAACCTGGCAACATATTTTTTAAGTTATTATGAGGACAACTGTGTTTGGTAGATAAAATCATTAAAGGTATGCATGTTGTCAGACATGGTTCACCTGACCTTGACTTCCTTTCATGGTCAGTTGGTCAACATTAAAATACATATAAGGAGCTGTGGTATGATTACAAAGGAACCAAAGGAATGTAAGCAACTAAAGGTCACTGTACAACTTTTGAAAATAAGCATAACACATACCAAATAAAGGCTATAAAAGAGACCCAGATTACAAAATGTTAACAAAACAACAGAGAAAACTAACAGCTCTATAGTTTCTCAGATACTATAAGTAAGAGATCAACTTTTTTTGAGTAGAGAATGATTGTTAGGTGTACACGTCTGCCTGGCAACATTCAACTGACCTTGATGCCTTGAAGGTCAATGTCACATGTTTTTAGATAAACCAAAACTAGTCCATAAAGGGGTTTCTGGATGATAACTCCAGAAATTTTGTTGGAAATGGAACCAAACTTCAATATACTGTGATTCATTATTATTCGTGGAGTACTAATTTTCATGGATTTTGTGGTTAAAGGTGAACCACAATTTAAAGTGTTCGAATAGGTACAAATTTGCATAATACTTGTATGCAGAATAAGGTAAAACAATATAATTAAGTATCCACGAAAATTCAATTTTTCATCCATCCATGAAACTTGGAATCAATGAAAAAATTAATCCACAGAATATTTTTCATAAATTGAGAGGAAGATCTATATTGTGTATGGTCAATATTAAGTTTTCATGATTATGTCCATTGTGTTATTTATAAATAAAAGTTCAACTGTATTCGGCATACAGAATAATTGTGAGGTGAACATATCCTTCTGAAATGGTTCAACTGACCTTGACCTTGTTGTCATGGTTCATTGTTCAATGCTAAGTTTTCAAGATTAGATCAAATACTATAATATAGAATAGAGAATGGAAACAGGGAGTGTGTCAAAAAGACACAACCTTACCAAAGAGCAGAAAACCGCCCAAGGCCACCAATGGGTATTCGGTGTACAGTGGGATTTCCATTGTTTGCATAAAATAATCATCTATGTAATCATATACCTGTATGATATCATAGATTTTGGAGTGATACCATATTTGGAAGTAAGGGAAATCCCCAAAGAAAGATGTAGAGCTGTGTACTATACATTATTGAATTCCAATAAATATACATGTCTGATGTAGTTACAGTATTATGCTTTACTTTTTTCAATAAAGATTATTAACATAATTTGCTTATTTTGATGTGTATTTACATTTTCTTTACACATACAAATAAAAAGAGCTGGTGTTTTTGGTAAAAAAATATAAATAGATTTGAATTGAGTGGTCAGTATATAAAATGAAACATCCTACCTCTTTGTTTAGGAAAACTACTGTGAAATTTTTCTTGTTTGAGCAACTGGCCTCGTTAACTTTAGTATATAGTATTTCAGTGATAAGGTTAGCACTTGTTAGTACACAATTAGTACACAATATGCAATTTAGCTAATAAATGATATGCAACAGATAAAAAAGAAAGTAATATGATATATTATAAATTTTAGTTTAAGAAGATAAATTTAAATTTTTCTGCAACCAAATTGTAGAAGTTTTCACATTTGCCTTCTTTATTTGTCAATATACTTCGTAATGTTGGAGAAGTTAATTTTTAGCTCAACTGGCCCACAGGGCCAAGTGAGCTTTTCTCTTCACTTGGCGTCCGTCGTCCGTCTTCGTACTTAACTTTTTACATTTTGAACTTCTTCTAGAGAACCACTGAATGGAATGTAACCAAACATGGCATGAATGTTCCTTATGAGGTGCTGACCAAGTGTTGTTACTTTGAAGCCGATCCATCATCCAAGATGGCTGCCAGCGGGGGACTTAGTTTAACATAGGACCCTATGGGAAATACATACAAATGTCTTCTTTTAGAGAACCACTGAATGGAATGAAACCAAACATGGCATGAATGTTCCTTATGAGGTGCTGACCAAGTGTTGTTACTTTGAAGCCGATCCATTATCCAAGATGGCTGCTAGCGGGGGACTTTGTTTAACATGGGACCCTATGGGTAATACATACAGATGTCTTTTTTTAGAGAACCACTAAATGGAATGAGACCAAACATGGCATGAATGTTCCTTATGAAGTGCTGACCAAGTGTTGTTACTTTGAAGCTTATCCTTCATCCACAATGGCCGCCAGCGGGGGACTTCCTTTAACATAAAACCCTATGGAAATACATACAAATATTTCTTCTAGAGGTGCACTGAATGGAATGAAACCAAACATGGGATAAATGTTTCTTATGAGGTGCTGATGAAGTGTTGCTACTTTGTTGCCGATTTACTGTTCAAGATGGCCACCATGATATTTTATTAAATTACAGGGCCAAAATTAAACCAAATTTGGCTTTACTCATTATTAGGGTATCTGTTATGATTTTAATCTATTTTTACATGATTTCCAAAACCAAAGAAGAATCAGGTGAGCGACACAGGCTCTTGAGAGCCTCTAGTTTAAAATTTCAAACAAATTAATTTGTTTTGTTATCTGCTCAGATATATAATATACTTTTCTTTGTTTCTTAAATTAACGGATTTTAGTTTACTGGAAATAATTTTGTGAAGAATTTGAAGCCTACTATCTATGTTTTCATGGTCTCTGAAATTATTTGGTCAATTTTAACAAACTCAGTTGAAATGATAGATAAAATGAATGGTCTGTTTTATTGTTACTTCCTTATTGGCTGAGAAATAAATTTAACAGAGGATATACTTGAATATTATTGCTAAGTTGTCCTTAATAAAGGAAATGAAAGAAAAAATGCAAGATCATAATAAACATTTTTATATCCCATGTAATTAGTAGTGGGGAAAAATGCTTTCTGGTCTGTCCATGGTATTTCTGCCCGTATTTATATTTAATCATCAAAGTTTAGGATTACTGTAGTTTACCATTATGATGTGGACTTTCAAAGATATATGCCAAATAAGGGTTTGACCAAAATTTCAGGGTTCATTGATCAGGTTAATGTTTTGGTGGACGTGAGGTCAAAGTTTTTGGTTTAAGGTAGATTACTATGAATTTGTGGTCACGTGAACTGGAAACTTAAAACATTTGTTCATTTTGATGTGAATTTTCAAAAGTATGTGTCAAATCAGGGTTTAACCAAGATTTCATGGTTCACTGGTTAAAGTTTATATTTAATGGAAATCATTAAAGTTTGGTTTAAGGTAGTTTCAAAGAAGTTGTAGTCACATCAACTTTAAACTTCAAAGACACATTTTCATTTTGAGGTAAACTTTAAAAAATTGTTTGCCAAATTAGGGTTTGGACCTAGGTTTCACATCTCAATGAACATGTAAATGTGACAGAGGAAGCCAGAATAGTGTCCATGGACACATGCTTTTGTTGGTATTGTGATAATTTTACCATATTTGATTCTTGTAAAGCAGCATAGATTTTTTTTGGCTCATCTGAAATGATTGGAATCTCATTCATATCTAATGTTACAGCATACAAAATGATTGTCTTTCTGTACTTACGTCCCAATACAAGTTTCCGTTCTCTAACCTTAGCTTGCCTCACCCAAATGTTATGAAACCTATACACAATGCTTATTTATACCACAAAACTCAGTCTCAAGTTTTAATTTGGGTGGTGTCACTTTTACCCATCTCAAGTTATGCCCGTTTATAACGTTATATTCAAGCGGGGCATCATCGCTGTCCCATGGAAACATTCTACATTTATTTGTTCTGAAATATTTTACAGGTTTACCAGTTCGTGTACTTGATATTATCCATGTAAATGTATATATGTTTGAACAGTATGCATAAATAATAGTGTTACTGTAGTTATAATGTCAGTTGTAATGATTTGTTTGTCAAATGAGTGATATAGGCTCCTTGAATGTTGTTATTTTTACCTTTTGACAAATTTAACTTACAGCAATACATTTGTATATTATCCCCAGTTTCATTAAGGTAAACCAAATTTTCTATGAAATTGTTCATGATAAGAACTTGTCAGCCAGTGTTTGAGACTTGACTTTAGCCTTTTTTCACACTCCAGTACTTTTTATGTGAATGTGTTGTAGCATGAAAATCTCAATATATGATTTGTCGTATGACCTTGACCTCTTCTTCATACTGCATTGGTCATGTTAATTTTTCAGAATTTCTCATGAACAGCACATGATCTATGTTATACATTTTTGTCGAGCCTGCGACTTTTGTCGCAAAAGTGAGACATAGCGATCCTACTTTCTGTCGTCGGCGTCCACAAATAAACACTCTGTGGTTAAAGTTTTTGAAATTTTAATAACTTTCTTAAACTATCCTGGATTTGTACCAAACTTGGACAGAAGCTTGTTTATGATCATAAGATAGTATCCAGAAGTAAATTTTGTAAAAAAAAATAATCCTGTTTATCCGTATTTTACTTATAAATGGACTTAGTTTTTCTGCCAGTTAACATTACATTCACTCTGTGGTTAAAGTTTTAAAAATTTAATAACTTTCTTAAACTATCCTGGATTTGTACCAAACTTGGACAGAAGCTTGTTTATGATCAAAAGCTAGTATCTAGAAAGAAATTTTGTAAAAATTTATTTCCTGTTTTTCCGTATATTACTTATAAATGGACTTAGTTTGTCTTCCAGTTAACATTATATACAGTCTGCAGTTAAAGTTTTTAAAACATTTATAAGCTTCTGTCCAAGTTTGGTAAAATCCACAATGGTTTCCCTATCACACTGAAAACATAGACAACAGCAAAAGTAGGCGAGACACTGGGTTCTGTGGAACCCTTACAAATTTTTGTGATAAATATCGTCATATCATGGTATGATGTCATTGTTGTCATCCGAAGGCATTTGGTTTTCCATACAATAACTTGAGTATAACTTTGGATCTCTATGGTATTGTATCACCAAGGTTTCATAGCTCAAAAGGGTGGTTGGGATTGATTTTTAGAGTTATGCCCAAACTGTTTAGGAATCAGAAGCCAAAAAGGGGCCAAAAAACCAATGATTTTCTGGTATCCGGACAATAACTTGAGTACCAGGTATAAGTCTATGGATCTTTCTGAAATTGTAAAAAAAGGTTCCATACCAAAAAAGGAAGGTTGGGATTGATTTTGGGGGTTTAATTCATAGTCTTGAATTCTTGGGGTTCTTTAATATGCTGACTCTAACCATTATTTAGATTTTGGATTTTGAGCCCCCTCTTTAAATTGGTCCACATTGAGGTCCAAAGGGTCCAAATTAAACTTTGTTTGATTTCATCAAAACAATTGATCCTGGTTTTCAAATTGGTCCACATTAAGGTTCAAAGGGTTTAAAATAAAACTTAGCGTGATTTTAATGAAAAAAATGAATTCTTGGGATTCTTTGATATTCTGAATTTAAACATGTTTTTAGATTTTTGATTTTTGGCTCAGTTTTCAAGTTGGTCCAAATCGGGGTCCAAAACAAACTTTGTTTGATTTCAACAAAAATTGAATATATGGGGTACTTTAATATGCTGAATCGAACCATGTATTTAGATTTTGGATTTTGAACCCTGTTATCAAATTGGTCCACATTGAGGTCCAAAGGGTCCAAAAATGAATTTGTTTGATTTCATCAAAAATTTAATTCTTCGGGTTCTTTGATATGCTAAATCTAACCATGTATTCAGATTTGGGATATTTGGCCAATAATAGGTTAATGTCCAATTTCAAATTTTTAAATTCTTAGACCACGTTCATTCTTTGTTAGAAAGCTATGCTGTGTCAAATATTTAATCACAATCCAAATTCAGAGCTGTATCAAGCTTGAGTGTTGTGTCCATACTTGCCTCAACTGTTCAGGGTTCAACCTCTGTCATATCAAGCTGCTCCCTGCATTTTATTTGTGATATTGTGATAAAGTATATGTCTACCTGTCATAAATCATATGGCCTTGACCTAATTTCATTTTCTAGTGGTTGTTTTGAGTTTTTTTGGGATTTGATCTGTTTCTGTCTGTTGGTATGACCAGACCTGCCAACTATCCCGATTTTGGCGGTATCATCCCAATTTTCATGCCTCAACCCGAATCCCGATTTTCACAAAATCTACCCGAAAAAATTATTGGTTACCGATTTTGAAGTTTTTCTGATCAATTTCTATAAATCTATAATTTTACTTGGCGACATATTCATGACAAGTTTACGAGCCTGCGCTAATCAACGGTCACAACAGGTGTCATAATTTGTTGATACAGGTAATCTGCTTATCTGATGGGTCATAACAATCCCCAAAATTGATTAATTTGTTAACAGAATCGGTCAGTCAGCATTTAATTTTAATCATTTTTGTCTCGCCTTGACAGAGTAAGAAAAGCGAGACATAGGTATGCTGTTTCCAGCGTCGGCGACAGCGGGGGCGGTGGCGGCGTCAACAATGTATTAGTTTGTGATTAGGTCTAATTCATGGTGAACCTCTAGTGGTAGGTCAATGATATTTGGTATGCAGTTGTATTAGCATTGGCACGTCTCATTACCATGGAGATTATTTGGCCCCACCCCCTCAGTCAAGGTCTATTGACTTTGAAACTTTGCTTAGTTTACATGTATTAGTTTGTGATTAGGTCAGTTTATGGGGAAACACTAGTGGTAGGTCAATGATATTTGGTATGCAGTTGTATTAGCATTGGCACATCTCATTACCATGGTGATTATTTGGCCCCACCCCCTCAGTCAAGGTCTATTGACTTTGAAACTTTGCTTAGTTTACATGTATTAGTTTGTGATTAGGTCAGTTTATGGGGAACCACTAGTGGTAGGTTAATGATATTTGGTATGCACTTGTATAAGCATTGGCATATCTCATTTCCATGGAGATTATTTGGCCCCGCCCCCTCAGTCATGGTCTATTGACTTTAAAACTTTTGCTTAGTTTACATGTATTAGTTTGTGATTAGGTCAGTTTAAGGGAAACCGTTAGTGGTAGGTCAATGATGATTGGTATGCAGTTGTAGAAGCATTAGCACATCTTATTTCCATGGAGAATATTTGGTCCTTACTTCTCAGTCATGGTCTATTGACTTTGAAACTTTTGCTTAGTTTACATGTATTAGTTTGTGATTAGGTCAGTTTAAGATGAACCACTAATGTTAAGTCAATGATATTCGGTATGCAAATGTATTGGCATTTGCAAGTTTCATTTCCATGGAGATTATATAACCCCACCCCTTATTATGGTTCATTGACTTTGAAACTTTTACATAGTTTACAAATTAATGTTTGTGTTTAGGTTTGTTTAAAGGAATGACTTATGAAAAGTCAATGGTATTTGGTTTGCAGTTGTATTAGCATTGGCACATCTCATTTCCATGGAGACTGTTTAGCCCTGTACATTCAGTCATGGTTCATTGACTTTGAATATTTGCATAACTTACATGTTAAAGTATTGTAATTTTAATTTCAACATTTGCATTATCAAAATAACAAATAGGCGTGACATATCTCTTGTGTTAACAGTTTATATCATACGATCACAATTTGCAACGTTTACCGTAGTTTCATGACAAAATCGTAATTAACTGAAAGACGAAAACTGTAATGAACTCATTAGAAAACATCGTTTATCTTGAAATCCGTTAAAATGTTTGAAATCAGACGTGTTTCTGTCCAGTTCTGATTTAAAATCGACACCATTTTGTATTCACTTCTACTGCGTATAAGCCTCCGCTGGTAAGAGCTCATCTGAACACAAAGAAAGATAGCTCAAATTTTATCCATTTTCTCATTAATACTGATAGACTAACTCAAAATCTGTCTTCATCCTTCAACTTTAGGATTATTAGGTTTAGGTCCTTTGAGTCATGGTGCAAAGATAAGGAGGTCTTTGGAGGGGGAAAAAGGGGGTCTTCACTTTGTATCCTTTTTTTTTTTAAGGCCATTTTTCTCTATTAAGTTATATTGCCAATTAATAAGTACAAGAATCATGCAAATGAAAGAAATCAAGGCTTATTAGCTCATCATCAGTATACCAAAAGAAGAAATATGAGACTATTTCAAGAGTGCACACAGAAATGCCGCAAAAATTGTAACCCTTAAAAATCTGGTCGTGCACTAAATCCCCAATGGAGATTTTCAAAAGTTGTCAGGTCTGTATGACATTTTGACAAAATTTAATATGTCATGGCTTTAATAACATTTCCTGCTACTGTGATCAGAATGCATTTTCTGGATGAAGACTGATTCTCATTAGCTTCTACTTAAAAGTGTCACAGTTTTTGTCTTGCCTTGGACGAAAGTAGGGAAAGGCAAGACTTGTGAATTACTTTTCCAACAGCACATGTAAACTAAATAGTTTATAGTTATTTTTTTTATATGAATACATAAAAAAAGTTAGAAATAATTTAAATAGTTTACTGCAGGTTGGCTAGAAAGGGTAAAATAACTAAAAAGAAAATATATCTAAAATTGGTTTACTGTGTATGTCCATCTGACATATAAAATGACCTCATTTTCTGGCTCAAGTAAGTAAGTAAAATTTTCAGGACTAGTTCTTTCCTTATTACATCAGCAATCAATATACATGACAGCTCAAAAACTTTTGTAATGTAGATTGCTTTTCAGGAGTACATGTCACTCTAACATATGTCATATGGCCTTGACCTCACTTTCCTGCTCCAGTGGTCGGGTTAAATTATTTCTATTTTTTAGAAAAACAGATAAAAATATAATAATTGTTTTATTCAAACAGTAATCTAGAATGGTTATAAATAATGTTACGAATTTTAATTTGATTCTTATGTTTAAACACACATTGTACACTCTTCTTAAATAGCAATAACACATGAACTTTTTTGGTACTAATTATTATTTTGAACCTTTAAATATTACAGCACAAGCTTCACACAAAGGCACAAAACAACCATTTATACAAGCAGTTAACACTTTTTGTGTTATACCACAATTAATTTCTAAGACCTTGACACAGGGTGTCAGGAACCAAATGTGATAGAAAGCAATAGCAGCAAATTCACATCCCCATTCCATGGCTATACAGATTCCACAACAGGTTGTCATGATCACATAGCAAATGTTCTTCCACAAGTCAAAACACTTGTTAGATATTTTCCACACACAATCTAAACTGTGTACCCCATCAGGTTCTGCCATAACATCATGGAAATCTACCTGAGGAAATAGTATTAATCAATTCAGTGTTCTCAAAAGAAATTTATAAATACAAATGTTTATCAAACTTTAGTCTGGAAGAGTATGATTTATTTATTAGTTGTAATTTCCTCGAACTAACTGACCATACAATATGGGTTTCGCTCATTATTGAAGGCTGTATGGTGATCTATAGTTGCTTACATCTATGTCATTTGGTTGATAGTTGTCTCATTGCCAATAATAACAAAAACAATAATATTAAATGTTTAGAGGGTCACACAGTTAGTTACATAAAATAATCTCCCTGAGGCCCTCATCATTAAAAATACATAAACAAAAATTGTTAAAAAACAAATAATGCAATGTGATATTTCAATAGATGCAGGCAAATTATTGCACCAGGATGGTCCAGAATATATACAAGATGTCTTGACCATCCAGAATATATACAAGATGTCTTGACCATCCAGAATATATACAAGATGTCTTGAACAGTTTGATTTTGGTTAAGGAAGTATACGGTTTCCTTTAACAGCATTTTCACGGTTTATAATCATATCATATATCCTTTTATAAATGTTTAAAAATACTTTATTTTAAAACTAAACTAAATGTCTCATTTGCATCTTTATTGTTTTAAAACTAATCCTAAATCATATGAAATGACTATGAAATTTTATAGTAAATACAGAGCTTATAAGTTTTAGTTTTGAAAATTAAAACAGAGATAGTTTGGGAATAAATTATTTTAATGTTCATTTCTTCATTCATGATAGTTCAGTAATTGTTACAATAAAAGATATATGTCTTACCTTAATATGATTATTAATTCCATTAGGGTCTCTGTCTACAAGGTCCAATGTAGCTGACATCTTTACCTAAGCTTTTACTTTTGCAAGTGAACACTAAACATTCACTGATAACAGTTACAATAATCAATTTTAGATCAAACAATATGCTCATAAAATGATTAAACATCATTGCCTTTACCAAGTGTGTACTTTATCTACCTGTTAAATGCATATAAAAAATGTAAAGTTATAAATCTTGACATGTATTTTGTTAGGTAAAATATGAGAATTTTACTTTGAAAGTGGAGCTCATTATCATTGACTATCAGAAAATGTAAAAAACAGTTCTTCATGGATAGGTTTTTAACAAGTTTTTAAAAGCTTTAGCACATTAACATGATCATATGTAAAAGAAAACTCATTTCTGAAATTTATAATTCAAGTCAAGGGGTCTATTGGAGACACTTAAGTGTCCATTAGTCCACCTTATTCATGAGTGTCATGAGCTGGTTTTTAGAAACTGAACGACAGTTATATAACTTTGTGATACAGGTGTTAACCAAATTTTATTTTTCATTGACTAACCTAGTGTAAATAGCATAATTTGACCAGTAACCTACAAAAAAAAATGTATATAGTAACACATAGAGTTGACACCAAATCTGATCTGATGGAATCCTGCAAATTTGAGATTAACGGTACTTGTGCATATTATTGTATCAGCTGACCAATATTGATATCAAAACCTAAAAATTTATAAATGAACTCCTTGAACGAATACTTCAGAGAAAATTTGTTAATAATGCAAGTTAATAGTATGGTGTATCAATGAACTATGGTGGTTTTGACAATGTCACAGAGCTAAGAACAAGTTGTGCAGTTTCTGACAGCAGTTTCAACAATGCATTTGTTTGGGATTAGGCTAGGTTTTTGGAACCAATAGAGTTAGGTCAATGATATTGAGTATCTGCAGTTGTATTAGCATTGGAACATCTTGTTTTCATGGAGATTATTTGGCCCTGCACCCTCAGTCATGCTCTTTTGACTTTGAAACTTTTGCATAGTTTACATGGGATAAGGTCAGTTTAAGATGAACCACTAATGTTAAGGTAAAATTATTAGGGCCATGCAATCAAGGATATGGGAGCCCTATAGTTTTCACATTGTCCGTCTGTCTGTTGTCGGGCCATCTACTATTTTTGTGAATGCAAAAACTCTAAAAGGTATAGGTAGGAGGCAAATAAAAGGATTTAAATGAAAAAGATAATTTTGCTATAACGAAATGATTCTCTGTGTCAAATTATTGGTTGCCCACCAATTACTTATACTTTGCCCTGCAAAATACATATCGCTTGGATTTTTTTTACAAAATACATATTAATCAAGAACACACCCTGAATTGATTGATGATGTCAAAATTTATGAAAATTGACAACTTATGAACATTTGCTTTTTATGCATCAGTCTTTTTGTCTCAGAGAAAAATGTGCAAGCAGGGCCCTTGCTGACATGTCCGTTTTCTCTAGTTTGGTATGCAGTTGAACAGTTATATTAGCATTTGCACGTCACATTTCCATGGATATTTTATACAGCCCTATGCATTTAATCATGGTATATTAACTGAAACTTTTGCTAAGTTTACATGTTGAAGTTTGTGTTTAGGTCAGTTTAAAGAGAACCACTAATGATTAATCAATGGTACATGTATTTGGTATGCAATTGCATTAGCGTTGGCATTTCTTATGCCAATGCTAATACAATTGCATTGCAACTTCAGTTATGGTTCAGTGACTATAGTTTATAGTTTATACGAAAAAGTATTGTCATTTGAATTTCAACATTTGCATTAAACTATCAAAACTACATACAGGTGAGACATATCTCTGTGTCAACAGTTTATTTGATTTAGTGGTTAAACGTAGGAGTTACACTTTTGGTAATCTTTTGTATGTTAGTGAAATTGTAAATATGATTTTACTTTATAGGTCCAGAAAGCTTATACACCATCCAAGTCTTGCTGATTTTGGACCTAAAAGACAGATAGTAGTAGATACTAAATCAGGAAAAGAGAAAGATCAGGTAGAGTTAAACTGATTATAATATGTACTAATATTGCAAGTACAGTTACCTTACAACAACAATGAGAAAACTATACTATTTGCAGCATATTCTCCCCTTAAGATTCTTTCATTCTCATGACAGATAAACATCAATCATCAAAATCTTTTCCAAGTAGCAAATTGTTTTATATATTTTGTAATGGTAAGTTGTTACTTTATTCACATAAAGCTATAAACTGTTGAAAATCTCTTCAGTCTGTTGACCTTTAAGTAAGTCTTATCAAACCCTTAGGTATGTTGTTACAAGATTTAGCAATTTTCACTTATTTTTTGCCATTATTTACAATAGTTTGAGGAAAAACTAATAAACCACTGATAAGTAAAAATAAGTTATACACCAAAAATGTTATCATAAAATTTCAGCTAAAGAATAGTTTTGTTTGGTAGATATCTTTCAAAATGAAAGGTTGATTATTCAAAATTAGTAATTGAATCCCCATGTCTGTAGAACTAAATAACCTTGAGTGTATTATAGGGGAATGGTTGAGTTTCTCTTAAATATTTTATGGATATGGCACCTTAGTTTGCTTTTGTACAGATTAATAATAATTTGATTTATTTTTCAGAAAACAAACTCAAAGCACAAAAGGAAAGAAAAAGGTGAGGAGAGTATCATGAATGATCATTGGTGGGATTTATTTAAAGATTGGATTTAGAGGAAATAAACAAAGTTATTGTAAAGTTCAATCCTTAAGAATCAAAATTTTTGCACCAGACAGAATATTTGTTTCAAATTTAAGTTATATATTTGACTGATCTACTTGTAAGGGGATATATACTATAATGGAAAACTTGGATTTCTGATGAAACATTACCAGACAATTTCACATTGCAAATTCGATTTTAAGCATTTACTGTAAATTCAGAAATTAGTGTGTGCATTGATTATTGCCATTTTGAAGAATGGACAAAATGTGCGATAAGTTATTGATTTCAGGAAAATCGGCATATAGATATGGGTAACAAATTCAGAATGCAAGTTCTTATTATTGCGATGATCACCCAGTCACATTATTCACATTTATAAAAAACCTAACAGTGATTTGTGCATTTACAGTAATTCGAATGCAAAATTTGACCACATAAAAAAATACTATACATGTATATGAAAATTCACAACAATTTGTCAAAAAATCTGATGTTTGCACAACAAGAGATAATTAGCAATAGTCATATGAATTATCAAAACGAACCTCAGGTAAATAATAATAATAATAATAATAAATTCTTTATTTAACGAAGGTAACTCATTTAACATACAATTGTTAATCTCACACAAGGCCTTCACACATTTAAATGAACAATTCATATAACAATCAATGTATATAACACAATAAACAATAGAGATGTACACAATTACAAATGTATATACACAAGCATGAAAACAGACTGTAGAACTAGCATGGCAAGAATGTCCTAAAAAAAATTTGTAAGGTTTGTCTACTCATTTTGTTTTGTGATAAAGAGATTAGCACATTTCATCTTAAAGCTTTCTATATGTCTTGAATCCTTTATATCATTTGGCAAACTATTCCAAATGATTAGACCAGAATATTGAAAAGTCTTTTTGAAGTATTCAGACTTTGGCCTTGGTATATGAAGATGTCCAGATGTTGTTGACCTAAGAGAATAACTATATAGATCACTGCACGCAGTAAATTTACTTGTAAGATAATCTGGCGCGAGTCCATTCATACATTTAAACATTAAAATGGCTTGAAAATATTTATCCGCGTAAAAATGGTCATCCAATTAAGTTCTTTAAACATTGATATTGATGGATAATCAAAAGGCTTATTCAAAATTAATCTTGCTGTGCGCTTTTGTAGTTTATGAATCCGCTCAATGTTGCAATTTATGTAAAACCCCATATGGTGCAACAATAATCAATTATTGGTAATATATAACTGTTATAAAAAGGATAAGACCTTTGCGAGGCAAGTATCGTTTAATCTATTTAGCAGATATAATCTGCTTGAAAAATTTCACATACTTTATCTATGTGAATTGACCATGATAGACTTTTATCAATATGGATACCAAGAAGTTTTCTACTTCCACATTGTCAAATGAAGTTTGATTTTGCGATAATACACACAAGACATCATTACAATTCTCAAGTTTTCTCTCAGATCCCATAAGCATACATTTGGACTTCTTGTTATTTATTATCATATTGTTTTTAGCACACCATTCAATTACGTTTTCAAAGTCTTTATTTAAACAAGAGTTTAAGTTTGAAATAGATTTGGACGATATATGCAAAGTTGTGTCATCAGCATATAATTCAGACTCTGTGTGTTCTAATGTAAATGGGAGATCATTTATATAGATTAAGAATAATAAAGGTCCTAATATGGAACCTTGTGGGACCCCAAATGTTACATTTTGTATCCTGATTCAGTTTTTCCAATTTTAACCTTTTGCAATCTATTTGAGAGATAGGATGAAAACCACTTAACAGAGTGATCATCACATTTATATAAATTAAGTTTCGATAATAAGATGTTATGGTTAACGGTGTCAAATGCTTTTTTAAAATCAAGAAATAAAACAGCAGTGAAATTGCCTTTGTCAAATTCTTCTAACCATTTGTCAACTATTTTGATAAGTGCTGTGTGGCATGAGTGTTTTCTCTAAATCCAGATTGTTGTTGTACTAATAGTTTGTATTTAGTTAAAATGAATATAATTGTTTAAACACAGCCCTCTCAAAATCTTGGACACTGTATGTAAAATTGAAATAGGACGATAATTGTTAGGATCATCCTTATTACCGGCTTTGAAAATTGGAGTTACTTTTGCATACTTTAGAATATCAGGAAATATACCTGTACATAAACTAAGGTTTATAATATGAGTGAGAGAATCTACAATTATTGATTTTGATACTTTTAATATTCTTGGGCCAACTCCATCGGTCCCGGTTGATTTATTAATATCTAGATTTGTGAGATATTTAAAGACATCACCATTTGTGACAGTGTATAGTGAAAACAACGTGTTATCATTAATTTTGGATTTCACATAATTGTTTATTTTCTCTGATTCAAAGTTAGAATGGGGATGTGGAATAAGTTTTCTCCCACTGAACTAAAGTGATCATTTAAGCAGTTTACAATGTCAATTTTATCCGTAAGATTCTTATCTTCGTATGTTATCATATCAATATCATGATCCGTTGTAGAGTTAAGATCTTTTAAATGTCTCCATAGAGTTTTACAGTTTTATCATTATTGATGGCTTCCATAAAATACTTAGATTTTGAAGAACGAATCAGTTTATTTGTTAGATTCCGATATTTCTTATAATTATCCGTATCTTTCCTTTTATGATAATAATCTCTCTGGTGAGCTGATTTACAGATTTCATCTGTATACCACTCTGGTTGATATTTATTTTTATCCGTTTGGTTACAACAGGGCATGTTTATCTAAATCATTAATAATAAGATAATACCACATATTAATTGCTTCATTTGGGTCACTTATTTCATGTATAACATTAAAGGTTGTTTAGACAAATCATTTAAGAATAATTCTTCATTAAATGTTTTGAAGTTTCTGTATTGGATCTCTAAATGTGAACCAGATATATCCTTGATAAGCTTAGTAAATCTGTTTATGGTGCAGCTAATGGGATAGTGATCACTTAGGGCATTAGATGGCACTGTAACATCGATAATATTTGAGGATTAGTGCTGTAAATATGGTCAATTAATGTGACACTAGTTGAAGTAACTCGAGTAGGGTCAATAAGCATTTGATGAAGACCATATGTTGAAATAAAATTTGACCATCTAATAGGAAGTGTCTTCATATAATCAATATTAAAATCACCCATCAATAAAATATTATCGTTTATAGAGAGGAATTTATGAATTCTTTTCGATATTATCGTACCAGGAAGTTTGACTGTTTGGTGGTCTGTACACAAAGCATAATAAAAAGACTCATTATGTTTTGGGAAAATTTTAAACCACATAGTTTCGATGTTTTCACTTTCTAATGAAGTTAGTCTTTCATATTTAATATTGTTATCAAAGTAAACTATCCAGCCTCCACCTTGCCTGTTTCTCTATCTTTTCTTGCATTAGTAGAGCTGTAGCCAGGAATATTGATCTCATTTGAATCCTGCTTGCATTTTTTCATTTAAAATGTTTCGCACATACCGATGATATCTGGTCTCTGTGATTTATTAAGATTTTCAAAGTTAGCCCTTATTTCATCAATTTTAGGTAAAATATGTTGTATATTATGGCATGTTAATTTTAAACCTTTTGAGAATGGCCATAAATATTGTTAAAATCTTGAATAGTTTTATTTTGCCTAATTGTTGTGTTCATTAAAGATTCAGGGTCATGATTAATCCTTTTATTTTTACAAGAGTTATTAATATTATTTATATTTAGCTGGTGGTTCTTAGTAAGGTTACTTTCATTAATCATGTTTATAGAGGACACATGTTTACAACAACAATCAAAACAATCATTTTGACATACATCACACACAATTGTATTAAGTACCTCAAAAGTATTTTTTATACATATGTTATCTGATTGATCTGATTGACATTCTTTGCCAATTTTTCATGCTGAGTGGTTGTACCAGCAGTTAATCTCTTTATGTCCAAGACGAAAACAAAAGTTACATTTGATCCTTTGATGATGTTTGCAGTTTGACAGAGTGTGATAATTTGATCCACAGTTGTAACAGTAGGAGTCCCATGTATTTCTGTCATAGGTTTGATAAGGCTGCACTGACGAATTGACATTTCTTATTGATATTACTTTGTTAATGTTATCAATTAGTTTCGTGGTTCCAATTTGTTAGATGAACACCATCTGTGTGTATCAAGCCTGGCACTATTTCCCCATTTCGCAAAACAAAGCTATCCAAATGGTTGATAAATGTGACATTTTCCTCTATACTTATTTCCGAAAGGGCTTGATTGATGTGTTCAAGGTTTATTTTTGATCTTGGTAAACATCCCCAATAATGATAGTTTTAATTCCATTGTTTTTGCACTTTGGATAACATTTTGTATTTCCGTTTGAAAGTTTGTATAGATAATTTCGCATCATTTCCACCAAACTGCAGAACTATTGTTGAAAACGGTGATAAATCGATTTCTTCAATCTTTCTTTCAAGATCCGAGACTAAAGCACCATGATTGGTGTTAACATATACATTATCATTTAGATCAGTAGTTTTGATTCCTTTTGTGATTGAACTTCCCAAAATTAAAATATTGTCAGAAATTCTATCTATTCGGTTGTTCAATTTTCAGTTCGAGTTTTGCCTAGTGGTAGATTGTTTTATTTCATCTTTTTACCTTCAACTGATGTAGTTACAGCACTACTTGCTGGAGTTGAAGATAGTAGAATTCCACTGTTGAAACTAGCATGATCTTTGCTTAATTTACGTTTTGGTTTTGGAGTATGTGACACAACATTTTTGTTTTCATTTTACCGCTATTTGCTTACTTAATACACTTATATCATCTTCTAGACCCGTAATTGTTTGATTTGCCAGTTTCAAGTCACTAGAAAGTCTTGACACTTGTGCTTGGAGTTTTGCTCACTCCTCTGCATTCCTCACGTTCATTCCGGAGTTTTGTATTTTCAATTTCTTTGTTATGAATAATCTTTATCAGTTCAGCATTTTGTGCTGTCAATGTTGAGATGTTTGAATTAAGGTTTTCCAGCAAGTTTACAAGTTTATAAATACTTATTATAAGCATTGAGTTGCTAAATAGTCATATAAATTTTTAAAAGTATCTGTATGAACTGTTTATAGAGAGAGAGAAGAGGAAATTAGAGAGAAGACAGTCAGTTGCTGTCATGGAAACAGTGAAGAACTCAGTAAAGAAGAAGACTAAAGCTGCTCATATTCTGAAAAGTCCTAAATGTAGGTGTACAATTGATTTTTATTCTTTGTCAGTCTTAAGATGTTTCTTGTCTGAAAACTAAAATATGGTGATCCTAGAATCAAGGCTTCCAAAACGGTCATATATTCCGGACATTTGTATAATGTCCGGTAAAAGTCCGGCTGGGCAAAGCATGAAACGGTCATCTACTTTTTAGTTTTCAAGGCTTTAAGAGACGGTCATTTTAACATAATTCGCGATCTTTTTGACCCAACCTTTTGCCTTTAACAGCCACACATTTCCGGTCATAAAAGTGACATGATCATTAAGTACTATCAAAACAACCCCTACTTTAATACCTTCTCATTTTAATCAAGGCTAATTAGTTGTCGAACAGCTGAAATTTACCTGTTCAGGTGACAGGTAAACTATTTTGAACCGGACATTGATCGGTCTTTCAAAGTTATTTTCTTACATTTCAGCGGTTTGCATCTAATTAATTTAGTCAAAAAGATTTAAATTATCAGAAATACGTTTACAAATATGAATTGATGAAAAATTAAAAGGTGAAAATGAAAATCGTCATAACCACGTTTGAACCAGACATGTCTCTGTTTGAACTAGTACACGTGTGCACATGTGTGCAGGTGTGAAATTTAATTATGCATCCTAATTTCTTCAAAAAATGCTTAAATTGTCATTGATACCTTTATCTCACGTTTATTTCGAATATTTTCTTGAAGAAATAACGTAGAAAGAACTATTTACACTCATTCATGCTTTGCAAACGTACACGGAATTTACGCACCCGTCTCTGGTCCATGTTTTACCATTGTCAAGATAACATCCTGTATTAGATTTAAAAACAAAAGTCAAGTTTTGACAACGTTATTTTGCACAAATAAAAGTCTAAGGCAGATATAAGTACGCTGATATTGCACACTTGAATGATGCACTGCCAATTTAACAGTTTATGTCAGAACTTCAAATTTGAATCAAAGAATGTTTAATATCGTTTTTTGGGAAGTTTGCTATAGCAATACTTTCCTTAGGCGTCGACCTCAAACTTCCGGTGACAGACTATCGCAAATGTTCTGCTCCAAGATAATGTAGTACTAGTGTTTGAATACTGATTGTAAGAAGATTCTTTTGAAATTTTGAGTCCTTTTGAAAAGATTACAGCTTGAATAAAAAGGAATGAATGTTCACCGACAGTTCAGATGAATTTAACTTCATTTTGAAAATAACTATCACAAACACTACTGCGGATCTGCCATGCGCCAAGAGAAAATCAAAGAAATCTACGCGAGACAGCATTTAATTCATTCATGAATATTTCATGAATAAACATTTTCCCGCTTTTTTACTATGTACGATATTTACAAATGTTTATTATTAAATAAGTAAAAGTCCGAGTGTATTGAAAGAATCCCGTATGGCTGACATTACTGATATGTTTTGACCAAGCCTTCAGATAATTGACAAGTGATAAAAGTTTGATTGAACAATTATACACAGGTGACAGAAATACTCGATAATCATATGGCTTATGTCACACGCCATCGATGAGTAAAGGTAAATACCGCCATGATAGAAAGGTGCATGTTTTGTTCAAACATCAATCAGAATGTTTTGATGCCAAAACATTTGAAAACTTTAAATTCCGCTATTTAAATACTAGCTATTTCACATTCCAATGTGGATTTAAGGACCTTCATTCGTCCAGCATGCTCAGTCACGTGGGTCAAGCTGACAACTGAAAAACATTGACTGAACGACAGTTCGTACATATCGCAGCCTCCTCAGCGTTACGATTAACAATTACATTTGTACACAAATCATTACAAGGATATATAAGGCAGACAAGTCAGCTTCTACTTAGAATAACTCAGTGTATCAAGACAAGTGCTGTAGCAATTATTTACATGATTAAATAAAATCTGTCCATGTAATAGCAAAATGACTTTCTTTTCTTAGTGCTAGTCCAAATAATTATGACAAACCAAAATCTCAAATGTTATTGTCTCAATGCTAAATTTCACAGCATCAACTATAAAATGTGTTACAGCCGGGGTTATTAGCACCTCTATGAATCTAGTGTATATCAACTTTTACCCCAAGGGTGACCGGGAATAGAAGTATGGTCACCATTGGTCTTCCTCCGACCGCGGTAAAACCCTCGTCAAAGTGGGCGTCCGTTTGGCTGTGCGGGATGTACAAATTTGCAGCCACGTCCGGTCAGAATGGGGACGTTAAATCTGATGCCTCGTGTAAAGAGAGTGCCACGCTCTTTGCACGTTAAGAACCCTTGCAACAACTCTTTGAGGGGTCCGTAGGTGACCTGTTGCAAGGCTAAATTTCTGTCCCTATCCAATATACCCTCATTTCCGTCGCAGTCTAAATTTCTCCGACCTCAATCCCAGACGCCTCTATTACAGAACCTACCTATTGTATTTATTGTTAATTTGTTCTCGTCCTGAATATGCATGAAATATTTGCCACTGGACGTTAAGCAACCAACAATCAATCAATCAATATATAAACTTTTTATTCATGTCGTCATACTGCTATTGTTATGTCTCCACCGTATTAAGTTTTACCCTTTTTCTTCTGTAAGTATTTACGTCCCTTACTTGTATGTACGTCCGTACATCCCATCTGTTCTCTAACTTTAGTTTTCCTAAACCAAATTGTATGAAACTTATACGCAATGCTTATTTCTACAAAACACAGGTCAAGTTGAATTTTGGTGGCGTCGATTTTACAATTCTAGAGTTATGCTCCTTAACAAATGAAAAAGTTGCTTGAATTTTTTGTTCACGATCTCTAATTTTAGTTTGTCTCAACCAAATGTTATGAAACTTATACACAATGCTCATTATCATAAAACACTGATTAAATTTGAGTTTTAGTGGCGTCAGTTTTACTGTTCTAGAGTTATGCCCCTTAACAGTTATGCCCCTTTACAAATTTAAAAACTGATTGTTGTCGAGCTTTCGACTTTTGTCGAAAAAGCGAGACATAGCGATCCTACATTTCAGCGGCGGAGGCATCCACAAATATTCACTCTGTGGTTAAAGTTTTGAAATTTTAATAACTTTCTTAAACTATCCTGGATTTCTACCAAACTTGGACAGAAGCTTGTTTATGATCATACAATAGTACCCAGAAGTAAATTTTGTAAAAAAAAACATTTTTCAGTATATTACTTATAAATGGACTTGGTTTTCTGCCAGGAAACATTACATTCACTCTGTGGCTAAAGTTTTTAAAATTTTAATAACTTTCTTGGATTTGTATCAAACTTGGACAGAAGCTTGTTTATGATCAAAAGCTAGTATGTAGAAGGAAATTTAGTTAAAATTTTGTTCTTGTTTTTCCGTATTTTACTTAATGGACTGAGCTTTTCTTCCAGTTAACATTACATACAGTCTGCAGTTATTTTTTAAAACATTTATTAGATTCATAAACTATCCTGGATTTTTACCAAACTTGGACAGAAGCTTCTTACAATCAAAAGATAGTATAGAGAGGAATATTTTATTAATTTTTCCTCATTTTGTTGAGCCTCGATTAACAGCAAAAGTAGGCGAAACACCGGGTTCCATGGAACACTTACGATTTTTTCAATTCCGTGCTCTAACTTTAGTGTGCCTCAACCAAATGTTACGAAACTTATACAAAATACTTTTAACCACAACACCAAGATCAAGTTTGAATTTCGTCATTTTACTGTTATGGTTAGGGTTATGCCCAGTTACAAAGGGAAAAAATACTATAAAATCACAGGCCCTAGATATGGCATGGGCACATAAAGAAATTAACAGAGCTTATTGTATATTTGATTATTTTAG